>JADMLD010001124.1:0-43322 GCA_017589585.1 Phylloscopus whistleri | reverse complement strand
CTTCAGGCTGATCAGCTTGGCCCGCATGCTCTGCTGGTTATGTTGAGTCCCACTGAGTGTGTCCCTGCTGCACTTGAACGTGTGCTGCCCCCACACCCTCAGCTGCAGAGCTGAGACCCAGAAGTTTATATCACCTTTCCTTTTCTCCTACAGAGCTCTCAGCTATGGAAAAAAAATAAAAGATCTTGTTTCACAGCTCTGTTTTTGTGTGCAAGTCGACTCTGGATAAGTTGGAGAAGTTTGCATCTTCTAAAGTGGATCTATGTAGTATCTACAAAGATCTTTTATAATCATTTTTCACAGTATGATGTTCTTTAAATATTTAGAGATATTTTTTATATTTTATTGTATACTATGGTTTGTAAGGAAGGACCTAAAAAACCCACAATGCAATGTTTGACATTTTCTTGCCAATATATCTAAATTCTAGTGTTTCAAACTATGTTTCAGCAGTAGAACCAACTGAGTTTGTTCACCTTAGTTTGTATCCTCTAGAAATAGTATGATGAGTCAGAATGAGTATTCCAGGAGAGGAATGTGTATATTAGTACTGGTCAAAAATTCTTCCCATAAAAAAAAAAAAAAAAAAAAAAAAAAAAAAAAAAAAAAATCCAACCAAACAGCCATTATCCCTTTTTTGTGGGGGAAAAAAAATCATTCACACATTGGAATGGAAACTCCATTTGAGTTGGAACATCCAACTGGATCAGGTAAACTCTTGGAACATCCAAGAGTTTTTTGCATGCAAACTGTCTCAATCACCTTTGTAGATACTTCACGTTATTAAGTATTTTCAGGGGAAACATCTGAAATTTAAGCATTGAACTTCTTATATATATCCTTTTTTGTATATCCTAATGGTTGGAGAAGGTATGCACTTTTTTTTCTTTATCTCTGTCTCAGAACTTTAATGAAGTATCTCCTAAAAAAAAGAAGCGATATCTTTTCTTCTTTATATGTGTTATAGCTGGGGAAGAAAATTCACCTGTAAAACTGAAGAAAATGTGGTCACATCAGCTTCTTTCTAAAATTTGCTACTTCTCAGCCATTTGCTTCTTCTGAGAGCTACAGCCTCAATATTTACTTGTGTGTTTTGCTGTTTCTGTGGCACAGAGAAGATAAAAATAGACTTTTGGAGTGGAAACCTCAAGGGTTTGTATATATGACAAGATCTCAGAAGAGGGGTTGAACCTATGTAAAATGGGCTAATGAGGTTGTACATAACTCTAAACTGCAGCTGAAATCCCTGACCCGAATCAGCAAGACAGTTACTCTGAAAATGCTTACTCTCATGAACAGCCTTGCTGTCTCATCTTTCATGGGAAGTTCCTGTCCAAGAACACATGAGAGATGTGTTCAACTGGTTCACAGCTGAGGCAGTTGATTTGGCAGATTTGATTCCTCATCTGCATCAGCATGTAAAGTTCAAACCACAGTGTAATCGTTTGTAAATATTCTTACAAATCAGGCCAGTGTCAAGAGGAAATACTGCAAACAGTGCTTAGTACAGGGCTAGTGACTTGTGTTTTGCTATAGACATCTAAGTTTTACTTTCCCCAGGTGAAGGAGAAAAGAAAGAACCTGGGCTCCTTCTGCACACACTCCAGATAAGGATTTGACACCCTGAGTCAGCCCTTTGTGGTAAAGGCCCTGCTTAAGGAATAACATTAGCAGTGGGCTCCAGCTTTCACAACAGCAGCCAAACTCGAAAACTTCAGATTAAGCATCACTGTCTGATCACTGAATGGTCCTTTTTAAGCCCTGTTTTACTCTGCCTTTTCAGATGCACATGGTTCACATCACAGTTAGTCAAGATAGTTTATCTCAGTAAACTCATCAGAGAGGACTGAGATAAGCCACATGGAAAGGTGAAAGGGGCAGTCAAAGATAATGAACATCAACTAGACAGTCTAGAGATCTACACATCAAAAAAAAAAATGGTGGAGAAGATATACACTTTCATCAATAACCTTTCTTAAAGTGGCTTGTGAGTATTTTCCAAGTGCATTAAAGGAAAAAAAAAGTATTTGTATACATAATGCCTTTCAACACACATATTTTGAAGATGTGTTTGGGGACCTAATGGGTTCTGGCTGAGACTAGACCTTCTCAGCATATACAGCAGCAGTAATTATTTATCAAAACCATGAGGTCCTGAAATGCAGCTTTGTAAAGAAGCACAGATGAAAAATACCATTATTTTATCTTAAAGGTGAAAGAAAAAGCAGAGATGTTTGTTTATAATCACCTATCCTCACACCCTCAACTTACTCCAGTTTCACATTCAGAAATGGATGTTAGGTCTGTTAATATTAGGGGAAGTTTCCTAGGTGGATGTGGGAGGAGAAGAAACAAGACTGTTGCACTGCAAACTCTCTCTATGTGCTCTCCTCTGAGTATTCCCACAAGACCAACACAAACTGTAAATACTAAACTTTGTGCTTTTAAAAATGCAAAATCAGAAAACTTGAGCCTGAAGCCAGCTTCAGATCTGGAAACCTCTGTAATTTGGGGGAGACTGAATCGGTATCTGAACACTGTGGCTCAGACTTCTTCCTGAAATATCACAGCTGACCTTCATCTGCCCTCAGTGTGTCCTCTTCTCAGATGGCTGCAGCTCCTGTGCTTGCTGTGGCCAACTGCTCCAGAACAAGATTGCACCAGAGACAGCATCTCATCTGCTGTGAGATGACAGAAAATAGTAGAAGTGTCTTGGTTTAGGGCAAATTTAGGGAGGAAATTTCTGAAGGAGTCATTCTAGAAAGCAAATTTAAGAGGTGCTTTCTCCCACCTGGTTCGGGAGACAAAAATCTCCTTCGAGAGAAGTGGAAATAACTGTTTATTTAACAAGCATAGTACTCAAAAACATGCAAAAATGTATTATATTAAACAATGGAACCTCTTGTTGTTCTGAAGAGGTGACAAATTCAGAGAGAAGGTCCTTTTCTGAGGTGTAGCTCTGCTCTCTCAGTCTCTAATCAGTCTCTCTTGCACTGGAAAATGCCACATGCCAGGCCCCAGTGGGCTGCAGGCCTGAGCTCCCGGTGATTTTCTGGGTTTTCAGTCCAGAGCAGGGCTGAACAATTCCAAGAAAAAGAAAAACCACAGTCTGGGGAACTCCTCTGCCTCAGCTAGCTAAAACCTAACTAAAAGCAAAGGAGAGCTCTCTGCTCTGTCCGTGCTGCAGACAACACAGTCCATGAGAGAGAAAGCTGAAACTTTTATTTCTGTGTTTTTGAATACATTCCTCTGCTTTCTCTTCTCCCCACCCTTTCACTCTTAGATCTAGTTTTAAAGGTGCAAAACTTATTTCTGGGCTAAACAGATATGGGGAAACAATTCAGCATCTAAAATCACCCCAGGACAAGAAACCATTTCTACTGTGATATTCTGCAGTATGTTTTTTTATTAGAGCTTGAAGGAGTTTTAAATGAGTGGCTGTCATTTATGTCATTATGTCTTATCTCTTGAATAAAACTACAATAATAATAACTGCAAGTGTCACTGATATTTATTAGCACAAAAACTGTCATTTTAAAATTAGCAGCTTTACTTCTGTGATGTATCATCAAGATCTGCTGCCAGTCACTGCCTATTATAATGATTATAAACAAACATTCCACCATAATTTACACCTTTCCCAAATGACTGAGGTGATTTTTGGTCTCATATACCCCATAGTATTTTGTAGCAATGGTTGCCATGAGTTAAAAAAATTTATACTTCAAAGACCCAAGACAGTGATAGATTTATTGTAGTTATGTGACATTTGATTTGCTTAGAGAGTTGGGAAATATTTTGTAGCATTTTTTTGTTAGAAGCATTTTGTGACTGGCTTTTGAATAAGTTCACAGAGCCAGTGTTCTGCAGATCCTTCAAGTAACTTGTTGGCTTTGTATCTTGCCTGTGATGCTTGGATTGTGGATAGAGAGGTCCAACAGCTTATTTCAGCCCTGTATTCTGCTGAAAGAGTAATTCATTACTCTGGTAGGAGTAATCTGCTATTGCTTTTGCTAAGTTCATCTGAAGTATTCTAAAAGAATATAGCATGGCACTTCACCATCAATTATTTTCCAATAGTAATCTCTTTGGACCTAACAACTGCAGCTGCATGTGCATTTATGGAAGTGTGCCTTCAGTGGAAGTGGCAATACATCTACTGATCCCACATCCATGAGATCTGCAGCTAATGGATTCTGTGAAATCAGAAAGGGTGAGGCTTATGGAAGCTCAACGGTGTTGCAGTTAAGATTTAAATAACTTATTTTTTGCTACAAGGCCTCAAAAATATTTCTGTTTAAATGTGCAGACTTGCACCTACAGTCTTGCAGCTCTAAAAAGGAAAGAAAAAGTGACCTCTCCAAAGAAGTATGCCACTCACAGAAGGAAGAGTTTTTTAGATTCAAACAGCTTGAGTGGCCAGAAAGATTGTGAACTACACAGAATTAAATCTCCTTCAGAAAGCCAATAGTTGGCACCTTAAAAAAAAAAAGGGTTAAGTTTTAATTTTGCAAATAAGACAACACAAGGAACAATTATTTTACTTAATCACTTTCTTCTTGGTGTAACTCTCATCAGAAAAAAAATGGAATGATGAAGAAATAAGTCGCGGTTGTTTAAGTCCAAAGAAACACGTGGTTTTATTAGTCGTGGGGGACAGCCTGACCAGGGAACAGCAGCAGGAGAGGTCTAAAGGGGCAGGGATCCAAGCAAGCAAAGAGAGCAAGGCAAAAAGGGGAAAAAGGGGAAAAAAGGGGCCGAATTACCTGTTACAATATCTTTTAACCCTTTCTATCATGAATATTTAATGAGCATTAACCAATCACCTCAAGATACAAAACTTACAGATTTTACATACAGCCTATAGGGACTACTACATTACCATGCTAATCTACATACTAAAAACCTGAGGAACCACCTTTTCCCTGATACCTGAGAAGTCCAAACCCTTCTGTTTGGGGAGGGGAATTGCTTAATCAGGAGCCTTGGCTATTGACTCAGTTAATTCAATCACTGTCTTCCTGCTCAACATTCCACAGTTCAAAACCTTGCTTTCAATTCTATAACTCTTGTAGGTTTCATATTCTTACAATCTTTTACACAATGAACTATCTCTGCAAGGGCTTCCTGCTTCATCTTCTCAAAAAGAATGACCCACATTACTGACCACACATGGTGTCTTTGTGTGTAATCTCTCTGACTGTAAGAATTTGTGGATGGGATTAATTGTTTTCACTGAAAAAGAAGCATTTTAAAAAATCAAAAGGCAAAATTTCTAATTTTTCTTAATTTATCTTGCAAAGTAAAAAAAGAAAGCTATTTCTTATAGCTCAGTTATCTTTTTCGAGACATTTGGAATATGGTGTTAATCCTGATTGTAAAAAAGGGAAACAGGAACACACATGGATAAAAAGCTCCAGATTTTCAATGAAATTTAGGCTTCTGTAACCTATTGATTTCTAAATGTCTTAAACAATATCAATAGCTTTTGTAACAGAATGGGGACCTGAACTAAGCTAGTCCTATACTCAGTAGAACATTTTTCATCTTGACTGCTATGGTGGTAAAATCCAATGGTATTTTGAAAAAGAAATTCAAAAGTATATTAATATGTAACTATGTTACTAAAAAGTTCTTAAATTAGGAACACACATTACTATTTTTTTTCCCCTCAGTGTTATATAAAATAACACCAGCTTTGGGACATGTCATTTTCAGCCACATCTGAAAATAATGTGCACATTTTAAAATGCAGGCATGTGGGAAATCATGGTGATTTAGTGAATGCGTAGTACGTTTGATTTATGAGGGATCCTAGTTTGTGCCTGAACTCCGTGAGGAAGAATCTTTGACAATTTAGTAGAAAGAAGAGTGGGGGAAAAATCCAACAACAACAACAACAAAAAATTGGCAGATTCTGGTAGACACAAAATAATCTAAGCATCTAGACACAGACTTTTGCGTGGTCAGCAATGTGTCAAATAGCTCTATTGTTTTAAATCTTAATTTAGTGTGCAGAAATGATTACAGTTTGGTTTTCTTTTTCCCTTGTACTTAGTTCCTAATTTGTCTGAATCATACACACTTAATGAAAACCTGCTTTATAGTTCAGGCAATGCAGCTCTGAGCTCAGTGGGGTTGTTTTCCTTTGTGCTCCAGGCATATCTACAATATCTGACTTGATTAATCTGTTGCCTTTGTGTAGCTCATTTTAAATGTCAAATGGATTGTTAATGTGGGAAAACATTCTGGGCCAAATTCATCTTCCAGCTACACCTGTGCTGCCTAAGCAAAATCCACAGCACCCTGTATCAGTAAAAAGAGAGCAGAACTTGTAGCTCATTCAGAACAACAAAAATACTCAAATCTTGGGTAAATTTTTCAATGCTTGTAGGAGCTAAATAACTATAATTAAGCTTTTCATCAATATTAAAGGAAGTTCACTAAAATCCATGTTGTTTGTAATCTACAGGACCAAGATTTTTCCTTTTACAATAGTCTCATCACCACACAAGTCAGGATTTTTCCTTTTTCTTCTTCATAAGGGAAACTCATTCATCTTTCCTTTTACATGTATCTGTATTTGCATTTTTTGTTGTCTGAAACATTTGTAGAATTTTCATGCTTTCCACCTAAACTGTTGATGAAATTGCATAAAGGTATTCTGTCTGTCTAACCAAAGGTCAGTAGACTATCCATAAAGTTGGGGATTTACCTCAAAGTACTAAAATTTACCCTAAACCAGGACACTGATATTTCAACATCAGTCAAAAAAACCCATCAACTCTTCATCATCAACCTTAGACTTTCCCTGGCACTTTAGCTTGACTAAACTAGTTTTAATTAGCCAGCCTAAATTTGTCTTTTTTTTTTTTTTTTTTTTTTTTTTTTTTTTTTTTTTTTTTTTTTCCTAGTTTGGGTTTCTGTTTTGGTTTGATTTGGCTTTTACTTTGCCATGGACACATGGTGATGGTTGTATAATGATCACAACCACGTGAGGTTACAATGCTGAGTCCCTGAGCAATATTTATGTGTTCGTGGTCTTCTGGGATGTATTTACAGGTGAAGAAGACAGAAAATCTGTCATACTTCAGAGAACCTGAAGAAGCTAAATAGGTAATGACAATGATCCAGTCACAGAGGCAGAAAGCTCCAGCAGGTTTAGGAATAACTCCCATAGACCTCCATGCTCCCGTGGCTGTACAAAATCTAAGTACAGAACTGAGGTATACCCCAAGGAAAACTGATGGACATCTCCAAAACTGTGATTCATCCTATTTTAATACATTATATGAATCTATGGAATTACACCTTTCATCCCAGTGAGTCTGGAGAGAGACTGGCTGACTGACTTAGCTGAAGGTCTGACTTAGCTACCTGCAAAACCCCTCATCCTAATTAACTTACTCTAATCATCATTAATTGACTTTGCAGAAGAGTAATACAAAAGTCCAGGCTCTTGAACCTCAAGAGACTCTTTCTCAACAGTCCTGTAGAGAATAAAGAAAGACAGATAGAATGCAATATATTCAGAAGGCAGACAAATCAGACTGCAGACTGCTAAGACTATCACCAAAAATCAAAGTTGAACTCAGTGGTATGGTCATTTACATACTACAGATATATATTTTTTCTGACTCAACAGGATTTTTGTATATGAATATTTGGTTTTGAGCTCAGCAATATTCTAAGAGGTTATGCTGGCAGGTTGTATCTACAGGTATCTCTTTTAGAAGCATCCCAAGAGGATTCCAAATATTGCTCTCCACAAAGCTATGAGTTCCTTGACCACTTCAAAGGAAGGCATTTCTGCTGATCTAGCAAGCTGGGAATGCAAGCTTTACATGCTAACAAAACCTATGATGCAAACCTAGAAAAGCTGATCAGCAGTGAGAGTGCTTCATATATTTGAGAGCTGAAAATCTGATGCCTTTTCTTCACTTAAAGAGAAATGCTGTGGTGACTGCAGAGCTGCACCAAGATGTAATAATGGAGGCCCTGCTGCCTCAGTTGCTTCTTCAACAAAGAAACTTAGGTCCAGCACTCATTACACCAGTATAACCTCGAATCAGTCCCAGCTTCAGATCCACACCTTAAATACAATCTGTATGGAGTGCAAGTCACATTCAAATAATGACATAAAATTCACAGGGGACAATACTGAAAGAGCAGTCCTGAAGGACAGCCCTTTCTTAGCCCTTCTGAGTAGAGAAGCTCTTTCCCTTTTCCTTGGAGACAGTTGTATCAAAGAACATTTTTTAGGCCAGTGACAAGTCCAGTGCAGCTGTTTTGATTAGCTCTCACTGATAATGTGGAGGCAGCATATAGAGAATGGCTACTTTAGAATCTTTGCTGTGAAGGACACTTTAATGCTGGTCTTAGCAGTGTGTTGGTCAAGCTCTCCATTCCCAATCCACTGCTCATGACATACCACAGTTAACACAGTGGTTCACTGTTCTTTCATTTGGTTGTTTAGTTTCCTCTTTATTTTTGCTCTCAGAAAATATTGAACTGAATCTTGCCTCGTAAAGCCCATGTGTACTATTTCTGCACAGACTCCATGATTTTTTGAGCAGAAAATATAGCAGCATATCCTGAATTAAAATTGCCAACTCCCAGTAAGGAGAAGTTTAATGATTTTAGTGACCTAAACAGGAAATAAGTTGTCTTTCCAACCAAATTCCTGGAGATCCAATCCTACTTTAAGTTTTTACCTTTGGTGAGTGAAGTATCTAAGCTGCAAGTCTGCAGAGCTTTTCATGGTGGGGCAAGCTCCACAAGAAGAAGAGCAGGAACCTAACTTAGGCTCACAGAACTGCCCTGCAGAGCAGCCTGTGCAGAAAGATGACCATCTTCAGCTAGGTAAGTTTGAGGATCCAGAAACCAACTCAACAACCATGGAGACTGAGCTATTCAAAAGCAGCCTGAGCAGCAATATCAGTAAGAGCTTCCTCTCCACATGTGCTCCAAGCCTGGTGAGGGGTCACAGGAAGGAGTGAAGATTCATTTGCCTGTTCAGTCCTTGGGCTGCCATCCAAGGCCAACAGCAAGAATGTCAGTGGTGGTGGAGGTTTTTGTGATGTGGTGTACCCTCTCTGTGGCTCCAAAACTGTCTCTGCTTTCCTTATTCTCTTGTATTCTTGGAAATTCCAAATTATTTTTTTTTTCTTTTTTTTCTTTTTAAAAGAGGGTAACCAGAAACATTCTATAAATCAACAGTATTCTTCCAGAAGTACATTTTGCTGCCTAGTAGCTACTCACATCACCTTCAGTGCTTAACAGCAGTTTACTTTTGAGGCTGTGTTTCCCAGTGTGCCCAAAGTCTTGTGGTTTCCTGACCACTCTGGTCCTTAGGGACTGATGAACAGAATCAGCTCAATACAGGATTCAGTGTTGACAGGAACACAATCACCCCAGTCTGCACTGCAAGTAATTAAATGCCTAAATCACACAAAATTTGGTGAGATTTAAGCACAGACTCTTGTCATCTGCCTTCAGCCACATTAGTCATCCTAGCCACTTTCGGTTAGCTTGGCACCACATGTTTGACCACAATTTGAAGATCCAAAAAATGTGTCCTGCTTAATGTTCCTCAAGGTACAGAAAGATTCTTACTGGTAGGCAATACAAGAAATGCTACAATGATTGATAGGAGATATGGAAATTATTAAGTTATCACCAGACAGGCAGAGATATTTGGAGAGTAGGTACAGGATCACCAAAAGCAGGTAGGGTGTTGCTAAATCAATTTTTATCAATTTTATACCTCTTCCACCCATTTTTTTCTAGACATCCAAGGTGTTTTACTCCTGTATAACTCACTTCTGCAGCAAATGCAGTTACATACAAAATCTTACTTTTTGATCCTACTTCAATTACACTGTACTGTAATTTATTAGTACAGATCTCCTAATGATTTTTCTCTAAGAGACTATTAAGCAGTCACTGGCTCAGAAATATAACTGATTGCAGTGATAAGTTCCACCACCCAATATACTGTAAAGGAAAGGTATTTGTTGTAGTAGTTCTAGAGAATTGTCCTTTGAGAATGGCATTTTAAAGTGTTCACCTAAATTACAGTTGTGCCATAAATATGACAAGTTTAAACTATGGCAGCTGAGAAATTATATATATGAAAAATTACAGGGATATGATCTTTTTGCACTGGCGCATAAAGATTTAATCTCCTGGGTTAAGTACCCAGAACACAGCAGTTGTGTCAAGATAATAGCTCGAATGATGCTCAGGGAAATGTTTCTCATGGTTATTTCTCAGAGCTTTGATGTACCCTTTGAAGGAAATGCTTTTGTGGAGTACAGGTGCAAAGGTAGTGTGGTGGCCCCAGGGTGAGCACTCTTCTGGGGAAACATTGCAGGAAGGCAAACAAGGCAAGTGACCACTGAAGGGTTGGTCTGAGTGCCAGTTCATCTCTGAGCCTCTCAAGTTCTAATACATCTTTTGTTAAAGCAGCAACAATGCCAACCAGGAAAATCATAGCATTTCCAGCAGAATTTGGCAGAAATTAGGTCAAGAAGATGGTACAAATAATTCCTTGAACCTCTGTAACAATACCAGAATACCCCAAGAACTTTCTGAGAGATCTAGGTACTCTGGAATGTACAACCTGTAGAAAACCTGTGATTATTTGGGCTGTGATAATGAGTACTGTTTTTTTCTTCCAAATTTTCCTGGACTAGAAATTATAACCTGCACCTATTTTACCTACTCTGTGTAACCATTCCCATTATTTGACTTGGACTGTGGTAGATAAACATGTCGCCATGAAACTGTAGCTTTTGGTCTGATGGTTAGCCCTGTTCAACATTCCAGCTAATCTCCAAAGTATCAGGTGTCTGAAGAGGACCTGAGGTACATTGAGTGCAACCACAACATATATTCTGTGACAAAAGAGATCAGTGTCATCTTTAGCATGCAAATGAAGGGTTTTGAGCCAGCAGAGAGAAGAGACCATGCCCTGTGTGCAGCACACTCTTCTGCTACCCTCTATGGAAGAATGATGCACACTTCACTGGCACTCTACACCTTTTAATTGCTGCAGAAATGCTGGAAAGTGTTCAGGAAAAAATGTTTAAAATGTAAAACGTTTTGAAGATGATGAATTTTTTGTCTATGGAGACACTTAAAAGGTTTTAATCTGTTTATCTGATCAGAAGAACAGAGGGAGAGTTTACAAGTATGAATCCTTTTCCCAGGAAGAAGAGAGTGGATACTAAGAAGTGCTTTGATCTAGGAGAGAACGGCTTCATTACAAGAAACAAAAGCCAAATATTTAACAGTAAGTGTTGTTAACCAGTACAACAAACCCCTGGCAGCACAGATTGATTGTCTTTCTAGAATGCCTCTTTAAGATGAAGTAGAAACAGATATAGCTTTCATAAAGAATAAGTAGGTGATATTTAAAGGACTCTAATATATCAGAGTCCTAGGCAAATAGTCTAATGGTACCTCTTGGCCTTAAACTCTGTTAAATCATTTCCATTTGTGACACCTATATTTATTTCCTTCATCTAAAATAGGTCATTGTTAAAAACACAAACTATTCAAAAAAAAAGAAATCGAAGTCAAATATCAACAAAGAGTAACACAAGGCAGACTCACATACACAGAATCACACAAAATATGCTGAGTTGGAAGGGATACACAAAGATTATTGAATTCAACTCTTAGCCCTGCACAGCAACATCTTTAAGAGTCACACCATGTGCCTGAGAGCATCATCCAAACACTTCTTGAACTTTACCAGCCTTGGTGCTGGGACACTTCCCTCGGGAGCCTGTTCCAGTGCCCAACAACCCTCTGGGTGAAGAACTTTTTCCTAATATCTACACTAAATCTCCTCTGACATAACTTCATGCCCTTGGCTCCTGTCACGGGTCACCAGAGAGAAGAGATCAGTGTCTGCCCGTCTTCTTCCCCTCATGAGGGAAAGTTGTAACTGCAATGAGGTCTCCCCTCAGTCTCCTCTTGTCCAGGCTGAACAGACCAAGTGACCTCAGCTGCTCCTTACAGTATTTCCCCTCAAGCCCCTTCACCATCTTTTTTGCTCTCCTTTGGACCCTCTCTAACAGCTTAATGTCCTCCTCACATTGTGTCACCCAAAACTGCACACAGGACTGCAGGTGAGGCTGCCCCAGGGCAGAGCAGAGCAGGACAATCCCCTCCCTTGCCCAGCTGCTGATGCTGTTCCTGATGCCCTCCAGGACAGGGCTGGCCCTCCTGGCTCTCAGGGCACTGCTGGCTCACGTTCAGCGGTCCACAGACCAGGACCTCCAGGTCCCTTTCTGTGTTGTTACTTTCCAACACCTCATTCCCCAGTCTATACACACATCCAGGTTTGCTCCATCCCTGGTCCAGAATCCACCACTTTCCCCTTATTGAACTTCATTAGGTTTGTAAATCTTTCATTCATATTCCAGACTGCAGATTACAACTCAAAATAGCTACTTCTGCTGCAGATTAGGAAAAAAAAGTCAACCATTTTGAAGTGTTATTTTATATTTCTCACAAAATATTTTCTGCATTTAAAGCTGTTAAAAAAATTCTAGTGAACACAAAATCAGATAAAAGCTGTGGGTCTGAGCCCTCTTCACTTCTGGGTTCTTCACAGTCTACTGGGATGTGGACACATTCCCTACAGCTTTTTTTTTTTCCCTTTTTCTTTTTTCCTTTTTTTTTTTTTCCACAAAAAGTGTCTATTTTCTTGTAGGAAAAAACAGTTTTTGTGGAATAACCTCCCAAGGACACTTTGAATGAAATACTGTGTGGAACTGCATCGTGTACATTCCTAATCAATAACTTTTTAGCCATATGCATGATAAAGGCAACTCTTTAATTACCATGTTGCAAAATGCTAAACATGAACCACGAACGTCCATTTTTCACTAAAAGATTCCCATTCACAGATGAGAGGAAAACAAACTATATAGTGGGATTACTCTGTAGTCTTTTCATACCTTCTAGAGGAAATCGATGATTACTCACTTTTTTACAGGCAAGAAGAACATCTCAGTAAACTGCAGTGATTCATTCAAAGTCTCCAGATACACAAGTGGCAGAACTAGGAGAAGGCTTAGATATCCTGAATATCTGCTTGGTGATCTATGCTTCCAGCAACCTTAAAAATTTTTCCCTTATATAGAGAATCCCTTCACATTTCTTTAAATCCCTTGTGCTTAAATTGTGTTCAGGTCTGTGAGACTCTGTGAGATTTCTTTTCTACATGTATTTGTTCTATGCATGTGGCTGACAAAGAAAGGAGAAAAGCTGGCCAAAACTCAGGTATTTTACTGTACATCTGGAAGCCAGTTTTGAAGACCTGGGGCAAAATTCTGGCCCAACTGAAATTAATGGCAAAACTTCAATGGGGCAGAATTTCACCCTTGGGAACTAAGCAAAAATATCTCCACCCTTATAAGCTGAGAATGGAAACTTGCTTTCAACAAGACATTATTTGCTACTACCTAGTCCACAGTAGTCCAAGAAGAGTTTTGTAATCTGTTTAGTCAGCTCTTTATGGGAAATAAGAATTAAAATAATGGTAAATTCCATTTCACCAATGTATGAATACAGAGATCAATTAATTAATTCTTGTATAACAACAACAACAACAACAACAATAATAAAAACAACAACAAAGCATCACACTTATATTGCAGAGATCTTTTTTTTTAAGCTGATTTAGACCGAAGCTGTTCTGTTAACATTTTTTTTCCAGATTTCACGTTTATATCTATTTGCCTTGACTTTCACAAAATTTACTATAGGATTGAGGTAACAAGTCAAAAGAAGCAATAGCACCCTCTCACAAAATCATAAACAGTCAGAATCTGATATCCTGAATGAAAAAAAAAAAGAAAATGTCTTCAAAACTCAGAAGTAAAAAAAATGCAACAGGGTTAGGGGGAAAAATAAAACTCCTTTTTATTTCAAACAAATGTTAATTCAAAGCTAAGTGGAAAGAAACACCACAATTAAGCTTCTAAGACTTATATGTCTGGGCCTCATTTGTATGGAATTTTCCAAAATCTTTCAGTTCTAAGGACCTAAAGTCACTCTGTGCTTTGTGACTGGATGCTACAAGGCATTGTTGAAACTTAAACTTTAATTTGAGTCATCACAACAAAAAGATGCCAAGATACTTGTCCAGATGTTGCCTATTCTTCCATTTTAAAATGAAGACTAAGGGGATGAGTAAACCTGGATGGAATCCTTCTTTTGCTTTTTGCAAAAGGTAAAAGCCGTGAAATCTTTGAGGCTGACCTCTAGGACTTCAGAATACCTGAGTTTAGGTCATCACTGAAATGGGCTGCTGAAAGAAAATGGACTCTGGAATTAAGGGCCACCAATGCCACATAACAAAATTGATTACTCAGGTCCTAGCCAATGTCAGCATCATTTCTATAAGAAGAATTTTACATAATTATTGGTTAACTCTGCAGGTTCACAGTGGAAGGCTAAAGACTTGTCTTAATCCAAGCTATTAAACAGCATTATTTATTTCCATTTACTTTTTTTGTTGCTTTCTCTCTATCTCATTCATTTTATTTTATTTGCTCTCTGGTCAGGTCTTGAGACACTCACCTTCCAGCTTCAGACAAAGCATTTTCTCAGGTGTTGCTATCCTAGTAACCTCAGTTAGTAATTGATTCACATACATCACCTTCCAAGATGGCAGTGCTGAGGTTACTGTGAGGAGACACAAACAAGGAGGGCTATAAATTACAGCAGCACATTTAGTGGGCACAGAGGAGCACAGAGAAGCAGCAGGTCAGCTGCCTCTTTGCTTATATTCTCACGTACTTGGAAAAGAAAGATATAAACACTCCTCATGTTCTGAGTATGACTCAAGAATATTAAAAATCACGCTTTGAAATGCATTAGTTACCTGTTGAAAGAGCTAAAATGACATATGAGATTTTCAGATCAGTTTAATTCAGTCAACATTGGGATTTTATGCAGATGCAGCTAAAGTGTTCTAAAGTTCACAAATAAGGTGAATGGGCAAAGGAAAAAGTCACAAATATTCCAGTAAATGTTCTTGCATCTATGAAGTAGTCTATAGTATTAGGAATGGGTTTCACTTCAGACAAGTGAGGTCAAACTATCCAGAGAGCACAAACTAAATTTACAAGCATCTGGAGCAGGGGGCAGACTTTTGAAAGAGCCCAGCTTAGGCTCATATGTGACATTTATTCCTTAGCCTGACTTTGCCTTATTATATGCATACAGTTTTATGATTCACCTTATTACCTATTTTTTTTTCATTCTGTTTGCCTGTCTTTCCTTTCTTTGCTGTTTCTCTCAAATCTTTCCCATTTATGCTCTCCTCTTTGCTCTTAACCTTAATGCTTTTTCTTTCCCTCTGTATCTCATTCTTATTGACTCAGTTACTAGTGATTTTATTTCCAATTCATTCTTCTATTAATAATGCATGTGAAGGTTATTAAGTGTCACTTACCTTGTTCCTCTCCCAAAGTCCTTGTGCCTTTTTCTAACACAAAGAATGTGCAGGATGGCCGAAGATGGGAAGTGGGATGCAAAAGGGGGAGATGGTTAGACTTCATGATATGAGAGTATAGATTTCACAGTATTTGGAGCTACAGGGTGGGGAAGTAAAATTCAAATGATTGAAAAAGAAGTCTAAGTTCTGTTTGCACCCTCTCATGAGAGCTGAGTGCCTGGCACCAGATATTCAACAGCAAACTTTTGAAGGTTTATGTGAAAAATATTGTCTCTGCCTTGAACAACAGTGAGCTCAGGCAGGCAGAGAGACACCTTTGCAAAACTGGAATTCAGTGTGCCAACTTGCTTCCTGTCTTCTTCATATTTTTGGCCAGGGAGAGGTAGCTTGATGTTCTGGTGCCAAGGCAGGTGGCCCAACTCTTGCAACTAATCCTTTCCCAGAATACCCTTTGTAACAGCCTGAGGACTTGGAGGACATTAAGGAGGCTTCAAAGCATGGCTTTTTGCTTACTAAAGCTGTATGTCACTTTGGATGTGCATCCTACGATATGAGTTTTCTTAAGCCAAAATAAAGAGAAGGCAAACTGGTTGGGTAACAGTTCAAGATTTTACTCACCCTTTGACATCAGTGGGAATGTTTTGTCTGGCTTGTATGACTCGTTATTAGTGTCCATACTCACTGGGAGTCTGCAGAGCCCAATACAATGATCTGGTCTTGTCCATAGTGCACACCCCTGCAGAGCTGGATCCTGGCAGACACGTGAATATGGCAGTGAACAGGGAGTATTCAGCATCCAGGCCATCAGGGCCTTGAGCTGGTCAAACATTCTTGTTCTGTTAAAATAAAGGCAAGAAAGGCCTTTGGTTGAATATAACTGTGAGATACATCCCCTATAATTACCCAATTTAGCTGTAAAAAGGAACACCACACTTAGACCTGGAAAAGGGTAGCATTTTTGGGAACTGTTTCGAAATAGACCAAATTTGAGTCAATGTCCATCTGATATCACTTAGTTGTTGTGGTATCAACTTTTGAAGTGGTTTCTTTCGGCATTGGCTTGGGTCCATAAACCAGTCAGCAATGGTACATGTTGCCACCCACATTTAACTGAGAGGCGGGCAAGGCACAGCTGGAAATAGTCATTGCTCTAGAAAGCAATAGAAGCCCAGCAAATGAAGAAAATGCTGACTCATGTCTTTGGCTAGCTTGGTTTTCAGGAATTTTGTGGGTTTTGAAGGGATGAAATCTAGAATGGTCGAATTGTATATGGGGAGATATCAGGATCCTGTCAAATATTGCCTGTCAGAAGATACTAACTCATTCTCACTACAAAAGGCAAAATTTTGAGTTTCCTTCATTGTAAGGCTTTATGGACTTTAACTGTAATTTAGCAAAAATATAAGCATATGCTAATTGTCAGTGAGGACTTCTGGCAGAGGTAAAGAAAAGTAGTGGTGGTAGATCTGTCCTGCTTTACTGAAAAAAAGAATTAAACAGGGCCTATTTGCTGAAGTGTTCAAACCAAAATTTTGCCTGAAGTCTAATAACAAGACATTAGAGCAACAAGTAGAACAATGCAGAAATTAATCAAAAGTAAATAGACCATAAACTTGCAAGGCTCAGAGAAAAGTGCCAATTTTTATAACAAAAGCCCAGTGGATGACTGAAAAATTCTCATCTTCTTTTCACCTACAGTACCTTAAAAATGGTGTAAGGATATGGTAATAAATACCTAATAATTTATTTTTATTTAGTTCTTGTTTGTGATCTCCTGCAGTTTTGTAATATAATTTTCTGCATCTTGCTAATTATTTGCATTACAATAATAGAATAAGGAATGTCAAAGATCAGACTCTCACTTAAGTGCATTGCACAATACTAGTAAGTGTCGAAAATGTAAAAAAACCCATCAAAACAAAGAAAGAAAACAATAACAGGTAAAATAAAATCAAGAAGGAAGGGACAGTCTCTCCATTCTATTCTACTCTTTCTGTTTAGAAATAGAGCACTGAATTTTCCCTAGTTTATAAAAGGACCACTAAGGTCCCGTAGACTTCAGAAGTCACAGTCAAGGATGCAGAAGTGATGGGGTGCCTTGGAAGCAGAACAAGAACATTCAAAATGTAGAGGAGCAGAAAACAGCACTTCTGTTTCATTAAATATATCCAAGCTTCAAATGTCTTTTCGCTGCTATAAAAAAGGAAAGCAAAGCTTTCCAGAATTTCTAGGAGGAAACAAATTATCAGGAAGCTCCAGGAAGACTTGGTAATAGGTGCTTTCATTTGTTGTGGGAGACCAGGCTCACAGATGTTCCAGAAGACAAGAAGGGACATGAACTAGAATTGTGCTACTGGTGAAGGCCTGAAACTCTGCATCAGTTCATCTATGTTTGCAGAGTCATCCTAGAGCTGCAAAAAACAGTCCACAGAATTGATGGGACATTTTAGCTTTCATAAAGCATCAGTTTTCACCAGGTAACAGTTCCGTAAAAAAAATAAAATTTTTCGTCCTGCTCTGAATCCTTGTTTGTCAGGATGCAGTGCAGATTGGTGTCATCTTTTTTCCCTTAGTCCTATTTTACTGATAAAAAATTTGTGCAACATGGTCATATAAATTTCATTATTTGGACTTCAAAAGGATACTGGAACTATACCACAAAATAAAATAGAATTTCTTTAGATACTAACATCTTCCAGTCACTCCTGGCAGCACAGACCATCATTTTTTATTGGTTAAGTTAACTTTAAACATATTTCCTTCAAATGAATTACGGTAGGTTGAAGACCTGCAGTCACTTTTTCTAGTCTCAACTAGCCTTTGTTTTCCACACCATTCATTCCAAAACTGACAACAGGAAAGGTCAGGTAGGTCATGCCTAGCTAGTTCCAAATGCCACAGTATATTATCCAAGACAGAGAATATAATTATCTTTTCACAAGTGGCAATTAGTAAGAATAGCCCCCATCAATTCCACTTAACATTCAACATTTGTAATGTGGCAGAAGCCAAGGCATTACAACAGCAAGACCAAGTTACCTTAATAAAGTTAAAACTAACATCAAATAGAGAAGATTTTTGTGTGATTGTTCAAAAATATGAAAGTTGTAGAAAATATTTATTCCAAATTCTTCAAAGTATTTTTGTAAAGTTTTCTATTGTGAAAAGATGTATTTGGTTAGGCTTTTCCTTCTGTGCATCTCAGCACACCTTACAGTTGCAACAGATAAGAAATAAGGAAGAAATGATTTAGTATTATTATGGGATAGTGTGCTGACCTCCTTTCCATAGAGAAGCAATTTTTTAAAAAGAAGAAAAGGAAGAAGAGGAAGAAAATTATCCTTCTTACTACTAACCTCATTTACAGGGGACAGGGAAAAATGGAGTTAAAAAGAAGTTAAGTAAGCAGTTAGAAAAGAGATAGTTAATTTGGGATATTTCTGTTTCTGGATGCCTGATGTAAGTACTCGGAATTATTTTCTGAAGTTTTCAATTGTGGTCTGGCTTCAGCCCAGATCTCCTCTCTTCCAGGTCTGTGCTATAACCACAAGATTGTTCTTCAATCCCTCTACAGTGAATAAAATGAAATTATACAGATATTCAAAGTCTTCATTTGGGTATCTATGGGCTAAGACTGAAAGTATCCTGGATCACCAACAAAGAGTTCATACACTAAGAGCGTTTATTTCCTATCATGCCATATCCACAGGAATGTTTTTTTGCCAAGCTAACTTTCCTATATGTAATGGTCTCCAGTTCCAACACTGAGTGAAATGGCCTTGGACTTGATCATGTGGGATTGTGCTATGCACTGTTAGCATGAACATGTCTCTCTGATTTCTTCCCAGTGATGTCTATTTTTCTCTTATTTGTCTCAAAACTACAAAATCCTTTTCTGATGGATTCTCAGTTGAAAACTTCTTTCCCTGTTTTGTCAAGGGGAGCAAATACGTCCAGTTTGGCACCAGACTCACAGAGAGTTCCAGTAATTCCCATAGCAACTTAGCCACAAGCCATTTGGGATGATCACAGAGATGCCCTATGGGAGGGATTGCATTAAATTTCCCCCACTTCTTTCAACAGCTGAAAAACACACTCTATCCTTCCTCCCCTTTCTTTCTCAAAGAGCACAGTCAACCCCTGATAGTCAACCAAGCATACACTTGCATCAGACTCTTACTGTATTTTGCATTCAAGAAAATCAGTTTCTGGTAGTTATCTAGTAGCACAAAAAGTCATGTTATATGAAGGAAGAGTGAATTTGCTTTTCAATTTTTTTCCTTTCTAAAAAGAACTGGCAACACTGCAGACAATCAATTGAAAAAGTTACTAACAAAACTTTCACGGAAGTGTTTGAGTTTACAGGATTCCTGATAAAAAAGAAAGACTTATTATCAAATGGCAATTACCCTTGAACTAAGAGTACATGGTGGTGATGGAGAAACAAATTCAATCTCCTCCCAAGCATTTGTGGATAGCTCTGAAAGACTCACACAAAAGTCTTCTGTAGATGCATGGAGGGACTTAGACAAGCTCTGACTTGCAGTGATCCAGTTCATTATCTGTATTACACATTAAAATTCACCTGATTTCACTGGTGAAATTTCATACTTAGCAGAAGCTAATACAGAATACCTTTTTATTGGGATTGGATCAGTGACCAGTAGCACATCATAGACTCTATTCCCGTCTTCTACATAAAGATGAACATAACTCAGTATCAGGTAGTTGACAATTACGGCTCTATCAAGACCTTTTATGTGTCTCATTCATGCAGAAATTACTTTTCCTCCTCTCCATCTGTCAAAAAGATGTAACTGTCTTGAAAAATGTTCTTTTACAGTTTACAGAAATCACATTGGCCCTCAAGACTGAAGAGAAAGCCAAAAATTCCTCTGACTGGTTACAGATGGAAGAATTTTTTAACTGCCTCAAAGTTGATGTGTTCTTGTCTTTACATTTGCTATTTGATTACAATGGTACATAAGATGCTAAAACTAACTTCAAGGTCTGCATGAGAGACCTGAGGAGGTGATGATATAACTGGTCACACAAAATACAAAAGAAGAGAAATAAAAACTGCTGGATTTTTCTGTGCATGAGCCTCAGACAGTAGGATGTTTGCCTTAGGCCACACAGAGTCATCATCAGTGTCAGGATTCGAGCACCAGGCCCCCAGGTATGTTGATCTAAGCCTTCCACTTGCAGTTGCCTCCTCCAGGCTTTGTTCCAGGAAAGGACTGTTCAAAGCTCAACACTGTGAACTCACCACAAGTCTGAAGAAAACCCAATTAGTTACCAGCAATGACCGCACCCTGACCCCCATTTCAAATGCTTGTAACATTAATTATTAACCAGTCAAAGAACTAAAACCTTGCAAGGGGCTGATCTGAAGCACGGATCAACAATAGCATGCGATGTGCTAGAGACAGACAAGCAATCACCAGAGGTGCTCTTGTCTGATCTATTCTTTGGCACTTGGTTACAGCTTGATATCCTTTAAAATAGATATATCCCACTTCAAGTTTTTTTCCTTGAACTGATACAGAGAGCAAAAGGAACTACCAAGAAAAAAAAATAAAAAGAAAACAACGGGTTACAGAGGAACAGTTTCCACTGTGAATATCACTGACAGCATCATTTTAAGGCACAAAGGGGAAAGGACTTTTTTATAGGTGCGGAAATCCTGGTAACACAGTCTCTTTGTTTGCCAGCTACTGAGGTCAGAAAAAGCTTGCCTGAGTTCTTTATGTACAAATGTCCAACATCCTTGTTCCTGGCTCACGGGAGGCACCTCCTAATGCCTGCTGTCAACTCATTTGTGACACGTAACTGTAGTCAAGACGGGGTTGAATTGCTGGGTTTGTAATGCATACACACATTGTTCAAGATTATCTAACAACATTAGCCTCTGGGAAAAGGATGGCTTCAGGGCTCTAATTAAAAGAAATCATAGTCAAATCAAGTGCTTCCTATTTGTATTTTATTTAATAAAGAAGGAATGACACGGATGGAATTTCCCTCAGCCTTGCCTTTTCAGTGAGGGGCAGGGGGGTGCAACAGGCCTTTCAGAGCTCTGCAACAGCCGTAAACTAGTCCCAAATCGATTGCCATCCCCAAACACATTCTCCAAAGGCTTAATGGTATTTTCACGTGGGATCCAAAGCAGGCGGTCTTCAAGGAAAGTTATTGCATCTGGTGAAAAAAATAAAGTTGACATTTTTTGACAAGACCCTAAAGTATGATTCTCCCAAGAGGGTTGTAACATAGAAGAGGCTGAGCAGGTGGTAATAATCAGCATTACATACATTTGAGCATTTTCTATAACATGGATTACCATGGAATTCCTTCCTCCCCCTCCTCTTCTGGGGGAGACTTGCACAAATTGCAAGCATTTTCAAGTCACTTTGATAAGCATTTCTATCACCAGTTTCACAGCTGTAGCTAGATTGTTTAAAATATATAAAACACAGCCTCACCCTCCAGTGGAGGTAAGGATTAGGGAAGCAGAGGACTCTCTTCCCTCTCTTTACCAGCTCTTGCTTAGCCAGTGTTCTAAATGCTACCAAAAATATTCTACTGCTGTGCTTAAGCACAACATAGAGAGGCTTAAGCAGCAAGAAGTTACTGGTTGCTCTGGGGGAAGGGTGGATGCACAGCCACACCTCAGAGAAAGTCAGTGGGTAAAACCAAGGGTAACTGAGCAATGATTAGTGTGTGCTTGGAAAAGGGAAAGACTAAATTCAAATTCTTTTACCCCAATTCTCCTGCCTACACCAGAAGGAGGTCAATAGGGAAAAGGTCTAATCACAACCAGAGCCGCTTTCAAGGCTGATGCAGGAATCCCACGGAGAAAGAGAGATGTAACAGTATTTCTCCCATGTGTGCAGCCATGCCCAAAGTCTCCAAACTGCGAGCCTTGGATGCCATCCTGATCTTGGGAACTCAGCTGCCTGTGCTGAAAAGTGGTCTCTGCCACAAAGACCTTACAATTTAAAATGATGTAATGAAACAATAAAGTTGACATTAGTAAATGCTTTTATAATTAGTTTTTTGGTATCATTTCACTGAATAGTAAATTGACAGAAAAATGCAGTTTCTGGAGGTCACTGAAGCAATTAGGAAATGGTGAGTGGTTTCTGCCACAAAAAAGAGGAAGAAATGAACTGTGGAAATAGGGGATAGAGAGAGGCCTTCAAGATAATTACTTATTTCTATTCAGAATTTTTAATCACCTTTTAATTTTTCATTTCAGAACTTTTTCTTTGATTTCATACATTATTTTTATTGGATTTGAATTTAAGACTGTTTTTCTTTTTTGTTTTTTTTTTTTTTTATTCTGGGAGGGGAAGATTTTGCTAGGGAAAGAAAGCACTTGGTCAAAGCGCTTGGATCAAATAATCCTTTCTGAATCAACATAAAGCAATTACTGTTGTTTCTAAAAATTCATGTCTGTATCTTCTTGGATTGTTATCTATATTTTTAAGTTTAGAATATTTTTCTTAAAAATCTATTTTTTTAAATAACTGGGATAGCAATATGCCCCATTTACATCCCCCTCAATCTTTTAATATTTCTGCATCTGTGTAATTATTTTATGAATTGCTGCAGCACCAGCTTTTGATACTCGAGCAGTGACACTGATAGACGATTTTGAATCTATCTCAGCTAATATTTGTCTCTCTCTGATAAAATCAGACTTTAATACGTATGTGTTTGTAAAAGGATGTGAAGGATTTTTCTGGTTTTTTTTCCCCCACAAGAGCTCTAATTGTCTGTTCAGGTAGTTATTGGATACTAGATTTTGTTTTCATCATCAACCCTGATAATTTAGGTTATTTTTAGCTGAAAATCCTACAGGATAATTTTTCTTTCATCAGAAATATACTTACCCTCCAAAGAGAATCTCTGTCAGCTCTCTCCTGGTTTTCGGTCATAGTTCTGTTATTTGGACTTTTTATTTTATTTTTTTTCCCAGAACATTGCAATATGCTTTTATTTTACTTAAATTCTGGAAGGACTTCAACAGAGGGAACCCGCAATAAAATTCTAGCATGTTCTCCCATGGTCTCCTCTGACTAAGTAATGTTCAAGTTTCAGCACAGTGAGGGATTTATTTCCAAAGCATACAAGCAATTTCCCCTGAAGCCAGAGAAAATAAATGATTTCTTTCCTGGTTCATTTCTATCACTTGTGTTGCAACTGTGTCTAACAGCATGATTAAAATCTTTTTATTAGGACTATATATTCTTACATGAAGAAAATTAATACTCATTTTTGCTTTAAAAAGATTATTTTATTAATGATATTTGAATAACTTCTTGGAAATACTAGGGATATGTCCAGAGAAGGGTCTCTGTGTGCAGGAGGAGGAGGCTGGAGAGACTGTAATATAATCTTGGGATATGTACAGGATTGTCTGCCTATGCTTTGACAGTCTGCAAATTCATAGCACTTTTGTGAACTGGCATAAAGAGTAGAGAACTGAGGTATCACTGGAGCCTCAATAAAATGAAGCCCTTTCAGTGAACTTAACGAAATCTAACCATCATGAATTAGTGTAAATTTTGAATGATTGCGGTTTCAGATAACGCCATTATTCTAGAAAAGTGCCCTGCCCTGCCCTTATGTCTCTTTGTCATCATATTTCTCAAGCAAGCTCTACCAGCTGGGTGTAAGCTACCAATGGCTACCCTCTAGGATGCCTTCTTCTGCCATTTCACAGCTTACAAGGATGCTCTTAATGGAAAGAAGATCTCTTTCAGTCCTCAACCCTACAGACTCTGTGTTAAGGACTGGGATTTCTAGACTGATCAATGCACTCATCTTTTGACTCACCTTGGACAAAGCCCTATAACCTTGAGACTTCTAACTCCAACCTAAAATTTGAAGTGTCTCTCTCCAGGTTCATAAATAAGGCATTTAAAGCTTATTTCAGATGCCTGAGTGTTGACACAGTAATAAAGCAATCCAGAATGAATTATGACATTCTCATGTGAAAAGGGATGTCACCTTTCTATTAATAAAGTGAAATATTAAAACAAATTACTTTTGTCTGATACCTGGAGTCACATAAATGCACACAGGAGAGCAGACTGGAAAATGGACTAAATGTGGCTGAGGTTTGATTTGCATACAGCCAAGTAAAACAAACTAAATAAAGCACGTATGCAAAAGCAGTATTTGTACACTCAGGGAAATATAAAAGACAGTTTTCACAGAGATGTCTATGAAAGACATGTCCAGACATGGGGAAGGCAAAACTTTTTACTAATAACTAAGTCTGTTGTATCACTACAACACTTGTTGATTCTGAGCTCAACACAATGAGCCCACTAGTTCAGTTTGTGGTTCAAGGCCATCTTCTGTGGATGTTTTGCAAATTCCCATTAAGGGAAATCATGTTACTACCCCCACAAAATCTGGTCATTTTGGCAAAACATGGAGAAGGAACTCCAGTACCAGAAGTGGCATACAGTGCTCTCAGGGAGTTTATAGCCTTTAGGTTCAGTACTCCCTCTGGCTGATGGGGCCACACTCACTTAAGCCAACCACTTAAAGAGATCTTCACTCTCTTCCTTCTCCTTCCTGTTTCCTTACTTTGCAAGCTGCCTTCTATTAGAAATCTTGTTGCTGCTTGCTTTCAGCTGAAGTGTCTGCATGGACACAGCAGGGTACAAGTCTCTGATTTCCATTCACACACAGAGTTCCTGTTTCTAATGGGGAGGCTGTGAGATCTTGAACCTCAAAGGGAGAATAGAGGGCAATTTCACAAGTGGGGAAAGTGCAGCAGAAAATGTGGTCTGAATTACCATGTAATTCCAAAACATTGGCCTTGGTTGCTGTCAGTTCATCCATAGAGCAGTGCCCTGCAGTAAAAAAGGTTTATCTATACTTGTACAAACACATGCAATACACCCTGCCTGGCCAGAATCTGTCACTGCTTCTGATACCACTGTCCACACTGCCCAACATCAGCCAGGCTCCAGTTTCTTCAACAAAACTATTGACTTTTTATTGTATGTTGACTCTGGAGGTTTGAAATGAAAAAAACCTGCCCAGAATCTAGCTAAAGTCAGTGCAGGTAAGGACTGTGGATGTGCTGCTCCACTTCTACCTGCATCTACTGCATTTGAACCACCATATTATGTTGCAAAATTAGGTCTCTGAATTTGTTGAACTGGTAACAGGCTAAAAATACTGAAAGAGTGTTTATTGACATGGATCTCATGGATCACAAAGGGCAAATAAAACATGCATGGATTTCATATTTGCATGAAGAATTATACATTATGATGTATGAGACATTTGATACAATCTTTACCATTATTGCACCTTTAGAAGGCATTGGATTTATGAGTTTCTTCTAAAGTTCAAATTTAGGCTCTTTGCATCAAGAAAATACTTTCTAAAAGTTGTGGGGTAGCTCATACAAGAGCTGATAGTTTTATTTCCTGGACTGCCTGCCATTAACTGGCTTTTGCATCTGACTTCTCGTTTTACACTTAGGAAACTAGATTTGATACTCTTTTCTAACATTATCAATTAATCTTCAGAGTGCTCAGCAGCTGGGCAAATATGGAAGAAAAATCATGAAAAAGTGAGTCTTTCATGAAAAATAGTCCAGCAAATGATGTGCTGGCTGCAACCTCCTCGTGTTTTATCCTGTGGGATACTACACTTGAACAAAGCTGAAAAGATCTGTTGATACACCATTCATGCAAGGGAAATATTTATGCTCTCAGTTTGCCATTGGCAGAGACTCTTCTTTCTAGCAAAATAGCTGTGGCCTACATAAATGCTGACTTGTAATTGCAAAACACATGGTCAAAATGCCATTTGTAGGCCTGGGGTTACTCAGAAGTTCTAGAGACTTTCAGGCCATTGCCCTGAGCCAGATGCAAGGCCCAGATTGTTTTAATGTGAAGTGTGATTGAAAAAGAGCCTCTACCCTATTACTGGAGCTACAAAAACCAATTGCACAAGAGGTAGTATTAGGCATGTTTCAAACATTTCAGGAAGAGATTAGTTAAATGGTATGCTGCGCCTTTTCCTCCAGCTGGGCCCACAAGCAGCAATAGCAAATCCAGACTTTTCACTGAGGCTGGTAATTAGGTCTGCCTCACTCCCAGGAGATTAATTCTCTGCAGAACAGATTATTACAGTCCAGCTTCTGTATCCATGGGCAGACTAAGTCAGCAGGCTGATTTCAATTAGAGAATTTAAGTGCTATTGACTTCTCCCATGTACAAGAGGAAGGGATGGCAGGTAGGAGCCAGATAAGAAACCAGATTACTGAGTTAATCTTTCAGTTGCAAATACTAGAAAGAGCCTTAATTTCTTATTTCCTAAACAAATAGATGAAGAAAATTTCTTTATTTCATTCCTGAACCCTTATAAATTATGACTTGCAAAGGAAGAAAAAATGGTGTAGTTTTGTTCTAGTCTTCTGTCATATGAGACGAGGAAACACAAATGTTTTCTCACCAATTAAAGTCCTGTCTTGTCTACCTTAAAAGGCTCTCTGATGATGGAGGACTAATCAAGTTATATCCACATAAGAGGGAGAGGGCTGAGGTCATGGTTTAACAGTACAAGAGCTCAGAGAGCAGTATTGCTTTTCCATGGATCTATTTCCCTGACCTTACTGATATATTCCCATACTGTTAGTACAAAACAAGGTACCATAGGTGTGACAAAAGATAATCCTCTTTCTGAAGCACTTGGCCAAGGAGAAGCTGTAGCCTCTTCACTGTGCATTGCAGGTGGCCAAAATATCAATGTATTTGTAGTACTTGGGCTTAATCTCAGCCCAAGCAGGTGTACTCCCTGAGGAACATGTACATGTGTATGGCAACCTGTCTTGGTCGCTACTTTCTTAATACTGATGGATTAAAATGATCTCACAACTCAGTAAGTCTGACCAAAGCAGCAGTCACAAGAGTGATCACTTAACAGGTAAATCTCCAGTTTGCTGGAGATTTGCTTTCTGCTTTGTCTGAATCCTGTTGAAAATGAGTAGAGATTCATTTTGCTTTCACAGTGATAATCAAAATGTTAATGTTGCTGCCCCCCTTGCATATACCAAGAAGACTCACAAGGTGGTGGATTGCATAGCATTTCTTAAAGCACCTATTCTAACCTATTCAGGAGGTTAGAAAAATGTTCTTAGAGGGGATTACACAGGCTATATATCAGAAGTGGTAAGATGTAGAGGAGGGGTTGAGAATATTCAGTGTACACTGCTTCTCTTTGTTGCACTAGCAAAAAAGCCAAATGTTTTCTGTTCAGTGACAGCAGGGGCTGCTGAGCAGGTGGAGAGAGATGTGCAGGTGGGGAGATCACACAGGTTTCAAGAGATACTTCACATCTGTGCTCAAGGCCTTTCTTTCATCACAGCATTTATCTCTTCTTTTGAGCAACCTGACTGCAGAAAGGGTGTGGGATTTTTTCTTTTTTTTTTTTTTCTTTATAGCTCGAGAGTGATGATCAAATAATAATGCTTACCATTTACCTCTTCAAAGTCACAATGCAACAATGACTTCTGTCTCACAAGGGTGCTGTGAAGTAGGTGAGTTCTTTCAGTACTGTTATTTGCAAAAGATAAAGGAATAGATACAGAGACGTATCTTCAGCTTTCTCAAGACATGCAGCCAGATATTGGCAGAATCTGGGCTACAGCTTGGAAAACACAACTAATGTCTACATTGTGTACTGCAACATGGCAGTGGGGTCAGGAAGCTGAGCAGTGGGTGGCTCTGTAGGAATTCTTGTGGAGTGGAAGAGCATAGGCAGTTTGTAAACTCTGTGCTGAGAAGAACTCCTGGTGCTGAGCTCCAACAACAGCTTTGGATCCAGCTCCCCCACTTGAAGGACAAGAGAGTGGAGGCAGATATGGGTGCTCAGGGAGGACTGTATTTGATGTTCTTGTGCTCAGCTCAGCTCACAGCTGGACACTCCTAGAGCACAGCTGCAGAGGCTGTAGTGGACTGGCATGTTTGGAGGTGAATTTTCTGAAGTCAGTGGCTACATCCTGCCTAGATTGCACTTTAGTTACCTAAATCATATTTCAGGTTTTCTCTTTATATATTTACTCCACTGTTAGTATCAACAATTATAGTCATTCAGAATTTTGAATATAATTGTTTGCACCACAACTAGGTGGTGCTCAGATATGACACTGATGCTGCCCCGGTGATTCAAAGTTTCTGGTGAATGAGGAGTCTGAAATTTACTAGAACTTATTACTGAAATACCCAGTCTGATTACAACTTGAAGGAAAGAAAATTCAGATCAGTTCTAGTTTTTCCAAATCAATTTATCCAGCTCTAACAAAGCTACAAAATTATCAAGTCTTCTCAATACGTGTGTGAATTTCTTGCTGCTCCTGGAGATTTTCATGTGCTCAGCTTCTGTACACAGTAGGGCTTCAGTCACCGCAAAAGGTGGGAATTTTCATCTTACAGAAGTTTAAAAGAAAAAGTAGATATGACTGAGTGTAATTTTCAAAAATAATCACCTTATATTTAGGTAAAAAGTAAAGAAATATGATGAAACTAGGAAAGCTGTGCCTGATAGGGGAAATAAACCAAGCTGTTTAAGTTCAGTAACGGAGTTATTAGAATTCCGTTTTACATACATGTGCCTCGTGAAAGACCTGCTAAACATTCCTCTTGTAGGATAAAGTCTCTTCCATTTCCATGTAAATATGTGTCATGATATTGCTGTTTCCATATATATGAAAACATATATATATAGATTTATGTATACATGTGGAAATAGCAATATTCTGGCAAATTTCCCCCCGTACTATTTCTATATCTGTGTATAGGAATATACATTCTAGAAAAAGTAGAGAAAATCCGTACCCTGACAGTTTCCCAGCAGTACACAAAGTAAAACACTTTGACCAAGTGTAGAGACAAAAAAGTTCTTTTAAATTATTCAGCCAGGTGTATTCCAAATGCCAGATTAATTGTTCCTGAAAATCTCGTGATATTTATCTCCGTTATCCTTTAAAACTTCCTTGTGGTGCAAACTTTTACATTTCCCTAGGCAAGCTATTCCAGAACTTAACTTCCCCTACTAAGTCTTTTTCTATTGCCAAACATAAGTCATCCCCTCTATGATTTAAGACAGTAACTTTTTACACAATCCCTACTGAGCAACAGCAATAATTTATTTCTTTCCTGATGAAAGAGAAAGGTGGATAGGCCTAAAGTATTACTAATTCTTCACAAAACAATATGATTTTTTTTCAGCTTCCTTGAGGTCTTCTTGGAAATCTCTTTGGCCAGTCACCTGAGTATGCTAGGAAGAATTTTCTTAAGGCATGGATAAGATGTACCCAACTCACATATATCAACCCAGCAAGTTTCTCCAGTGTCAGAATTAATGAAAAAAGGGTTTAACCCCTTTCAGATCCTACCAATCATTTTCCCTCTCTATGAAGGGAAATGCCAACATTATTCCATCCTCTCATAGTAATGCCCTAAGAGATATTGTGTTGTATTCATTTGCCATTTGATCTAATTTTTGTCTTTACTCTTCTGATTTTCTTTTTATTATTTTTCTTCCATCACATTTACAGTCAGTCTCAGGGACTTTGATGCCACATCTGCTTTTCTCTGATTATGGGGCTCAAGTTCCTTGAAGAACACATGCCATCACCAAGTTTGAATCTCTAAATTTCTGTGAGGTATTTTTTGTTTGTTTGTTTTGTTTGTTTGTTTTTGTTTTGTTTTGTTTGTTTGCTTCAAAATTGGACAGCTGATTCTTGTATCTATAATATAATCCTTAGAAAGCTGTAAATTCTTTCAAACACATATATATAACTCTGTTTTGCTGTGATCAGTGTCTATAACAACAAATAAGACTGATTTCAGCACAAGAATGACATTACTTTAATTTTCTTCCTCACACCATAATGAGACCACATTTGTGCACCAACCTCTGTGTCACAAACCCAGGTCAGAGACCAATCTCACAAACATAGGTAATATCATCACAAAGCCTTATATGCTTTGCTTTCTGCATGTCTCTTTAAAATGCCTCATGCTTAATAGGTAATAAGGATGACACAGTCACTGACTTACAGGAGATATAAGAACTACAGCAGGTAATTAAAATTGTCATTTTAAAATGACAAAATTGTGAACATTTACCCAATTAATAAATTCTTATTTGATCTATATCCATTCCAATCACTCCTAGTAATCAGTATGACTGCAATCTCTGTGTGTTAAGCATATCTTCTACAAATTAACAGTGATGTTTTGAACTGTTTCCCAGTATGCTTAGTCAGAAGCAGAAATATCTATTCTGCAGTGTATTTCAAAATTCAGTATTTTTTTTTCCTGAATTAAAACTGAAATACAGCTGCAAATAGAAACTAATTCAGGAAAACTTCTTTGGTACTATTCATCTAGTCAAATCCAAATCTTCAATATAAGAAAATTGCTATCTTACTATTGCAGTTGGTGTTCTAATGTCAGAATAAAATTAAAATTATTTAAAACACACTAAGTATACTCTGTGCACAAATCAGAAAGAAACAGTCACCTTATTAAAATGAAAAACCCAATTCTCTTTAATAATTGTTTCTGCTTCCAATCCAAAATTGATACTGTCCAATTACACACCATGATTTTTATTAAAATGTTTCTTCCTGCAGAGTCTAGTCAAAAAATTGATTGTGACTCTTTATATTCTAATATAACTGGTAAAACGTGAGACAAACAGGCAGAATGGAATCATGAAAAATAATCAGTTGGATGTAATCAGCCAAATAAAAGTTACTATTATTGTACTATTGCTTTGGGATTTTTGTTCCTCCTGCTCTGTGTACACTTATGCACTGATGTTCTTCATTCATAGCTGAGAACCTCCCTCTGAGTTCACATTTCTTCCCACACTAATCCCCTCCTGATGCTGACTGAAGATGGTGAGTGCATATGAGTGTAAACAGATAATAGAATAATTTTGAAGATATCAGAAAAATAATTTGGCTGGTTGAGCAGAGGTAGAACAGTAGTGCCTTGCTCTATCACAGTTCTTCGGGATGCAGGGGTCTGTGATTTTTTTTGCTTTATTTTAAGAACAAACATTTACATCTAACTTTGGAATTAAGTTTTTGTCGACTCTCTGAGACTCTCACCTTCCTTTCTCACTCCCTTTTCTCCTGTTATCCAGAAGAGCTTGGGCCTGTGGTCTGCATATGTTCTATAATGCACTACTGTACAATTGTTATTTATTCAAAGGTGCACATTCAGAAAAAAGGAAACTAGAAGAACTCATACCCAACTACTAAACCTAGGGTTCTAGGTCCTGACCTTTGTCTCAAAGACTCGCAATTTTGATAGACTCTTGTGTATGACCTGAACCTTGTAAGTCCTTCCCATTTACCTGAAATCAGGGTGGGCACTTGCTATTTCTGTTCAATTGTGTAGAGCATTGAAACTTGTGGTCAAGTCTCACCTGACTTCCAGAAAAAAGCAAGTTGTAGTATAGGAGTCTAAAAGGCTCCCCTCCCATTCCTGCTTGACACTGACTTTTCTTGAGTGTTGATTTTACCCCATTTATGTGTCCACGCAGTGGTAGCTGGATATAGGGGCTGGAGGGAGCAGTTGAGAGGGGCTGGGAGGGACAGACCACAGCCCATTCCCCACCCTTGCACACCCTGGGAGAATAAAGTGTGGGGAGAAGGTGTGGATTTTTTTTGTTGTTTTTGTTTTCTCACTATCCAAATATATTTTAATTGGTAATGATTAAATTGCTTTTTCCCAATTTGAGTGTGTTTTGCCTGTGATGGAAACTGGTAGGTGATCTCCCTGTCTTTATCTTGATGAAGGAGCTTTTCCATCCTCTTCTCCCCCACTCTGTTGAGAGAGAAGCTGGCTGGGCATCTGGAAGCTGCCCAAGGTCAATCTGCCACATTGGTTTATTGCAATATTATTTATCCATATTCAGGAGCACTCCTAGTTTGTATCTCATTATTGTTTTGCCAAAGAATTCAATTTCAGCACATCTTTTAGATCCAAAAGTTACTGTCTGAGAGCTGGACCCTGCTTCTTCTCTACAGCCAATGGAAAGGAGAAGGGTCCTCTAGAGTGGATTTGGTGATTCAGTGCAATCCACTCCAGATACACTGGAGCTACTTTCTGAGGAGAGGAAGGGACAGAAGATACATTTCTCTGAACTACATGCAGAGGGAAACATTCATTCCTGCATTTAAGCTGCAAAGAAGGTATCTAATGCCAGGTACATTTGGGGAAAAAAAAAAAAAAAAAAAAAAAAAAAAGCCTTTTAGGTGATAACTGTGTGGGGAAATTCACCATTTCCCAGCACCTTCTCTGGAACAGATATTGAGCAACATGAAAGATTGTTTTAAACTCCCTTATCTTTTAAAACAGTGAGGGCTGTATTCTTTTTGTTTAACGTGAATGGCCTTTGGCCCTACTGTTCCCTGAACAATACACAGAATTGTCTAGAAGGTTGACTGGGGCCAAAGCAGTGCCAAGGGCCATTCTAATAGTACAGCAATTTAAGTAATCTAGCCCCAGGGCATGGGAATGCCTCCTGATACTGTTTGATTTCCTAACAGAAGTTTAACTTTAGAATCAAATTTAATCCCTGAAACAAATTTGAATAAATGTGTTGAGACATAGAAGTTTTGCAGTGGGCCAAAAAGGTGGGAATCCCCCAGATGACCCTCAACACACATTGCTCTGCAGGCTCACATCTCCTGCTCCCCCTCACCATCAACATCTTTTTGTCAGGAGAAGCAAATGATCCTCACAATTTTGATGTGCTATGTCATTTCCTTCACAAGCTGCTTCTGACATGCCCCTCACATCTTCAAACTGCCACTGACATTAAAGCAGTGTGTATAATATAGGGCAAACCCTGCTATTCCAAAACCTTCTCTACTGTTTTCAAGCACCTTCAAGTTTCACCAAGAAACTAATCAACACCTACCGCAAGGGCTTGAAAAATCAATTCTGTCTTTGTAATTGAGAACTTACTTTCATTCAGTGTGGGAAGAAGCATGAAGATGATTTACTGATTTAGGAACCGGGTGGAGTAGACCACAAAGGAATAAAATGAAAACATGTGGTGTGAATTATTTGCAAAAGAGGAGAGAAAGAGAGAAAGAAATGCCTATAGTTCTCTATAGATAGATTTGGGTATATAAATATATAAAGTGGAGTACCAGTGAAACAAAGCACAGATGATTAGGCCAAACCAAACACTCACATTAAACATTGCACTTGGCCTCCTTTCAAAACAGGCAGCAGCAACAGCAGGGAGAGATAGCTTGCCAAAATTGCATCAGACACACATTAGGGAAGAAGGAAATGAGTTTACTTGAGCCAGCTGTGACATCAAAGGGGTTGGTCTTGAAATGGATTATGGGGAAGGGTTCCCCCTTCGGTAAAGTTTGCAAAGTTCAGCCAAGCCTTTATAAAGAGACCCAACTCTAAAGGGAACTTGACTCTTTTTTTTCCCTTTCCAAAGAAAAACAGCATTCTCAGTCAAGAGTGTGAGACTGGGGACTAGTATAAGAGGGGAATAAACTTTAAGGGAAAGTGTAAAGGTTTGTTCTGGAAGAAGAGGATTTTATTCTAGCTGGAATACTTCTCTCTTTTACAAATATGCTGTAGTAATAAGTATTGCTCTGCACTGAGGTGGTTGCAATAGTTTTTCATTAAGAACAGTCTTACTGAGATGAATGAGGAAGGCAGAAAATATGAGAAACCATCCACTGGTTCAGTAATTTTCCTGAACTGCAGCCAGCCTAATGGAAACTGTAGATAAAAATTAGAAAACAAATTAAGATGAGACAACTCCTGGCATCACTGAGATCAATGGCAAAAGTCCCACTGACATCAGGGAGACAAGAGCATATATCAGTGCACCAACTGCTCACTTCAGCCATTTCCCCACCTACCTGCTTTAAGGCCTGTTGCAAGTTTTCACAGCTGTAATTTCTATGCAAGTATGTCAGGATAAGGGACAGATATTATTCTAACCCTAACAATAATCCTAACCCTAACCCTGATTTAGTGCAACCTCACTGATGACAAGAGATGCTTCAAACAATTCACTGGCCATGATGCTTTTTTCTTGGACCCTTCATATTCAAACTCACATGGAAAACAGATATTGTTTTGCCATGGGGTTTGTTTAATCTTCAATGCCACTTAAACAGCTTAATCCCTTCTCTGATGTATGTCTGTTGACTGTCATTTAATGGAATGTATTCCAATTATACAATTTCTTTTCTTGTTTCCTTTGATGCTAATTCACAAGATGTTAATGTTGACAAAAAAAACACAAAATAAAACCAGCAGTATTCAGAAAACTTCATCTTGCTCTTTTGAAGGCAATTTGGTGAAAATCTGTAATAGTTTTCTCTTTATGCTCAAATAGTATTTAATTTTATTTTTTGTCAAATATCTTCCTAAGACCATTTTTACTTTGAATTTGCCTAGCTGTGCAGTCCTCGTGGAGAAAGTGTAGGTGTATCACAACAAGCCCATGCACAATACTCAGCATAGTAGAAGCCGTGCATGTGAGCACTAGCACTGGTGAGAAATTTGGTATTGCTTTCCCTGTGACAGATGAGATTTGTCAACACTTGCACTGTAACATGTAGCAGTCTTACATTCCTATTTGGGATATTTTCAAGGATCTGTTCAGAGATCAGCAGAAAAATGGGCTGTCCCAAAACTGAGACCTCCGAAAAACTTTCAACGAGGTTTATGTTTTGTGAAGTATTTTAAGGCAAAAGCCCCAGCCTTTCTTTGAGAAGAAGGAAGACAACCACACATTATTTCAACTTCTATTCATCTTTCTTGCCTGGTAGTTGAGGTAGAGACTAAAGGAGACCTTTCTTGATTCCTGTGATTCAGGACAGTCTTCTTTCATTTTGTGGTGCTCTAAATAATTGACAGGGTATGATTGCCTTTTACTGGGAATAGCATAATAATATCTTTGTATTTTACATAAAAAATAAGTGTCTTCTCCTTTCTAGTTTTTCCTCAGCGATTTCAGTCACACTACCACTTTACAAAAGTCACTTGAATTTTGTCATGACCTAAGATCTTAAACATCTCTAACCAAAAATCCATATCAGTCTTCTTACAGCAGCTAGATCTGAGAGTCCATCTGCTTCCTCCTTTTATCTGAGGTCCTTATACTAGCAAGCATCAAATGCTGTTTATTAATCTTGTAGGGTAAAGGAGTGTGAGATAAATTTTGCTACCTCACAAAGGACCCAGTTACAGAGCTTAATCACCATATATAAAGTGCTTTGTGATTTTCAGAGTGAAACAGCTACAACACTATGCACAAATACTTATTATTACTAATATTGTAAATCTCTCTTGTCAATCCTTTATCAGTTAGATACAAAATTATTTCAGGTGCCAACCCAAGGACAGTAGCCAGCACTGGTAATTGAAAGTATTGAAACCATTATAATAAATATAAAGAGAGAGTATGAAACTATATAAATCAAACATGCAGTGTACGGAGGTTGGAATAACCAATTTATTTTCACTCAAGGGATACAGCCTTGTGTAATTGGCACTTATGGTTTCTCTGCACTTCACCACTTGTGAATTTTGTGGTCATCCCTCAATCATAAAGATAAACTGGTCTGCCACCATATGTAGTAAGTGAAATTTAAAATAATTGCTAAACATTTTGTTTCCATTATTGTAGTTGGACTTCAGGTCTTGCTGTAAAAAATTTAAAAGAAAAGAAATGAAGATGTATGCATGGAAAAAGGGAAAATCTTGAGCCTGGACAAAGACTTCCCTATTCCTCATCTGACTGCATTGTCTAAATAATTGTCCCATTTATCTTGCTCAGTTTTTTCTGTGAGACTGTAGTCTGTCTGTAGTGGGTCTTCCCTGTAAGAAACAAAAGTTCTTGTACTTTTTGGAGTATCAAATAAACAAACAACAAAGTACACTGGTACTAAGCTACCCTGATGTCCCATTCTCCAGGGACTTTGGACTCTTGTTTCTGAGTTGTTGGGAGTTAATTCCTCCATCCCTGTTTCCTAACAGGTCTCTGTTCCATGGCTCCTTTAGGCTGGAGCTTCTGGCAGCAGCACAGCTTTGTGGAGACAGACACCACAGTTGTTTCTTTGAGCATGACCTCACCTTCTTAATATAATAAGTTGGAGAAATACTCATGAAATTCCATGCCTTTCAGATTTTCTCTAATATTTATTATACAGAGACTTCTGTTCTCAGTTCCACATTCTTCTTGGGAAGCAGGACACTAAATTTCCCAAATAGGCTATTAACATGAAAAACTGCATTCAAGTGGGAACATAGGGTGAATCTTACCTTCTAATATTAGGACAACCAGAAAGCTTAATAATTTGGTTTCTAAAAAAAAAAAAAAATCTTTTAAAACACCCTAACACTAAAGCTTGAAGCTTAAGTTTTGAGTCTTTTTCAAATTTTAAATATTGCTTCTTCTCTCTGGTTAAAATTAGGTAAATTTGTCTTTGCCTTCAGTTGCATAATTAAGTTATGGTTTTTCAATCTGTTTAGCAAGCCTGTAAGCCTGGTGTATTCCTAAAGCAATTTAAGTACAATGATGTATATAAAATATTTTTTTCAATGAGCTGTGCTAATCATCAGATTTTTGAATGAGAATTTCAAACTGTTGCTGCACAAGTAGTGTCCCAGTAAAACTTAAACAGGCTGAATTTTACCTTCACACATTACTGCATGTGACTGGGAGCTGAGCTGGTGAAATAGCACAATGTTTCAAATAAAAAACACATATTTTGAATGGAAGTCCCTGTTCAAGTCAATATTAAGTCATCTTTCTCTTTTCTGAAGTCAGTAGGCTCATGACTACTCTCTGTTGTGTTTAGATCTCAATGCCATTAATACCACCATCATCCCACAGCCAGTCAATGCCAGCCTGGTAAAATGGATATCAACAGTGGGATTCAGAACTATGCATTTAACTCTGCTACTGAACCATTGCTCAGCAAATCCAGAATGGCTGGCAAGACCCTTCTAGAGTATATAAAACCAGTGCCAGACAAAAGAGATGGAGTGCTTAAACTCTACATCAATTCTCATTGTTCTAAATGAATTCCATGTAATCTGAAAGATATGTTAATTTTATTTTGATAATTAGGTTTTGAGGAAGATGAAATTGTACTGCCTAATATTCTGTGAAAACTTCGACTTCATGATAAGATTTAAATTTACTGGGACTAATATAACAATGCTTTTTGTATTTTTATATTTTAATTTTTTTCTCCTTTCTAATTTCTCTGCAGTGGTTGCAATACAGAAAAAAAGAGAAAAAATATTCAGTATAATTCACTAAAGATTTTTTTTTAATCCTTCTTCAATCAGATCAATGAAATATGCACAATGAAGATATTGTCCTTTTATTTTCTATCAGGTGACTGGTTAGGACATTTTCCTTGGATGTAGGAAAATTTCTTTCATTTCCTTCTACATTCTGAAGTGATTTCAGCTTGTTATAGACAGAAGGTGAATACAGACTTCAATTTCCATTTTTGTATTTCAAGCATCAGTGTAATGAGGGGGTAGAAGGAGAACTGATGCTCACAATTGTTAACTTTGCCCCTTCCACTGAATGAATAATTAACTCTTAACTAGGGCAGGACATGGAGTCCTGATGCTCTGTTGCCCCACCAAAGATCTTAAGGATCAAACCTGAGCTACTGTTGATTCTCAGTGCATATGACTTACTCTCAGGAGCTAAGACATTTTAGTTTGTCTGTCCTGAGGAACCATGGTTCAGACCTCACCATATCTTGCATGTTCTTCTACCCAAATGAGGGGTAAGACAACTGCTTAAAGGCTTGTTCTGAAACTGGCTTTCCACTGTCTCTGCAGTTAAACCTGGTTTTCTACATATCAGATATTTGGCAGTTAAACAGATGTTTCCAATAAAAGACTAATAATCTAAGCAGTGGTCATTACAGCATGTTTTACTCTTTGCCTCTCAGAAATATAAAAACTCAAAATTGAAATTCAGTATCTGAGCCTAGTTGGATTCCAGATATATTTTCCAGCACAGAAAAGAGATTTTACACTGTAAAAGATACTTCCCTGCCCTTCTAGAAATGAAACCAAAGTGCTATAACTTCTTTCAAGTCTTTTTTTTCCTTGATTCTGGATAACACAGTCCACAGGGGAAAAAAAAAACAAAAAAAACCCTGCAAATTTGTGAGTTAATTATGTTGAGGAAGTAATTTTTTTTGTTGTTTGTTTGTTTGTTTTCATTGTTTTTTAAACCTTAAAGTACACAAATGAAGCTAGATTGACTGGCCATTTTGCCATGTGTTTGCTAGAGCCCAGTCACAGAGGGAACTCTGTCACTGAGCCAGTATCTGTGTAGGAGAGAAGTTTGCAGTGCTGCACTAGTGGTCCTTGGGTTGTTTCTTTATGGGAAAGCCTGCTAGCATTTCCTGATTAAGCTGGTTCTTAAAAGATTCTTTAGGCTAGACAATGAGCTCATTGTCACTGTGCCTACTTATACCACAATTTCTGAAATTATTTTAAAGTCTCTTGCCCAGGGTTAGTATTAATATTTATTCCATCTCATACATAATGAAAATAACTTGGTAAAGTAATTCTATACATGTGTTGATTAAGATTTGGTTTCTGGAATTACATCTTTGTTTCTGACTAAAAGGTAGTTCAGCCAAAGAATACACACAAGATCAACCCACAAATAGATTTTCTTTTTGTTCATACAATAAACAAATCCTCTCTTCTTCTTTAAAGGAAGTTGGGGAGCAGGGAATCATTTTTTTCCTCATTTCTATCTTCTCAAGGGCAAAATAACAGAAAAATGTATTCAGATCAGATGTAAAAATCTTATTAGGAACATCTGTGCTAATCAATGTTTACAAAAAATGTAAATAAATTATACAAGGAGGGAATATTAGAAAAGACAGTTCTTGGTTTTCTCACTCTTCAAGCTATTACATAAATAAGACCTGATCCTCCAAATCTGGAGTCATCTGAGCATTGTCTTTGAAGCTGATGCATTCATTGAATTAACATGGATAAATTGGTACTCACATGACTCAGAACTTGGATGACTGGAGCTCTGATATAAAATATTTTCTCTCTTGCATATCAGATTGAATAAATCAGCAAAAGAGGATTTTTTTCAACTTTTTGAAGGCTAAGAGATCAGTTCAAAACTGTTTGCTATTCCTGGCCTTGACTCCAGCTTCAGTCCCAAGTCTAGTCCTTCTCCAAAGACTACCAGCAGTTCAGAGAGGTCATCTACCTAATTGGAATCAGGGAACAAACATTTTGACTCTCTCATTTGACTTCAACTATCCCATGTATTAAATAACATGCAAAAGCCAGGATGGTGAAACCAAATCCACCCTAAGAGGAAATCCTTTTGTGCTAAAGTTTTTATCTAGCCCTTACCTGGGTGGCCATTTTGCAAGGGTGATTAATCTCTCCCAGCTGAAATTTACCTGTGGCTAAAGGCAAAAAGGATTTTTTTTTCTCTCTCCACCAAATGTGGGATCATTATTCTGCACTGGCCAAGAACAATTTGATGACAAAATATACAACCTGGGAAAAAGTGTTCCTACCCTCAATTGCTCTTTGGGCAATTTCACTAGCCTTGACTCAAGCAGAGAAAACATTATCAAATAACCTGTAAGAATTCAAAAAATGATCTAACCTGACAATTCAGAAAACTTGGGTTATGTAAACTGACAAAACACAGAGATGTGTCTGCCATGATTTCACAAAAGCAACACATTGGGTTGGAATAATGCAGTGGTTGAACCTATTGATTGCCTTCTACCTGGATTATTTCTGGGATGGATGGCCATAGGGCCTTGACAAATGTCTGTATAGACCAGCTGGTGATGAAAAGCACAAAAATGGTGCTTTCAACCTTTTCCTGGGAACAAAGGTTCACTAAAGAAAGACAGATCCATCAGAGGAAAAACATTAATTATCTGTAAACACCAAAAAATTAACTAGTAACACCTTTAAATTGCATTCCATGGTAGATTCTCCTAGCATTTTGAAGCTTTTCACATGTCTAGCAATTTTTAGACTTGAAAAGCCATGATCTATGTTAAAATTGGGTGAAATTCTTACAGTGAATGGACCTTTTTTCATTTGCTCTCCTTCAGATTATACTACTTGACCTCTGTTGATTTTTGTTTTCAGAATATTCAGTCATATGATCCTAGATTAATGATTCATTTTGCACACTCAAGAAAAGAGATGCCGTACTGGAACAGACCAATTATTGTAGGTCTCCTTCCTTTCAGTAACAATCTATACCTGGTTCTTCAGGGGCATTTGAAAAGTTAGCACAATAAACAATGCTGGTAATGTAATAGCCTGTTAGTAATTCAATTTACCATCATTCAAAACAATGTAGAATAATCCCTACATGACTCTAATTCTTTCTGCTCTTCAGCTATGAAGTTATAGAATGTCAAGAAAGGTTCATACTTATTTTCATTCAAGCACTCTCCTTTTCCATTATTCTCATTGGCTTCTTAGGTCTGTTTACAAAGATATGTTCAGGTGACTGAAATGAGGAAATGAGCAGGTCTCATCTGACTTTCAACATCCATTTTCACAGGGCAATGCTGGAGATAACCTGCCAATGATGGAGGTGCCAGTACTGACTTTTAGTACCATTCAGAGATGCACAATGTACAATTATTACACAATACAATGGGTATTAATATATGCTTATATTTAGCATTTAAATAAAGGCTCTGAATAAATTATTGAGGTTTATTCTGACAGAAACTTCTTCCTTCTCTGTGTATAGACAAAGAAGTCAAAGAAAGTTTTGCTGATATTATCCAAAGATAAGAATCTAGTATACTGAAATAAATTACACAGGAGTACCATTTTCTCTGATCAGACTGAATCTCTCATGATGACAGTTTTGTGGAAAAGTCCCCACATTTATACTACACCAAAGAGCAGGTTGTTTGCGTGGGATTTGAGTTAAAGATATTGTGATGGTTTAATCACGTTCTATATTTCATTTGACTGGAAGAATATAAAGCAAAACGGGCCCATCTTTAAATTACAAAGATAGTTTATTTTTACACACAAAAACACAAGAAAAGGGAAAAAAAAAAAAGTTCAACAACAACAAATGAAACTTCTAAAACTTCTTTCTTTCAGCTTTTAGTATTTTACTTTCTTCACTGAAACATAAAAAGACATGACTTGCAACCTCAGAGTTTTGCATATTAAAAAAGTCCTTTTATCAGTTCTTTTAGGAAAGGAAGTCTCTTGGGTTCTATATAGACATCCATGTCTACATCTGCGAGTGGATTTTAAAGGAACTCCTGCAAACTCAGAAGAGCACTTAGCCATTAGCAGTTCTTCAACACTGCCATAGGCCATATTTGTACTTATTGGGGTATTCTTTGTTTTAGGATGCTCCTCTAGTATGACACAAAGATTCTTTTCTATTTCTAAAATCATCTCAAGACCCAAAAACAAATCTCCTCTTTCTTTAGGAGCAAAAAGCTTCATATCACCTTTAACTAGAACTTTACATCCCCCAAAAGCATTTATATGTTACAGGAAAAAAACTAGTTCAGTCTCTATAGTTTACCAGAAATGTCCAGCCAAAATTAGGCCACTCCTTGTCCTTTTGCCTTAAAGTCTTTTCACTCTTCTTTACCGACTGTAGCTTCATGCTGTGTCTTTCTATTCGCTATATTTGTTCTTCTTTCGGAGAAAGATGATGTTTAGGAAAGTCCATCTGCTCACAACGAAAGGTTAAACTTTTCGGGTGCCGGGCTGCCCACGTGGCTCTGCGGCGGGAAACTGAGTCGTTTAGAAGCCATGCGCTGGTTTCTTCGGCTTGAAAAAGAAGAGCAAGGGCGAAGGGGCACTCCGTCCGAGCTCTCTCTCTCTCTCCATGCTGTCCGCCTCTCCGCGAGACAGCGGCTCCTAAAGCTCCGACCCGGCCTGCCCCGGCTCCGGCAGCATCGGGGCCCGGCCCGGCCCGCCCGGCCCGCGCAGCCGCCCCGGGGTGGGGGGGCACCGAGGCCAGCGGCCCGGCGGCCCCCTGTCCTTAGTCTGCCACCCTAAAGACAAAGAGGTCGCTCCTTCCCCCACCCAGCCTTTTTAAGCATTTTGCCAAAAGTCGCAGCTTGTCCTCCACTGGACAAACTGCTTGTCAATCAAAAAAAAGCTGACCCGATTGGAACAAAATCAGGCCCCTCCTAGCCCATGACAGATATTGGACATCTTCTACATGCTGGGGCAGATTGTTGCCAGCTGTGCCATAATTTTACTGGATATTATGCAGGTTTGGATGGTTTACCTTGCCTTTGATTTTCCAGCTGGCATTTCATATTTTCCTTCTCCAAATCAAGCTGTCAAGATGTTCCCAAGGTATACCTCCAAAGTTAGTTGTGACTTTTAGAAATCTGGCCACCAACCCTCAGATCTTGTGTTTTCAGCTGTGGATATTATAGGTGTCTATTTCTGAAAGAAAAACATAAATCTGAAGTTCCTTGTTTCTTGAGTTTTGCTGTATATCATGACCAGTTCTTACTTTTGAGTGCCACGCATCCACTATTAGATTCTTTTTATTATTCTTGCATCATCACTGCAGTTTCCACCTCCACTTGTGTAGTGCAGAAGCAAACAATTGAACGGTGCTTAACTCAGAAGAGCACTTAGCCTTGATGTCCATGGTACTTAGCAATCACTGTTCATTCACAGTTTAGGTACTTATTCTATGTGTATTCTTTGCAGTGAGGCATTTAGCCGTGCTGTGTTCATAAATAAGCTAC
>JADMLD010001617.1:0-43337 GCA_017589585.1 Phylloscopus whistleri | reverse complement strand
CCAGTTTTGTTCTTATAAAGATGTGTCCAAGAGACACATTGCTGTGGCATGATCAGATAAAACTGCACTGTAGGCATTTCTCAGGAGCCAGCCTCCAGCCCCGCTGCTGGATATTCCTGATCCATGGCACTTTTTCATCCCTGATTCCACTCATTCCCACGACTGTTAGAACGCTCCATTGGCCCAAGCCCTGCTCAGATCAGTCTCTAGGAAAACACATCAAGCCCTGGGTGATTCTGCAGCACAAGTCATTGAATCTGCTCCTGCCAGAACAGCTGCCAGTGCTGTGCTCTCAGACAAGACCTGGTGGGGCTGAGAACAGAGCCCAGCTGACTCTCTGTCTACCAGCAGGTGTTGGGACAAAAAGGGCATTGATCTGCACCTGGGTGTGTCTGATCTAAGCCAATCCTGTTGTGTCCTGAATGGGCACCAGCTTGGAAGGGGCTCGGTCTGGCTGTGCCTTCTTCCCATTGCTTGTCAGTGCTCCTGCTTGGGCTTTGGCAGCTTTTTGTTATGCAGCTGACCACAAAGAAGTCAGAGCCCCAGACAGTGGGGCTGCCTTTTGTATCTTGGCTGGTGGGATTCTGCTTTCAAGTGAGCATCTTGCATTTTGTTTCCTCAGGGAAAGTGGTGACCAAGGAAAATCCCCAGAGGAAATTCATTGAACTGGAACAACTTGGCAGTGGGTGAGTCCAAGCACAGTTCCTTCTACACAGCCATGGGGCAGGTGATTTGCTGCTGGAATATCTCTCAAGTGTGAAGCCAGGCAAGCTGCAAACATCCTCAGACACTGGGGTTCATCTGCCCCATCTCTCAGTACCGGCCAGAATTTGGAAGTGTGGTCAGAAGGCATTGTCCAAGACACTTCCATTTCACTGCCAGAAACAGCAAGCTACCCCTGTCACAGCAGTGAGATAACAGTTCTCAGGAACATTTCTTCCCAAGAGTTTGCTGAAGGAAATAGTCGGAGGTCAGGCTAAAAACTGCCCAGTTTAGAAACTGAAATCCAAGATGAAAGAATCCATTCATCCAAGATGAATGGCCTTTTGAGCTGAGGCAGTAAAGCCAGTGCTTCAGGAACAGGCCCAGTGCCCATGCACCTGAGAGGAAAATGCATCATCTGCCTTCTGGCATAGCCCTCCTGCATGCTGCAGCTTTAAGGCATTCACAGCAGAGATCTCCTGGCTGGGCTGCCTTTCCCTCCAAGATCTAAATGGCTTCTCCTTTCTTTGCTGCTGTTCTGTTTCTAGGGGTTTTGGAGATGTTTGTAGAGCCATCGACACTGCCACAGGAGCAGAGGTAAATGTCAACAGCCCCTGCAGATTCTGCTGCTCTTGAGGACTTTCCTCTCTTGTGTCAGCTGTGGCTGGAGCTTTGGCCAGAGCTGTGCTGCAAAGGCACAAGAAGCACAGACTGCTGCCAGCCTGCCAAGTGCATTTGGGACAGTCTTTGTCCTTCTCAGCTGCCAGAAGGAAGGCAAGGAGGGCAGCGGCTCCTTGCAGAGAAGGACGCTCTCCCTGGCTCTCAATTGCTCCAACAAAGGTGCTGCCTTAGAGCATCTCACTGCTCTCTGGGGCTTCAGAGTCCTGAATTCTCATTTCTGGCTGCCAGCAAATACATCTGAAGGTTCCTGGGCAGTTCCTTAGCCACCTGCAGTGCTGCACTTGGGACCTGCACGTAGGGAGTGATCTGCAAGGCATCCCTCAAAGCCCTAAGCCCTGCTTAGAGCCCAAGATGTATCCACAGAGTCCTAAGGCACAGATTCCTTCTTCTGATGTACAGGGAGAGTGTGCTCTGAGATTTGTGGGTGATAGCTGAGACACCACTGTTAACAAGTGGACAAGGCAAAAGATCAGTGGCCACATGCCCTGTAACTAGGCCCCAGAGGAGCAGAGAAATGGTCTGTTGGGATGTCAGTTCCTTATTACTCCTTTGTCTGAGCACAAGGCACTTTGGCACTTTGGCTTGGCCGTGTCATTGCAAAATCACTTGCTCCGTGTGTGGTGTGGTCTCGTGCCACCAACTTCTAAAGTTACTGATGTCCAATGTCATTTCAGGTGGCCATCAAGAAAATAGATCTTCAGAAACTGATGAGGAAGGAAAGAATCCTTAATGAAATCACAGTCATGAAGAGGAATAGGAATCTCTGTGTTGTAAAATATTTAGACAGGTGAGTGGTCTTATCTCATGAATGTTTGTTTACATACTAAAAGCATGCAAGGTTAAAAACCCAATTGGGACACTGGCAGAAAAGAGAGCTGGTAATTATTGGTTAATTCTTATTTCTCTACTCATCTCCAATGGATGGGAAGAGAGTGCATTTTGTGTGCATGAGTCTTACCTGGCTTTCAAACACATGGTTGGAAAATGGTCCAAAAACCTGGATCAACCCTACCATAGGAAGTCAATCCCCTGTAAGTTCACTGCCTCCATGTTGTCTCAGGATTGATTTTTTAAAGTTTCTTCAATGCTGATCAGCCATCCTAGAGAGGATTTCCCTTGGCTTGTTGCCCCTCTTTTCCATGGCTGTCCATGCCAGGAACACAAGGTGCTTATTTCCAGAAAGGCCACGCGTGACACGTTTTTCATCTGGCCTGTCACTCAACTGCACTTCTCCCTTGCTGGCCATCTAAGACATCTCCTTTTTCACAGATGTGCCCTTCTCCTTGAGACTGCAGAGACTGCAAACAAGGCACAGCCTAGAGGGAATGTCTATTCCTTTAATTCTGTCCTTGTCACAAAGGGGCCCAGAAACAAGAATCAAGCACAAAACCAACGTAGCCATGCCTGTTCATCTGCACGGCCTTATTTCCTTCTTTCAGCTACCTTGTGCATGAGGAACTCTGGTTGGTGATGGAGTACATGGATGGAGGCAGTCTGTTTGACGTCATCAATGAGACTGACATGTTTGAAGATGAGATTGCAGTTGTCAGTCGTGAGGTGAGGGATCCCACCTGTGCTTCCCAGGGTTTGGGCAGGACTGTCTGGGAAAAGGGCTCAGAACAGGAGCAATTCCATGTGCCAGGCTCTGTTTCTGTGTTGCTGCTATGCTCTGGGCAAGCAGGAGCATCTCAAGTGAACTGCCTGCCAGTGGCCCTGCACTCACTGGACCCTGTCCTTGTCCTCTTTGCTGCTGCTGTTGCATTCTCACTCTGTCTCTTGGATTTGCTCTTCTCCATCTTGCCTCCCTCAACTTTGGCCGGTCTGCGCTGCATTCCTTGCCTGTAAAAGCAAAGGTGGTGGTGGCAGCATTTGAAACAAACAGCAAAGACAAAAGAAAGACTCACTTCTCTCAGTGCTCAGCTGGAAAGGTCAGCAGTGCAGCCAAAGTGCTCTTTACTTCTGAGCACATCCACTGCAGCAGCAGTCATTCTGGCTGGTTTGCACAGGAGAGTCTACAAGAGCAGTTGCTGTTGCTCTTTGCAAAGCTGACACGTCTTTCTTTAGAAAGGTGCTGCTCTGCCAGTGTAGGAGCAGCAAGCTCTTGCTCCCCATGGCACTGTGTTCTGCCATTACTCCCCATTCCCCTGGAGAGGGAATCTTTGAGAGCTGTTTCCTTTCTGGTCTGATGAAATCACATCAGGGATTTTTGCCCTCCTCTTTCTGTTTTCTCTCTCAGTGCCTGCAAGGACTGCATTTTCTGCACTCCAACCATGTGCTGCACCGAGATGTGAAGAGCCTCAACATCCTCCTCAGAACCGATGGCTCTGTCAAGCTGGGTCAGTATATTCTTGGTCAGGTGCAGCGTTCCAGGGACATGTGGGGTGTGGGGCTGCTTTGGAGTGACTGCCAGCCCCCCAAAAATGGTACTGGTGGCAGTGCAGGGACCCTTGCTGTGAGCTGACCACACGGTTGCAGCGTGCACAGACCTAGCACAAGGAACAAGCAGTCCAGGGTGGCTGTGCTCTGTGTGTGTCCCTTCCCAAGGGAGGGAGCTACAAGTGCAAAGCTTCAGGGGAACAGAAGCCACTGCTGGAGGCAGTGTCAAAACTGTGGGGATTTTTTCAGTAGCCAATGCCATATTGCCTTGGCTTAAGTCCTGAGGAAAGAGAGCAGGGACAGTTGTCCAGGAGATTCAACAGCACATTCTCCAACTTCTCCTGGGCAATTCTTTTGCTTGCTTTCCTCCTTGCACAGTATTCAAATGAAAACAGTTCTTTGCTTTCTCCCCAGCTGATTTTGGCTTCTCTGTTCAACTCACCCCTGAGCGGAGTAGACGGAACTCAGTGATTGGGACTGCTTGTTGGATGGCGCCTGAAGTGGTGAAAGGTCAACCATATGGCCCCAAAGTGGACATCTGGTCTTTTGGAATTGTGGGCATTGAAATGGTGGAACGAGAAGCTCCTTATGAGAAAGAAAGTCCTTTGTTGGTAAGGTGTCAATACTCTCTGATCCCGCTGTCTTTCTCACCTATCCCACCTTTTGTCTGCCCTTGGACAAAATCCCATTGCCGTCTGCTGGAACTACTTCCACCACGGTCCCTTTCAAAAAAGGTCCCGGCAGCACATCAGCATCTGCTGTCGTTTTGGGTGCATCACTGGGGGAACTCCAGCCTCACCCCACGCAAACAATCTCCATGCTCTAGCAACATTTTGCTTTGGCTTAGAAGTCGTTCCAGCTCTTTTGGCTGTGGAGATGGCCCTACTAACAGGGAACAAGCATCTTAGAACTGGTGCCATCTTTCCTGGAATGAAGGAAAGAAACCCAAACCAAACAAAGTTTCTAAACCAGTGGTTTGGAGAGAAGAAGTGCACCCCCATTCTTCTCACAGGGAAACTTGCCTGGAACATGGACATGAGGGGGTGAAGGTCACAGAGGCTCTTGTGCTTCTTGTGCAGTGCTGCTGAAACACTCAGTGACCATATTTCCTTCCTAAGCCAAGCCACTTTCTCCATGTCACCAAGCTGAAGCCTGGTGATGTGCAGAGCCTGCCAAAACCACCCCTTTGTTTCTGGGTACTTTCTAGGATGGGCACACCATGAATGCATTGACCTGAGTATCCAAATGAGCAGAGGGCTACCATAGGGATGGCATTTCTCCTTCTTCTGATTTCACCACCAAAATTTTCCTTTTGCCACGTAAGGGAAGCTGAAATTTGCAGTCTGCTCAGAAACAGAGCTGCAGGTGTTTCCTGTGTGGCCAAACAGGCTTTTTTATCCCAAGACATTGGTGCATGCATCTTCATGTGTCTGTGTTGAAGATGAGATTCCAAATGTTTGTTTCCTTACCTGAGGAATAACTGAGGGATTTCCTTTCTTTCCTTTCAATTACCATTCTTTTCAAGAACCAAGCAAAAAGCTTGATTACTTTGGTTTGATGGCTGTGCTTAAGGGACCAACGAGCACTGCAGAGATGCTTTTCATGTCATAATCCTTGGAAACAGTAGATTGAGTTAGTATAGCAAAGTCCCTCCTTCAAACAGCCTGTCAAGTGGTCAAGGGAATGCTCAGAGAAGCAAAGGTGCTTTTGCTGATGTAGTTTCCACTCACAAGGTCAGTCAATGAAATCAGCTGCCAAGGCCAGATCTGCTGGATGTTGGAAAAGCTGTGGCTGCATTGGGGTTTGGGATTTTTGCTGGTACAGGAAAGGCATCTCTGCCTCTCTGCCATGGCAGAAACAAACTGCCACTGCAGAGTGAAGCTTAAACAATGGGATCTGGGAGAGCAGTTACAGACACAGTGAGAGAAGCAGGTGAGAGACTCGTGTTTCCTTTTTCTCCAGGCTAAACACCTGATAGCCACAAAAGGAACCCCACAGCTGCAGCAGCCTGAGCTCCTCTCACCTTTGCTGCATCACTTCCTGAGCTGCTGCCTGCAGACAGACGAGGCGCAGCGCTGGTCTGCCCAGGAGCTCCTGCAGGTAAAATGCCCAGGGGCTGCAGGTGGAACAGTGCTCCAGGGATGAGCTCCTCCTCCACTGAAGTGCAAGGCATTAGATGAGCCCCCCTCCTCCTCACCTCCACTCTTGGTGCTGTTCAAAGGAAAACAGTCAGGAATCCTCAACTGGGCTGGGCTGGCAGGGACCTGGAAAGCTCATCTGCTCCAAGTGCCCTGCCATGAGCAGGGACATCTTGAAAGAGATCACAATGCTCAGACCTGAAATATTTCCAGCACTGGGGCACTTAGCAACTCTTGCAGCAAGCTGTGCCACTGTTGCCCCCCTGTTGCTCCTTAGGCCTACTCGGACTCAATCCCCTTTTCATTTAAAAAATATTGCCCTGCCTTTGAGGCTCTTAGCTTGAAAAGTAATGGTTCATTGTTGGGTTTTTTTCCTTCGTGCAGCATTCATTTGTGACGATGGCCAAGCCTCTTTCCAGCCTGGCACCACTTATCCTTGCTGTCAAGAAGAGGAAAGAGGAAACAACAATGGGAGGATCACCATTGAAATAAATAAAGGGCTCCAAGTTATGCATTGTATGTTGTATGTTGTATTGATTTTGTATGTTGTATTGTTGTACTGTTTACCATGTAGTTAAAAAGGTTATGCTGTTACTTACCTGTTATTTCAAACTGTTGGTGTTGGACCCTCAAATCTCAGTTTCCTATGTTCCAAGTTGTGCATTCCCTTTCCCCAGATCCCAAATTCCCCCTTACCTTCCATCGGGATCGGCCTCCGCTGCTCCCCGCCTGCTCGTCAAACTGCTGACCCCGCCCAATAGGCAAATCCAGAGGCTCCCATGATGCACCGCTCCAAGCGGAAGTCCAGTTGACCCCAAAAAGACTCCTAAAACAACGAGCCGACCCAAAATCTGGACCTCCAAAGGACACTGCCGTGCGAGGAGAACATCTAACCATCTGTGGAAGGCTTCCCACCTACTCGCCATGACCTGGAGAGTACTGGACAAAGGTGACACCCCTGGACTAAACCGAGCCAAGCGATTTCCTAAGAACTCCCGTGATGAAGGAATTCCGACTCTGCAGGATGAGCTGCAGACTCGACTTGCACCTCCTCCTCCGTGGTGTCCAGTGGGAGCAGCGGCGGCGTGCGTGGCCCCTCGAGCCCCCTACCCAGAGCTGTCTTCTAATAAAGGCCTTTCAAAAGGAGCTGGGCTCCTGGCCCATTTTTAACACCATCGCTGGAGCTGGAGGTGCAGCCCCAGCACTTGGGAGGGCTCCAGGGGTCCCAAGCTCAGCTCCCACACAGAGAACTTGTGGAGCCTGGGATGCTTTTCTTGGCCCCTTTGGCACTGCCAGTGGCTGTGTTGTGGGTCCCAGGGCATGGGGACGAGCGTGGCGGCAGTGTCACCCCGGCGGTGTCCCCACAGAAGCTCCAGCACCTGTGTGACATCCCCGACATTGCCGACATCGGCACCGAGCAGGCAGCGAGCCGGGAGGACGGCTCTGTGGAGAAGCGGCTCGTCAGCCTCCCCAAGGCGGACAAGCGGGTGCTGGGGAGCTGGGGGGGTTTGGGGAGCCCCCGGGGGCTCGGGGGACGTGGGGCTGCCGCCTCGCCTGGCACAGGATGGGGAGCTCCCCCGGCTACGGGAGGCTCATTCCTTGGTGCCTCTCTCTCCTCGATGGCCGCTCCCGGCTCAGGGCCCGTGCCCAGCGCTCCTTCTGCAGGGAGGGGGCCCCTCCCCTGATGAGGCTGAGGGCGCCTGGGGGACATGGCAAACCAGTGCCACGGGCCCTCAGGGGCTGCCGGAACCCCCTGAGCAGCCCCGAGCCGGCGGTGACGGGGGAAGGGAGGTGACAGAAGCCCCCCGGGGGGAGCGGGTCCCCATCCCGCCCCCTGGGCACCCCGGGCCCTGTGGGGCTTGGGGACACTGTGGTGTGGGGTGGGCACAGGGGTGGGCACAGGGGGTCCTGGGCTGTCCCCGAGGGGGACCACTGCCATCCCTGCTCTTGGCAACGCCAAGTTGACTGTGAGCGAGCTGGAGGCGTCTGGGGCTGCCCCGGGGCTGTCCCTGCTGCGCCGCAGCCCCCAGGCCTGGGACAGTTCCCTGCTGAGCAGGGCAGGAAAGATGTCTGGCAGCTGCAGCAGGGTCAGGGAAGGGCTCCAAGGTGAGGCTGCAGCCCTTGGGCTGTCAGGAGAGGCTGAGGGAGCTGGGCTTATCCAGCCGTGAGCAGGGAAGGCTGAGGGGCTCCTCATCCCAGCCTGGCAGTGCCCCCGAGGAGGTGATGGAGAACACAGAGCCAGGCTCTTCACCGGGGGCCTGCTGGGAGAGAAAAGACAATGAGCAGAGGGTGAAAGAGGGGAGGCTCAGCCAGGACAGGAGGAAACCTTTGTTCCCTTGGGCTCAGCCAGCTGCTGAGATGCTGCCCCCTAATCCCTGTCCCTTGGGATTTTCCAGTCCAGACCAAACCAAGCCTTGACCCACTTGGTCTGACCCAGTTGCTGACAGCTTGGGCTGCTGACTTGCTGAGGTCCTTTCCAATTCAGCTCTCTAATGATGCTGGGACAATGCTGGTCCCTGTTTTAGACTGGAGCAGAGCAGATGGGACAGGAGCCCTGCAGGGCTGTAGGGGATTGGCAGCTTGCGAGGTGCATGAGCACATCTTCATTAGCTGGGTCATTGGAGCACGTCTAAGAAATGTCCAAGTTTTCCCACCAGCAGGAGAGACCAGGAATTTCCTGGAACTGTACAATGGCAGGAGAAGAAATCCTGATCTTGCCCTCTCTTTGTGTCACTGGCTGGACTTGTGTTTTTCATGGAGCTGTGCCTTCCCTTGGGTTTGTTGGCTGACAATGAATGAACATCCCTCTGTGTCTCAGGCAGCTCCTTCTGCAAGGAAAGCAGGTGGGAGTTGGTGCCAAGGAGCTGAAAGCTGCAGGTGCAGCCTGGAGTGGAGGGAGCTCAGATTTGCACAGGGCTGCTCTGAGTGCCAGGGGCTGGAGGAGGGAAATGGTGGGCTGGGGATAGGGACAAAGTGTGATTGACTGTCAGCCATGAAGGGTCTTGATGTTCATATCTATTCAGAGCACCTTAGGAGGTGCTGGGGATCAATATCAACTGGAGATTGCCGGTATCAATCTATAAACAGGAAAATAAAACTGAAGAAGACAATTAAATGCCTGCATGTTTAAAATTTATTCTTTTTTAATACACTTCTGAAATCTGTACAATTAACCACTGAAAAATTGAAGACTTAAAATTAAATAATTGCCAGGAGCTTTTCTTGTTAGAGTGCTTTGGAATGTTAATGAGCCTTTGGCACTGAATTCCTGAACTGAAGAGCTGAAGCCTGAACAAGCCTCTGGAGAGCTAAAATTCATCAGGGAACCTCCAAGTTGCTGAGGATCCATCCTCAGCAGAGCAGATTGAAGAGATTCCAGGGGTTTCCAGCTGCTCAAGAGCTGTGAGCTCACGTGCAGGCACAGGGGCTCCATGCTGGCAGCTGAGGGGTCTCTGGGCTCCTGAAGATCTGTTTGGTCACACTCAGCCACAGGGGCTCTGTGGTGACATCCCAGGGCTCCTTAAACTTCCTAAGGGTCATGAGGTGACAGACACTAACAGGGCTGCACAGTGACAACAGAGGTGTCTGTACCCTGCCAAGGAACCCATTTGTCCCAGGCAGTGGCAGGAGTCCAGTGGTGACATCCCTGTTCTCCTACAGAACAGTGAGGCCACCGACACTGACAGGGGCTCCGTGGGGACATCCCAGGAGTGTTCAGGCTGCCAAAGAGCTGGGATGTCACAGACACTCCCAGGGGCTCCATGGGGACATCCCAGGAGTGTCCAGGCTGCCAAAGAGCTGGGATGTCACAGACACTCCCAGGGGCTCCATGGGGACATCCCAGGAGTGTCCAGGCTGCCAAAGAGCTGGGATGTCACAGACACTTCCAGGGGCTCCATGGGGACATTCCAGGAGTGTCCAGGCTGCCAAAGAGCTGGGATGTCACAGACACTCACAGGGGTTCCTGTCATGGGCAGAGTGGCAGCTTCAGGCAAAGTTTATTAGAGAAGCTCCTGTGGGGTCACAAGGTTCACAAAGGACCCACACCAGGACCCCCAGGCTTTCTAAACTCCTTCTGGGAGAGGATCCTGGCAGTGCCTGGATCCAATCCCAGCACCAGACTTTCTCAAGGATTTATGCCTGAAGCATTATACAGCTGGAATTGAACCTTTGTACAACTTTGTCCCTCAACACTAAGGATGGCAAACCAGAAGTATTTATGGACATATAGATATGACTGATTATGATCATGATTAGACAAAAAGGTCTTAATCAGAATTATTTACTCCACAGTATAGCAGCTGTAACATGTATTTTAAGCGCTCTAGGAAGCAATTTTGCAGCAATTGTATTAAAGCAAAACCAGTTATTAACCAGAGATGGGTGTCACTCCCCCAGACCAAAGGCCGTGGGCAAATCTCTTTAGCTCAGCCTCAGGCAGTGACCTGGAGGGGTGTCCCCACTCCAGGGAGGAATCTCCACTCCCTCCCAGGAAGGGAAATGTCAGGAGATGCTGCAGTTAAAATTTGGGACGGGGCTTTTCTAGTCTGAAGTGCTGCCCTGTCAGTCAGATGTGCCCAGGCTGTGCCAGCTCAGCAGCTCTGAGAAGCTCTCAGTGGTGTCACTGGGTTGTTGCTTTCTCTGGGGATTTTAGCAGCTCTGCCACAGCTTCAGCTCCCTCTCAGCATGTGGAACTTTGGGATGGAGGAGTCAGGCTGCTTTCAGCATTCTTCCCCCCCAAAGCAGCATGATCCCCTTCTTCATTTCCCACTGGGGGCTTTGCAAACAGGGCCTTGTGGGGGTTGTTTGAGCCCATTGCAGGCAGAGCCTCCTGCTCCAGCAGGAACTGCCTTTCCTGTGCCAGGACCAGGGCAGATCCCACTGCAGGAAAAGCCCCAGGCCAGCCCCAGCAGAGTGAAGGGCTCGGGCACAAGTGCAGAGTGCCGTGCTGGGAGCTGTGCCAGGGAGAGCCTGAGGCACCAAAGGCCCCTGGGCAGCAGCAGCTGCTTCCAGGGCATGGCCAGAAGCCTCCCTTGGCCACCCGACCTGGTGGCCACCACTGCAGAGCTGCTGGCTCAGGGCTCATTTCTGCCTGGGCTCTGCCCCAGCCCACAGAGTGTGAGCTCAGCCCTGACTCTGGCACAGCCCCTGTGCCTGAGCCCTGCAGAGCCTCAAGGTCACCTGTGCCAGCCTGGTGCCCATCCCTGGCTCTGGCACTGTCACTTCTGTGCTCGCTGCTGCCTCCAACACTGAACCCCCTCATCTACAGCCTGAGGAACCAGGAGCTGGAGGATGCCCTGAGGAATGTGACCACTCTGTGCTTTTCAGAAACAATCAAGTGCCTCTTTGTTTCTGCACAGCATTCAGAATGGAACTCATTCCAGGCCCGGACTGCTTTGTGCCATGTGTCTTGCTTGTTATTCTATTTGGTTTAATAATTTCTTTTTCCCCCTTCCCCTTCCCCATCCCCTTCCCCATTCTCTTCCCCTTCCCCTTCCTCTCCTCTCCTCTCCTCTCCTCTCCTCTCCTCTCCTCTCCTCTCCTCTCCTCTCCTCTCCTCTCCTCTCCTCTCCTCTCCTCTCCTCTCCTCTCCTCTCCTCTCCTCTCCTCTCCTCTCCTCTCCTCTCCTCTCCTCTCCTCTCCTCTCCAATATTTTCCATAAAGTGCTGCCATTAGTCCCAGTATTGCTACATCAGTATCTACCGTGCCTGTGTCAAGCACAGACAGTAAGGAGCCCTGATCACCGTGCATTTCTGTCAAATAAAGTGTCCTGCTCTGCCCTGTGTGCCCAAGATGTTCCCTCAGCCCCTCTCTGTCTCTGCAGGGGCAGTGCCTGTGAGCACAGGTGGAGGGCAGAGACTCCCAGCACAGCAGCACAGCCAGGGACAATGGCCCTGCCTCTTCCCACAGCTGCTCTTCCCAGCTCCAGCCTCTCCTTCCCAGCCCTTCTGTGGCTGTGAGGCCGCAGTGCTGTGGCAGCTTGGTCACTGTCCTGCTGCGTGTCCGTGCTGTGAGCACAGGCAGGGCCAGGCCATGGGCACTGCTGGGACACAGCTGGGCTCCAGCACAGCAGCTCCAGCAGCCAAGGGCATCTCCTGAGGGCAGCCCAGGAAGGCTTTGCTCTCCCTGCAGAGCTGCTGTCAGCAATGTGCTCCAGGAATGCCCTGGCAAAGCAAAGCCCAGTGCCCAGGGGCAGAGGGGGAGTGTGCAGGGGGGCACACAGCAGTGTCCTGGCACAGCCAGAGCTCCTGGCATGGACCTGAGGGAGCAGCAGAGCAGGGCCTGGGCTGTGTCTCTCTTCTGGGGACAGCCTGGGAAGGTGCCCCAGGGCAATTGTCCCACACCAGCCCCTGCAACCACCATTGCCATCACAGGCCTCTCCCCACACCTGCAGGAGGTTGTTTGTCCCTGCATGGAGGGACACCAAGTGACCAGGCCAGCAGTGCCTGTTTGCTCTGTCCTGAGGAGATTTCAGCAGTGCATCGTGTGTGTGTGGGGAGATGAACCAGAGTGAGCACAAACACCATCAGCAGCACTTGGGGCTGGCACAATTCCAGAGGCACAAACAGGGCCTTGAGGCCACTTCACTCTGAGAGTAAAATCCTCTGGGAAACCACCTGAATTGTTCACTGGGCTGTGCACAGGACTGCAGTGAGAAACATCCAGGGCAGGGAGGCTCCAGGGAAACTGCTCAGGACAGCCAAGGACTGCACAGAGAGACTATTGGGGTGGGGGTGTGTGGGGACAAATCACAGCTGCCTCCCTTCTGAACCACCCCAAGGACCTGGACAGGGCTGTGCTGTGTTCTGGGCACTGACCTGGAACTGAGGGATGTGGAAAAGGCCTTTGGTGTCAGGGCTGTTGAGAAGGCTGGGCAGTGTCACTGTGAGAGCTCTCTCAAACCCCTTGGAAAGGGCAGAGCCATCCCAGAGGGTCCTGGGAACCTGGGAAAGGCAGACATGGAGCCAGTCTGCAAACAGGGCAGGGGGGGGATCTGGGAGAGTCCCAGACTGGTCAGGCTCAGCAGGGAAGGGGATGTGGCAAATCCTCCTGCAGCCATTCCAGGCACTGGCAGGACAAGGCAGGGACTGCAGAACCCACGTGGGAGGGAAAAGAAGGGGATGTTGTGTGCCCAGACTTCAGCCAGGCCTGTGACACGGTCTGCTGTGGTCTCCTCAGAGCCAGACTGGAGAGAACTGGGCTGAAGAAATGGAACCTGGGGTGGGTGGGAATTTGGCTGAACAATGAGGGTCAAATGTCATCCATGGTACAGAGTCCTCTTGGCAGCCACTGCCTGATGACATCCCTCAGTGACCAGCCCACCACTGTGGAACATTTCTATTATCCCTACAATGGCATGGAATGAACTTTCAATTCCTTTGTGGATACTGCCAAATTGTAGGGAGTCTGTGACCAAACTCATCCAGTTGACGGTGACTTCAAAACATAATTGGGCATAATTGTGCTTTTCCTTCCTATGGGCAAGATGACTGAGTTGAGTCAATTCGTCTTGCCATCAGGTGCCAACCAAGTCATGAGAAAAGGAAGAAAAGACTTATGCATCAGAAAAAAGGCAGTTCAAAAGGGAAAAACCCAAACTCAATGAAAAAAACCCCATACAAGACCCACCCACAACAGCACAAAAACCCCACAAACAAACCAACAACAAAAACCAAAGGCCACAAACAGAAGGAAAGCAAATCCACAGGAAATCTTCTATCACTGGAAAGTGTTTAACCACCTTATGGCAGGAGAGGGTTCTTTATATGTTGGTGATGTTTTGAAAGAAAAATATCTCCAAAAAGAAATTAATCCCCTACCCACCTTGCCCCCCCTGCTTCCTGCAGTTTATTGCTGATCATGGTGTGACATGCAATGGAACATCCCTTGGGTCAGTCCAGCCCAGCTGTGCCATCCCTGTTCCCTCAGGAACACTTGCCCACCCCAAGCCCATAGGTTGGGGGGTTGCAGACACACCTCAGGTGGGATGAACACTGTGACAAGGACAGGAGAACAGAACAACATTTACTCTTATCAAGGACAGTAGAACAGAACAGCACAGCCTTGGAGAAATGGATCAAGGATGTAACTCTGGCAAAGAGAAGTCATTCAAAATGCAAGAAAAATGTCAGCTCAGCTCTACAAGGCTGACAAAACAGAAGGTTTACAAAACAATAATATTGCCCATACTCAAAAGTGGGGTTGAGGAACAGCCACCTAGAAAGGACACTGGATGTTGAAGACAGACCCCAAAGAACCATATAAGAACTTGTGAGAAGGGGTGCAACTATGTCAAGTAAATTCAAAGGAAGTGGGGATAGCTGATGAATGCATAATCAGTGTGAGTGATCAAAACTCTGTTCATTTCATGCTCAGTGCACTCAAATGAAGGAAGGATCACCCAATTGACCAGCATGCTGTAATAAAGAACACCTGCTCTCAAATACTCAAAACTGTGTTCAAAAGTTTCTATCCAGTGGATTTCAGTATCAGTGAGGTCCTTGACTTCATTATCCCCCACAGTGTCACAATTGCCCCCTGGTTCCATGAGGCCCTGCTGTATAACAACGGACCCTTGGTTCCATTATCAAGTAAATCAAGCACAGACAAAGACTCTCCAGCTAATTAAAGTTAGAAAGTGGTATGTTTACTTCAGTGCCAGGCAACACTGGGAGTAACCTCCCAAAGATGTGTGCAAAAATCACAGAGCTCCTGCTCTATATTTATCTACAAAATCTTACATATTCATGTAGTCATTCAACACACCTATACATACGTGTTACTTAACCCCTTCTCTCCCCTTCATCATAAAATGAGCTCAAAGTCATTTTACACTTGCACAGTCCTTCACTCAAACTGGGTCGGTGGGTTTTGGAATGGGTCAGTGGTGCCTTAGGATGAAGTCAGGAACATCTTCCTCAAGGTAAACTTTTCACCTTGGTCTTGTTGGTAGGCTCTCTGACCCCTTGGGCATAGTTCAAGCCTCTCCTGCCTGGTTCTGACTGGTTCGGGGGCCCAGGTGCACCCACAGTTTCTTCATCTTTACAATACTCCATCCTCCCCTCAGAACTTCTACAAACACAGCAAAGTCAGGCAAACGATATCTTGTCTTCTCAAACTAGCTTCATCTGGCAGTGATTAACTATCCTACATTGCTTCTACTCTAAACTCTTCATTAATATCCATTGCTTCTTGCTCCTACTATCCCTTTAAGAAAAACTCTTAACCCTTTGGATTCTTCTCAACCCTTGATTCAATTGTGGTCTGTCCTGTCAAAATGGCCTCCTTGGTTCTGCACCGCCACAATGCTCTCCTTGGTTCCACAAGGCCTTGGTGTGCCACAACAGCCCCTTGGTTCCATGAACTGCCATAGTGTCACCACGGTCTCGCATCTGCAGTATCACAATGGACAATTGGTTCCAAGCAGCCCCACTGTGTCACAAGGAATATTTGATTCCATGGGGCCCCACAGTGTCACACTGGCCCCTTGGTTCCACCAGGCCTCGCTGTGTAACAATGGCCCCTCAGTTCCATGAGGTTTTGTACTGCCAACAATGGTCTCCTTGGTCCTGTTGTATGCAAATGGCTGTTTGGTTCCATAAAATTCCTCCATGTCATAGTGGTCTCCTTTGTTCTGTGGGGCTCTGCAGTGCCACAATGTCCCATAGTTTCCATGAGCATCTTCATACGATCAACAATGCCCTTTGTTCCAAGGAGGCCCCACAGCGTCACAATGGCTCCTTGGATCCATGAGGTTCTGTAGTGTCACCATGATCTCCTTGGATCCGCATTGTCACAATGGACAATTGGTTCCTTGGGGCCCAACTGTGTCACAATGGACCCTTGGTTCCATGAAGTTCCCTAGTATTGGCATGGCCTCCTTGGATCCACGGTATCACTATGGACCATTGGTTCCATGTGGCCCTGCTATGTCACAATGGCTTCTTGGTTCCATGAAGCCCAACTGTTTAACAACTGACCCTTGATTCCATGAGGTTTTGTACTGTCAAAATGGTCTCCTTGGTTCTGGACTGTAACAATGGACCCTTGGTTCCATGAGATTCCATTATGTCACAATGGTCTCCTTGGTTCCACGAGGCCTTGCTGTGTCACAATGGCCGCTTGGTTCCATGAGCTTCCCTAGTGTTAACATGGTCTCCTTGGATCTGCCTTGTCACAATGGACAATTGGTTTCATGGAACCCTGCTGTGTCACAGTGAAGCCTTTGTGCCATGAGGTTCTGTAGTTTGACAGTGGTCTCTTTGGTTCAACGACACTTTGGAGTGTAACAATGGCCTCTCGGTTCTGTGAGCTTCCGTAGTGTCAACCATGGTCTCCTTGTTTCTGCAGCGTTCTAATGAACCCTTGGTTCCATGAGTTTCCTAAATGTCACTCGTCTCCTTGGTTCCATGTGTCCCTGCTGTGTCACCATAGCCCCTTGGTTCCATGAGTTTCTGTACTGTCAACAATGGTTCCTTTGTTCCAATGAGGCCTTGCTATGTCACAATGGACCCTGGGTTCCATGAAGTTCTTTGGTGTCACAATGGACCCTGTGTTCCATGAGGTTCCATAGTGTCTCCGTGGTCTCCTTGGATGCACATTGTCATAATGGACAATTCCTTCCATGCAGTCGCAAGGGGTCAGAATGTCCCCTTAGTTCCATAAGGCTTTGTCCCAATGGCCCCTTGGTTCCATAGGTTTTATGCTGTACCAATGGACTCCTTGGTTCTAGGAGTTACCCTGCTTTTAGCAGGGGTTTCTTTGGTTCCAGCAAGGCCCGGCTGTGCCTCAATACACCCTTGGTTCCACGAGGCCCTGCTGTGTCACAATGGACCCTCTATTCCATGAGGCCCTACAGAGTCACAATGCACCCTTGGGTCCATGGGGTTCCATCATGTCACACTGGACTTTTCATTCCATGAGTTTTTGTACTGTCAACAACAATTTCCTTGGTTCCGCAGTGTCACAATGACCCCTTGGTTCCATGAGCTTCTGTAGTGTAACATGGTCACCTTGATTCCATGAGGTTCTGCAGTGTCACAATAGAAACCCTTGTTCCATTAGGCCTCCAAGTTTCACAATGTTTGATTCCAGGAGGCACCACAAGGTCACAATGGACCCTTGGTTCTGTGAGGTTCCAGAGCATCCCAATGGTCACCGTTGTTCCATGAGTTTCCTTAGTGTCACAATGGTCTCCATGGCTCCATTAGGCCCTGCCTTGTCACAATGGTCCCCTGGGTTCCAAGGAGGCCCTGCTGTGCCACAAAGGACCCTTGGTTCCATGAGGTTCTGTGGTGTCACCATGTTCTTCTTGAATCTGCCGTGTAACAATGGACCATTGGTTCCACACGGCCTGGCTGTGTCACAAATGTCTCTTTGATTCCAGGACTGCCACAACAGAAACTTGTTTCTAGGAGGTTCCCTACTGTCACAATTGTCCCCTTGATTCCATGAGCTGTGTCACAATGGACCCTTGGTGAAACAAGGCCTTGCAGTGTCTCAGGAGTCTCCTTGGTTCCATGAGGAACACAAAAGCTTTGCATCAACATTGAGCAACGCTTACTTTACACACCTGGGAACCTCTGACTGCATTCAAAAGAAGGGTTCAAGCTGAGGATGGCACCAGCAGCTTCCACCTGCAACAGAGATCCAGGACAGGGACAGAGAATTCAGCTGAGAGACTCAGAGAATTCTGCTTCCAGAGCTCATTGCTGGTGACACTGTCCCTTGCAGAAAGGTGACATCATTCCAGGCAGCCTGTCCTGAGCATGTGGTTCCTGAGTGGGCTTTGTTGTTCCGGAAACCTGCTCAGGCTTTTCCATTCTTTCCTCACCAAGAGGAAAACTTCTCCTGGGTCTGTGTGCAGGCAGAGGCCTGAGGAGAGCAGGTGGGACATGGTGCAATGGGCTGGGACAGCCAGCTGCAGAGCTCAGGGGACAAGGTTGTGATGCAGGGCACAGGGATGTCAGTCCCAGGTGGGCAATGTCAGACATGGTGAGGTTGGGGTGAGGAGCAGGTTGTCCAAACAGGATCAGCCTCCAAGGGGCTCATTCTTCTCCATGCCCAGACCTTCTAAAGAAACATTCAGCATCAAGATCACTTGGTGAATCCTTCAGTCACCTCTTCAATGATGTGAAAATTTTAAAAATACTCATGCATTTAAATAACCAAAAATCATGAGGTGCACTTTCAAATCTCCCTCCTTAACAGGACTCCAAACTGACTCCAGTCAGCTGCACAAGCCCTGGAGACACAAAGACAATTGAAGATAGACAAGCAGCTCCTGAGGGCTTTCTGTATTTTCATCAGCCACACACTAGATTTGGGGCTGAGTCCAGGACCCCCAGGCACTGAGAAAAGGTTGAAGAAGCTGCTGAAGGAATCAGAAGCAAAACTCCAAGTCCCTTGGAGCATCCCTGGGCCCCAGTGAGGGCAGGGAGTGCCAAAGGCTGCCCAGGGCCTGGTGAGAGCAGCTCCTTGAGGCCAGGATTGCAGGGAGCCCCAGGCTGTGAGCAGGGAACTGCAATGCTGAGCAAGGCCTGGGCTGGCTGGAGGGAGCAGAAAGGCCAAGCCCTGAGCCCAGGCCTGGGACAGCAGGGCCTGTCCCTCCCGGGTGGCTGGGGGCTGTTTGTGGGGCAGGGGGATGGCAGGGGCAGCAAGGACAAATGTCCTAAAGCTGCAAGCCCTGCCAGCCTGCTCAGGGAGGGGCCAGGGAGGACCAAAGTGCAGCCCCTGCAAGGAAAGTTCCTCCTGTGGGGCCTCCAGAGGCGCTGGCAGAGTCCAGGGGACAAAGGGCTGGGTGCCTATGGCCCTGCCAGCCCTGCCCAGCCCTTGGCCATCTCTCCTGCAGGTGTGAGTGTGGAACTGCTGGAGGGCAGGAGGGCTCTGCACAGGGCCCTGGACAGGCTGGATCCAGGGCCCAAATCCAACAATGTCAGGTTGAACAAGACCAAGGGCCGGGTCCTGCACTTTGGCCACAACAACCCCTGCAGTGCTACAGGCTGGGGACAGAGTGGCTGGACAGCAGCCAGGCAGAAAGGGACCTGCAGGGACTGATGGACAGCAGGCTGGACATGAGGCAGCAGTGTGCCCAGGTGGCCAAGAAGGCCAATGGCTCCTGGCCTGGATCAGGAATGGTGTGGCCAGCAGGAGCAGAGCTGCTGTGCCACTCCTGCCCTGCCCCCAGCTCTGCACACAGACATTGCTGCTGCTGCAGCTCCAGAGAAGGGAACAAAGGGGGGATCTCCAGTGAAAACTCTGCTGGGAGATCCTTGAGTTCATTTAGAGCCACTGAGAGCACAGCTCCCCATTGTCACAGTCTGGGGCCACAGCGAAGGTGGAGAAAATCAAAATGAGAAATGGCACAAACAATGGCCTTGCTTTGTGGACAATGTTAGAAAACTGAAACACAGGGAAAAAAAAAGGCACAACCAAACCAACAAGAACTATCAAAGATGGCTTTTATTACAAGTGATTTACAGAAACTTGCAAGCAGTTTAGTGTTTCTGAAATTGTACAGTGATCAGTCTCCACACTGCAGCTTTGAGCTCCTGGTTCCTCAGGCTGTAGATGAGGGGGTTCAGGGCTGGAGGCACCACCGAGTACAGAACTGACAGGGACAGATCCAGGGATGGGGAGGAGATGGAGGGGGGCTTCAGGTAGGCAAACATGGCAGTGCTGACAAACAGGGAGACCACAGCCAGGTGAGGGAGGCAGGTGGAAAAGGCTTTGTGCCGTCCCTGCCCCGAGGCGATCATCAGCACAGCCCTGAAGATCTGCACATAGGAGAAAACAATGAACACAAAACAGCCAAAAGTTAAACAGGCACCAACCACAATTACCCAAAGTTCCCTGAGTTTGGAATGTGAGCAGGAGAGCTTGAGGATGTGTGGGATTTCACAGAAGAACTGTCCCAGGGCATTGCCATGGCACAGGGGCAAGGAAAATGTATTGGCTGTGTGCAGCAGAGCGTAGAGAAAGCCACTGGCTTGTATTTTGGAGGTTCTTACAGATACAAGGTGCCCAATGATTTCTTGAGAGGAACTTGGGCAAGGAGGAACCCCCAGCCTAAGGTGCTCTCCTCTTGTTTTTTCCCCAAACCAGGATTTTTCATTCCTAAGGAGTGTCTGGATGGAGGAGGAGGAAAAGCCCCAGAGATCCCACAGGTGGAGGGGCTGCAAACCCAGCCCAGGGAGCTGTGAGGAGGAAAGACCCTCCCTGTGCCAGGAGGGCGGCCGGAGATCCAGCCGGAGCTCAGAGCTGGAGGAGAAGCCTGATGGAGGGGAGAAGCCCCACAAGTGTGGGGAATGTGGGAAGGGCTTCAGCTACAGGTCCCACCTGATCCGGCTCCAGGTGATCCACACTGGGGAACGGCCCTATGAGTGTGGGGAGTGTGGGATGAGCTTCAACCTCAGGTCCAGTCTGATCCGGCATCAGAAGATCCACACTGGAGAACGGCCCCACAAATGTGAGGAATGTGGGAACAGCTTCAGCAAGAATTCCAGCCTTATCCGGCACCAGAGGATCCACAGTGGGGAAAAGCCCTACAAGTGTGGGGAATGTGGGAAGAGCTTTAGCCAGAGGGGCCATCTGACTCAACACCAGAGGATCCACACTGGGGAAAAGCCCCACAAGTGTGGGAAATGTGGGAAGAGCTTCAGAGAAAACTCAGCCCTGATCCGGCATCAGGTGATCCACACTGGGGAAGGGCTCTACACCTGCTTGGAATGTGGGAAGGGCTTTGGGTGTAGCTCCAACCTGAAATACCACCGGCACATCCACACCGGGGAGAGGCCCTACAAGTGTCCCCAGTGTGGGAAGAGGTTTCACACCAGCTCCAATCTGCTCCTACATCAGCGGTTTCACATTGGTGAGCGGCCCTTCCGCTGCCCCGACTGCGGGAAGGGCTTCAACCGCAACTCCACCCTCACTGTCCACCGGCGCATCCACACTGGGGAGAGGCCCTACGAGTGTCCCCAGTGTGGGAAGAGCTTCTCCAGTAGCTCTCACTTGACCCAACACCAACGGAGGTGCCACTAAGGGAAACCCTGGGACTGCCCTGAGAGCAGGAAGAGCTTCGTGCGCTGCTCCAGCTCCACCCCCGTGGGAAGATCGGCATTGGATGATCCCCAGTGACCCCGTTGGGCAGAGCCCTGATGATCCGTGGTCCTGGTGATCCCTGTTGGGAAGACACCTGGCTGGGGGCGCTCCACATCTTCCTGGCTCCCCGTGGGCACCTGGATGAACGCAGGGGCAGGAACGTCCATTGGGACACAGACCAACATTGGGAATTCTTTGGGGAGAGTGGATTTGTTGACTTTCAACCTCAGAAAATCTTTTATGTTCAGTCCTATCTTCTGGTGCCATTGAAGATACTGGATGGTCTTGGAGATCTTTTCCAACCTCAAGAATTGCACGATTTTGATTTCCTATTGCCCAAGGGTGGCTTCTGTAGGCAGATGATGAACTGGGGCCAAGACCAAGATTTTGGAGACAGTGGGATGGAAACCCCTCCAAGAAAGGTTCTTCCCTCCCACCCAAGCACATGGATCCTCAGCCGGCACGGACACAAAAATCCTTTACTTTTGGCCTTGATTTGCTTTTCATTTCTCTTCATCTCTTTGAAATATCCAACACTGGGGTAACACTTGGATGGGCCGGGAACCCCCAAAACCAAGCATGGGTGACAGGGGTGGTGGAATAGGGGGCAGTGGGGAGGGGGTGGAAGAGGAAGGGAAAAGAGGGGTCTGAGACCCCATAAGATGGGGTGGGGGGCTGGGACCCCCAAATTGCGTTGGGAGGGATCCCACTCCTCCTTTCTCATCTCTGGGATGGAGCCGGGGCAGGTCAGGCTGGGGCAGTGCTGGGCTCTTTGGCCAGGCCTGGGCGCCCCCCATGAGCCCCCTCCTCAAATTCCCCTGGCAGCTTAGAGGGGTCCTGGTGCCTTTTGGGGTTCACTGGGTGCCTTGTCGGGGTTCAAATCCCCAGAGTCCCCAGAGCGGGGTGACACAGGAGGGGGGACACACGAGGGTCCCCATTCCCCATCTGTCCCAGGGCCCGTTCTGCCCCTGCCCCCCCAGTCACAGTCCCCCCGCAGGGTCCCCCCAAGTCTGAGCCCCAGTGCCAGGAAGACAAAGCCCAACACGAAGCCCCCGATCCCCGTCAGCATCTCACTGTGGGCAGCGTCCAGCGGCATCTCTGGGGGGTCTGCAGGGGTCAGGACCCCCCAAAAACTCTCACAGACCCCGCCAGTTCCCTCCCAGTCTCTTCCAGCCCACGCAGGACCCCCTGAAACCTCCTCCCGATCCCTTCCTGGCCTCTCCAAGACCCACCAAAGCCCCTCCTGTCCCTCTCAGGATCCCACGACCCCCTCCCAGTTGCCCCCCACTGCCCCAGGACCCCCAAACCCTCTCCCAGTCCCTTCCCAGCTCCTCCACGACTCACCCAAACCCTCTCCCAGTCCCTTCCCAGACCAACCTCCTTCCAACCCCCACTTTCCAATCCCTGATCTCCTTCCAGTCCCTCCAGGCTTACTCCAATCCCTCCCAGTTACTCCCAGCACATCCCAATCCCCTTCCCAGTGCCCCCAGTGCCTCTCCCGTGCCCCAGTGCCGGCTCAGGGGGTGCTCCAGGCTGACGTGCCCCACCTGGAGCTGGAGGTGACCCCGTGTTCGGGGGGTTTCCAGCAGCACCAGGAGCTGGTGGGTCCAGTCCCCGCTGGGCACCACGGCGGTGGCCACCACGTGGCCCGAGAGCTCCTGGTGTGGGCTTGAGAGGGAGCGGGAATGGACTGGGAGGGACTGGAAGGAACTGGGAATGAAGCGCGCGGCACTGGGAGGCGGAGCCCAGAGAGGGGCACTGGGCGCTGCGGGTCTGCCTGGCAACTGATGAGTCATCAGCAGCGCGCGCTCTGATTGGCTGAGAGGCGTCCGCTCCACACACGGCCGGGATGGACACGGGGAAGGGAATGGGATGGACTGGGATGGACCGGGAGAGCCACGGGTGTCACTGGGAGGAACAGGAGGCCCCGGGGATGGGCCCAAGGAGGGCTGAGGTGATTCGCAGGGAGGTTTGGAGGGGCTCCAGGGTCATTGCCGGGCAGGGCCCGAGGGGACGCGCTCTGCCCCACGCTCAGCTCTGCGCTCCGCCAGGAACGGGGTGGACAACTTGGAGTTGTGCCGGCAGTGCCTGTCCACCGCAGCCCGTCTGTGCTCCCTCCATCCCGGGTCGCTGCTCCAGGACCTGGCAGCTTCTCCCCAGAGGAGGTGTCCCCCCCGTACAGCCCCACATCGCTGGCCGAGTGCAGGGGCTGCTCCCGGTTGGAGATGTTCCTCTCCACGAACCTCACCCGCTCGGTGCCCTTAATGAAGTGACAGCCGGACTGAACCATCTCCTGGAGCAGCCCCGTGTGTGCAGGACTGTCCTGGTTTAGGGCAAATTTGGGAGGAAACCTCCAAAGGGGTTCCTCTGGAAAGCAAACCCAAACGGCCCCTCCCCCCAGCCAGTCCGGGAAAAAAGAACTTCCTCGGAGAAAAGCGAGAAAAACTATTTATTTAACAAACATGGTGCCCACAAGCACAAAAAAAAAAAAAAAAAAAAAAAAAAAAAAAAAAAAAAAAAAAAAAAGAATAATATGAAACAATAAAACCTCTGGCCGCTCCGAAGAGAGATAGCAAACTGAGAAAGTCCTTGCCCTGGGTGGTCTTTCATTAAAAATTCCTTTATTGATATTAGACTTAGGAAAAATTTGGCATCATTTGAATCCTCCCCTATATGAATGGGGTAAATGAGAGGAAAAGTGAGTTCATCCAGGTTTATAGGGGTGGGTGATACAAATGGTGACATTGCCAGAAAATGACAACAAAAGCAGGAATCCAAGAGAAAAGAAAGAATTCATAAGCATCACCTAAATATTTAACTCTAAGATCAGCTGGTGTTGATCGTATTCCAAGAGCTGAGTTAAACACGTTGAGAATGCCAGGAGGAGAATCCGGGAATGGTTTGGGTTGGAAGGGACCTTCCAGCCCATCCAGTGCCAGCCCTGCCGCGGCAGGGACACCTCCCCCTGCCCCGGGCTGCTCCGAGCCCCGTCCGGCCGTGGCCAAAGGCAGCAGCCCGGCAGAAACCCGCTGGCCCGGCTGCGGCTGGGAGCTCCTCTGACACCGGGATGAGGGCAGATTCCATCAGTTCCAGGGAATTCCAGAGGATCCCCGAGCATGCCCCGGTGTGACACGGACAGAGACCCCCCAGCCCCGATCGTTCCCCGCCAGGAGAGGCTGAAGGTCCCCCCGGAGTGCCCCGGGAGGAGGGGGACGGAGACAACCCCGGGCCCTCCGTGCTCCTGGCCCCGGCTGAGGGCCCGGGGGTCTCCGTGCTCCTCTGCCATGGCCAGGGCGGGGGCTTCGTGATTTGTTGGTGTCTTTGCTGGGCAAGCAAAGATCCATCCCAGCATTGGATGGGATTTTGGCCAATTTTATTTTCTCCTTATCTTTGGCAGGCCGGGGCGATGGCCTCGTCCCTCCGATTTGGGGGGGCCGGCGCGGTCCCTCGTGTCCCCGGCGGATGCTCTGTCGGTGTCCGTCGGTCCGTAGCCCCCGGCGGATGCTCTGTCGGTGTCTGTCGGTCCGTAGCCCCCGGCGGATGCTCTGTCGGTGTCCGTCGGTCCGTAGCCCCCGGGGGATGCTCTGTCGGTGTCTGTCGGTCCGTAGCCCCCGGGGGATGCTCCGGCCGGTGTCCGCCCTCCCTCTCCACCTCCGGCCGGCGCCGCTCGGGGCAGGGGGAGGTGTTCCTGCCGCGGCAGGGCTGGCACGGGATGCGCTGAAGGTCCCTTCCAAGCCAAAGCGTTCCCGGACTCTCACCCTGGGGAGCCCCAGCAGACCGGGACACAGCCCCCGGCTGCAGGGAATCCGTCTGGGCAGGGAAGGGCCCGAGGGACAAGGACCGGGGAGGCCACGTCCCGCACGGCCCTCAGCGTTTATTCCACAGCCCGGCTGCGGCTCCCGGGAGAGGCACACGCCATCGGATCCCGCGGGTCAGGCCAGGAAAAGAGGCACGGCACCGAGAAATCTCTGCCCGGCTGCCACAACCCCCCCTGGGCCCTTGGAAACAGCTACCACCAGCCCGGTGCCAGCGTGGAAAATCCCCCCTCCCCCAGGCCTCTCCGAGCCCCCCCCGGGGACCTGTCCTGGCTGGGAATGTCCTGCAAAGCCGCAGGGCTGGACTCGGCTCTCCCGGATCCCGGCGAGGAGGGCGCTGCCACCCCGAGCCCCGAGTCCCCGGGGCAGCCCTGATCCAACCTCCCCCTCTGCTGACCCCTCTGGGGAGGGCAGTTCCTAAATAAAGGTTGGATTCAAGCGGGCTGCGGGCACAATGACAGCAGGTTTGACTCAGCTCTTGAAATATGATCGACACCAGCTGGGAGCCCCCCTGCAGGATGGGGAGCTGCTGGGGCGAGCCCAGAGGAACTGGAGCCCCTGTGGAGCTGGGCTGGGAGAGCTGGGAATGTTCACCTGGGGAAGGGAAGGGTGCAGGGAGAGCTGCGAGGCCCTGGCAGGGCCGGAAGGGGCTCCGGGAGCTGCAGAGGGACCGGGAGCACCCGGAGCTTCTCCCAAAATCGCGGGCTGGCCCCGCCCCTTTTCGAACCCTCCGCCTCCCGCCCAATCAGATCACTCGGCCGCGTTCTGGCCACGCCCCCTCTGTGTGCTCACACTGTGGACCGCCGCTGGCTCCGCCCCCCCGGCCGTTTCTCGGCTCCCATTGGCTGTCGCCAGGGGCAGCGGGGCTCACAGCGGCTGCGGCGGAACGGAGCGGGCGGGAAAAGCGCAGCTCCGCTGAGCCCTGCGCGGCTCCTCTCCTCTCCTCTCCTCTCCTCTCCTCTCCTCTCCTCTCCTCTCCTCTCCTCTCCTCTCCTCTCCTCTCCTCTCCTCTCCTCTCCTCTCCTCTCCTCTCCGCTCCTCTCCTCTCCTCTCCTCTCCTCTCCTCTCCTCTCCTCTCCTCTCCTCTCCTCTCCTCTCCTCTCCGCTTCTGTCCTCTCTGCTCTTCTCCTCTCCACTCTGTGCTGCTGTTTCGCTCCTGTCCTGTCCTGTCCTGTCCTGTCCTCTCTCCTTTGCTCTGCTCAGCTTTTCTCCGCTCTGTGCAGTTCCTGTCAGATCCTGTCCTCTCCCCTCCTTTCATCTCTGCTCAACTCCTTGGTTCCACTCTGAGCTGCTCCGCTTCGCTGCTCACCTCTCCTGTCCTGTCCTGTCGTCTTCGCTCTTTTCAACTCTGCTCAGCTCCTCTGTTCCGCTCTGCACAGCTTCTGTCCTGTGCACTCCTTTCTGCTCTTCTCCGCTCAGCTCTTCTGTTCCACTCTGTGCTGCTTCGCTTCGCTCCTGTCCTCTCCTGTCCTGTCCTCTCCTGTCCTGTCTTGTCCACTCCTCTCCTGTCCTCTCTCCTGTGCTCTACGCAGCTCCTGTCCTGTCCTCTCCTTCGTTCCGCTCTGTGCTGCTCCGCTTTGCTGCTGACCTGTCCTGTCCTCTTTGCTCTTCTCACCTCCGCTCAGCTCCTCTGTTCTGCTCTGCGCAGCTTCTGTCCTGTCCGCTCCTTTCCGCTCTTCTCCACTCAGTTCTTCCGTTCCACTCTGCACTGCTCTGCTTCGCTGCTGTCCTCTTGTCTAGTCCTCCGTTCTGCTCTGTGCAGCTTCACTCCTGTCCTCTTCTCTCCACTGAGCTCTGCGCAGCTTCTGTCCTCTCCGCTCTTCTCCTCTCCTCTTAGTGCTGCTGTTTCGCTGCTGTCCTGTCCTGTCCTCTCCTCTCTCCTTTGCTCGGCTCAGCTTCTCTCCGCTCTGCGCAGTTCCTGTCAGCTCCTGTCCGCTCCTCTTCTCTTTGCACTGTGCAACTCCTGTCGTTTCTGCTCCTTTCCTCTTCTCTCAACTCCTCAGTTCCGCTCTGAGGTGCTCCGCTTTGCTGCTGTCCTGTCCTGTCCTCTTTGCTCTTCTCACCTCTGCTCAGCTCCTCCATTCTGCTCTGTGCAGCTTCTGTTCTGTCCGCTCCTTTCGGGTCTTCTCCGCTCAGCTCTTCTGTTCCACTCTGCACTGCTCCACTTTGCTGCTGTCCCCTCCCCCCCCCCTCCCCTCCCCTCCCTCCTTTGCTCTGCTCAGCTTCTCTCCGCTCTGCGCAGTTCCTGTCATGTCGGGAGTTAGAGATGCCATGCGCAAACCTTGCGCTGTACGGGAAGTTAGGCACCCTCTCTCTCCGACGATCGCAACCAATCCTGCCTGCGGCTCGCGGCTGTGACGTAAGCGCGGTTATAAAAAGCCATGCGCGCTTTTAATAAAGGCTTTCCACCGTCGACTGCATCAGCCTTGCGATTGGATTGCCCGTGTGACCTGTAGTGTGGTCGCCCGTGTCCGTTCCGAACCGGGTCGCCACTGCTTACCACTGCAGCCCTTTCCCCCGGCTGCATCAAGTGGTGCTGAATCCTCGGATTCGCTCCCCGACACACTGGTCTGAGCGGTTGAGGTGTCGGGTCTCACGCTGAGTGGAGATGGATGGCTGGACCGGCAGGACCGAGTCCAGCACAGGAGGGACGCCTCCGGTACCGCCAGAGATGGACACTCTGAGCAAGGTAGTGTTTGAGTTACATAGACAGTGGGGGATCGAATGCAGAATCAAGGATTTTGAAACTGCAATCACGCGATTAATTAAACTGAGTGCAAATGATCGTCCCGTGGACATTTTGCACTCGAAATGCTGGGACAGGTGGACAAAGGCCCTTGCAGATGATGTTAAGGCTTCGGGGTCCGGCAAGAGCTGGAAAAGCTGGGGAAAAGTCACGCCGGCACTGAAAAAAGCGTTGTTAGAGCAGGAGCTGTGGGAAGCAGCTCGAAAGTGTTTAAAAGTTACCCCGATAGTGGGTGTTGGAGCAACCACACAAACTGCATTTGGTGACTGCCCTGCGGACCCTGACCATTCAATTACTAATAAAACCCATTCCCAATTGCCCCCACCCCCCGATCTTACCCCTGATTTAATCGAAGGGCAAAATCAGCCGTGAGAAAATAGGGATTTTAACGAACTTATAGACGACTTTGTGCTAATCCCGGAGAGGCTTGGCAAAAACCACCACCCTATGCCCCTCAAAATGGCGCCGAGAGAGAACAAGAAGGGCGGAGCAAAGAGCAGATTCCCGCCACAGACACGTGCAGAAAGGGGCTCAGAGAGACATGGGAGGAGACTTCAAGTAGTGAGGGGGAGGAAAGATCGAGAGCCAATCAGAGAGCACGCCCCAAGAGGTTTCCTAATAAGGAAAGGACCTCCCCAGCAGGGAGGCGGAGGCAGGGAGGGAGAGAGCCCGCCCACGAAAAAGCAGGAGGGCGGAACCCAGCGCTGAAACATTGTAAGTCAGAAACTCCTCCGCACCGGAGTTTCTCCTCTGACTCAGAGGAGCCAGATGATGACAGCAGCTCACTGCAGCACCCCAATTACTACCCCCGACGACTCCCTTGGAACACAGGGCTGCGAATAACACACAGATACTTGTCCAGCTCAGAGTCCGACTCAGACAAAGACAACATGCCAGCCCCTCTCACCAAACACACAGATCCATACACACCGCTCACAGCCAAACGAAGCTCACAAAAATCCATGCCACTCACAGATTGGAAGGAAATTCAGATGGCATGTGCAGACTTAACCACGACAGCAATTCGAGCTTTCCCAGTCAGGAGAACAGACAATAACCTGCCAACCTATTCTCCTGTCAACCCCAAAGATGTACAAGCGATTGTAAAAGCTATTGCAGAGAAGGGAATCAATTCGGCCATGGTCTCCACCATGATTGACGGCATGTTCAGCAATGATGACATGTTGCCTTTTGACATCAAGCAGACATGCCGAATGATTTTCGATGGTGCGGGAATGATTGTATTCAAGCAAGAATGGGAGGACAATTGTCTGAACATGCTTGCCAATGCTGCTGGTGACCACCATCCGTTGCGCAACTCTAGCCTTCAAAGACTGCTAGGTAAAGATCCACAGATGATTAGCCCACAAGCACAAGCCCAAGGCTTGCGAGCCTCAGAAGTTGCGGCCACAATTCGTGCAGCCAGAGAAGCCATCCGTGCCGCCTGCAGAATCATAGCTAAGCCAGCTCCATGGTCCACCATCCGGCAGAACGAGAGTGAAAGTTTCACGCAGTTTGTAGACTGTCTTCAAGCCGCTGTAGATGCCTCCGACTTGCCTGCAGAAGCCAAAGGTCCGGTCGTAGCAGGCTGCCTGCGACAACAGTGCAATCAAGCCACCAAGGAGATCCTGTGTTCAGTGCCACCAGGTGCCAGCATCGCGGCAATGATAAAACACGTTGCGAGAGAAGAAAACCTAGCTCCAGTTCAAGCTGCGGTAGGTGCCGCTTTAGCCCCAGTTCCAGCCGCAGTCAGTGCTGCCGTAGCAGAAGTAATGGCCGTTCAGAATTACCACGGTCAGCCGGCACCGCCAGGACCTCCACCTCAAAGTAATCAAAAAGGACCATGCTGGACTTGTGGCAGAAAAGGCTACATCGCTAGAGACTGCGGAGCCGGAAAGCAGGGAAACGGGCGAGGGAGGAGGCAGACAGGCCACATGCAGCCTTCTCCCAGTTGGACGCCCAGCAGCCCAGCCATGCGAACCCTGCATGGAACAACCAGTGCTCAAACCAGTCATCTTCCCGAGAAGCTACCAGCTTCACAGCCCAACCTTGGCCTCCACAGCAAGTGTTTCCAGTATTCCCTCAACTAGTGGTCCACCCAGGCTCGATTACAGCCGAGCCTCCGAAGGACAATTCAGAGGACCAAACCCTCAAGTGGCCTTGGCAGTCAAATGTAACAGCAACAAACCCCCAGTAGCTTGGGGAATGTGCCGAGAATGCACCTCCAGAATAGGCCCTTGGGACAATATACCATGCAGCGCTCGTGAGGATGTCTGTATTAGCCTTCTCTTTGTTATCGATATGGGCGCGGACGTCACGGTTTTCCCACTGGACTATTGGCCTTCAAGCTGGAAGCTAAGAGATGCCTCCAACGTGAGCGGAGTAGGGGGAATCTCCACCGCCAAGAAAAGTGTAAATCCGATATCCATCATTGTGTTTGATGAAGCAGGAGAAAAGTTCGAAGGAGAAGTTCAACTTCACGCCTACGTCCTTCCTGACCCCCGACAACCACCCCTGCTACAAAGAGATGCCTTAGCCCAGCTCAATGTCAGGGTGACAAATTTACCCTAGGGGCCACTGCAGCATATCCATCACTCCCAATTCGGCTGATCTGGAAATCCTCAGACCCTGTATGGATAGAGCAGTGGCCCATCCCCGAGCCTCGAATGACAATTCTTCTCCAATTGCTTCAGAGAGAACTAGAGAAAGGACACATAGAACCATCTACGTCTCCGTGGAACACCCCCGTGTTTGTGATATCCAAACGCACCGGTGAAGGCTTCCGACTGCTTCATGACTTATGTGCTGTCAACAAAAAGATCCAGCCCATGGGACCAGTGTAAACACGACTCCCAAGTAATTCATTCGTCCCTACAGACCAGCCATGTGCTGTGCTCGACATCAAAGACTGCTTCTTCTCCATCCCTTTGCACGATCTGGACAAAGAGCGATTTGACTTCTCTGTAGTATTCCACAACGCTCATCAACCCAACCTGAGAGTCCAATGGAAGGTTTTGCCAATGTCCAATGGAAGGGAATGGTAAACTCACCCACGATATGTCAGATCGTTGTGAGCAGAGCCCTAGCTCCAGTTCGATCAGCAAACCCAGAAGCTACAATCATTCAGTACATGGATGACATCCTGGTCCCTGCCCCCAAGCCGAGTCATGTAGACCACCTTGTATCAACAATTTCTGAAACCTTAAAAACCAACGGCTTCGAAATAGCTGAGGCAAAGATAAAAAAAGGTCCTTCTGTGACGTTCCTAGGCGTCAAGATCGAGAAATCCTATGTGACACCTCCAAAGATCAAAATTCGCCGAGACATCAGCACACTTCATGATGTCCAGCAATTAGTCGGCTCTTTACAGTGGCTGCGCAACATTGTCCTCATCCCACCAGAGGTAATGTCCCCGCTGCACGACCTCCTGAAAGGTAAACACCCGTGGGAACAAAAGACCTTCACTGAGCAGGCTATCCGCTCTCTCGACTTCATCGAGCAGCAGCTGTCCACAGCAACCCTTTCCCAATGGGATCCGAGCCTGTCAGTGGACTTATACGTGCATTTTACTAAAGAAGGGGGAGTTGGAGCTTTGTCACAAGGATCCCCAGACAAAGTGAAGCTGATACAGTGGACAGTCCTCGGAAGAGCCTCATGCGCATTTACCCCGGGAGTGGAGTGTCTCGGAGATCTAATTATGAAAGGAAGAAAGCTCGCATTGAATCACCTAGGTTTCGAACCAGCAAAGATATACCTGCCATTCCAAAAACAGGTTCCAGCGTCATCAGTGGCAGTCTCAGAACACCTTGCCCTAGCCCTTTTCAGCTTTACAGGAGAGCTTTGCTATGCAGCGAACCCACCATGGTCCTGACTGTTGACCATGATCGACATTGACCTCCCGCAGAAAGTGGAAGACCGACCACAACCAGGACAGACGGTGTTCACCGACGCGTCCTCAGTCACCTCCACCGCTGCCGTCGTGTGGCAAACTCAGGAACAGTGGCAGTGCGTCAAAATGACAGACAAGTCGCTGTCAGTGCAGCTGTTAGACGCCTCCGCAGTTGTGTTAGCATGCGGACTGTTCCAGTCACAACACCTCAACATTGTCACGGACTCTATGTATGTTGCCAGGCTTTGCCAAGCAATGTCAGGTCCAGGCATTTCAACATCTCCAGCAGCAATCATGATAGAAGAGGCGCTTTCATCACGGCAAGGCACAGTCTCTGTCATTCATGTCAACAGCCACGATCCCATCAAAGGATTCTTCCAAATCGGCAACGACAAAGCTGATGCAGCAGCAAAAGGGCTGTGGACCTTGCAAGAAGCAAAACAGCTACACGAGTCACTTCACATAGGACCCAAAGCACTTGCCAAAAAATGCAACATCCCAGTGTCAGACGCCAAACATGTGGTAGCCACTTGCCCTCACTGCCAGAAATCCCCTTTATGGTCTAGCGGAGTGAATCCCAGAGGTCTCAAGGCCTCAGAGATTTGGCAAACAAATTTCACCCTCTGTCAGTTGCTGAAGCCCAGAGCTTGGCTTGCTGTCACTGTCGACACATACAGTGGCATGATTGTCGCAACTCAGCATGCTAAAGCAAACTCAAAAGCGACAATCCAGCATTGGCTGACAGCAATGGCATGGCTTGGTATTCCCAAGCAGATTAAAACAGACAATGGGACAAACTTTATTTCCAAGACAGTTCAAGAGTTCGCTACAAAGTGGGACATAGCTTTAAAACAGGGCATTCCATATAACAGCACAGGACAGGCCATAGTAGAAAGGGCAAACCAAACCATTAAGTCCAAGCTGGAAACCTTAGCTAAGGCAGAAGGGTTCACCAGCAGCATCCCTCCATCAGAACAACCCCACCTGCTAGCCACCGCCTTGCTAGCCTTGAACCAATTTCCCAGGGGAGATCAGACACAAGCCCCTTCCCAGAAGCATTGGGCCACAGAAGCAGTAAAACAGGGCCCACCTGTCAGCATCAGAGACGAGATAGGAGAATGGGAAACAGGGTGGAAATTGGTGGTGATGGGTCGAGGGTATGCAGCTGTCGAAAAAGATGGCCTCATCAAGTGGTGTCCCTTGAAGTCCATAAAGCCTGTGTTAAGTAGCCTAACTGACAAAACTTAAAAGTCTCTTTCAGCTTTCTTATTTTCTCCCTTTTTCACACTCTATTATGTACTCTGGTTAAACCTGGTGTGTCAATGCACCTCAACTAACAAACATCAGAGTCTCTTTCAACAGGTCCATCGCAGTTCTTTGCCCCTGATCTGGACTCCACACTGTCAGCCTGTTTGCGTCTTTGTGCTCCTAAGCCTGCTTGCCACCCAAGGCGACCCGGGTGAGCATCCCTATCAGTCGTGCCTTTGGAGCTTTCGAGACCCCAGAGACGGTAGGGTGATTGCAAAAACAATCTCTAACGCACCTAGCTTCATTGTTCACCTCAGTGAAATATTCAACTTCAATGGCATAGGACTCGACTCCCAAAGAAAACCTGTCACCTACATCAGTTGGGGAACATATTGGTGTCCCAATGTTAAGCCAGGCCAAAGCCACTGCTTCGACTCAGAGTATAGGTACTGCAAACACTGGGGATGTGAAACAATTGTGACCGGTGGTCTGTGGGTCCCACCCAAAAGAGATAACTTTATAGAAGTGAATTAATGGTCAGACAATTACAAATGAGCTGTACTTAATTTACAAGGACAAATTAGTGCTTCCAAAGGAAATTGTACCCACCTGAACGTAACAGTCCTGCATCCCCGAGATCCCAGTTGGTCTCTCGGACGGAAGTGGTCAGTGTACATCTTCCATCCAGCAACAGACCCGAGCACGGTCGTTCAAATTATTAAAGCCCCAACACAACGCCGTGCAGCTTTCGGACCCAATCAAATCATAGTACAACAAAGTAAGTAACCACCACGACACTGTCCCCACACCAATCCTTACCACTGTTGCACCAACGTTCCACGACACATTCGAATTGACCTTGCATGCACTCTTTTATCGCATGTTGAAAGCAGCATTCTCCTCATTGAATGCAACGAAGCCAAACCTCACCAACTCCTGTTGGCTCTGTTACGACACTTACCCACCTTTTTATGAGGGAGTAGCCCTTGATACTATATTCAGCTACTCCAGAGACAATAACCCTAAGCAGTGCCTGTGGGACACCCCCCGAAAGGGAATCACATTAGAACAAATCTCAGGAAAGGGAGTTTGCATAGGCAACAGTCAGCTAATACGACTACACAAAGAGATCTGTAACACATCAATCATTTTAGATAAGTCTCAGTCCTGGGCAATCCCTGCAACCCCAGGAACGTGGGCATGCAAGTCCACAGGTGTCACCCCTTGTGTTTCCATTAAGCATTTTAAAGAAGCTAACGGTTTTTGTGTTCAAGCTGTTGTCGTTCCCAGAATCCTGTATTACTCGGATGACAAAATGCTCTTTCGGTTGGAAGCAGATCCCTCACGTCAAAAAAGAGAACTGATAACCGCAGTCAGCCTCGCAGTCCTTTTAGGACTCGGAGCAACAGGTGCAGTGACTGGTGTCTCTGCACTGGTGACTCAAAACCAAGGACTCAGTCAGTTACAAACAACAGTCGACGAAGACTTGCTCCGGATTCAAAAATCCATTTCGGACTTGGAACGATCCCTCAATTCCCTAGCTGAAGTAGTGCTGCAAAACAGGCGCGGTCTAGATCTCCTGTTGTTGCGACAAGGAGGTCTGTGCGCAGCTTTAAATGAAAAATGCTGCTTTTACGCCAATTATTCTGGGCCAATCAGGCAGTCAATGGCAGAGCTTTGAGAACGGCTCGAGCAGTGCAGCAAGCAGCACTCACCTCAGAATTGGTTCAGTTCCCTGTTTAGTCAATCCCCGTGGATCCCTACCCTTATATCAGCCTTTGTTGGACTGGTTGTTATCGTTATGTTGATGCTTATCTTCGGTCCTTGCCTTCTTAATAAGTTAACCCAGTTCATCAAAGCCCGTCTAAGTACTGTTAACGTTATGTTCTTAGAACACAGACAGTTACTATAATTGTCAAGAGTATTCGTGTCCAAGTTGTAAGTACCCTAACGTGTTGTAAGGATTTGTACACTCCCAGTTTTACTAACATGCGTTCACCAGTTGTTACTAACACTAAGTTTGTTCTGTTGTAAAATTTTCTGTTCTTAGAGAGGGGGGAAATGTCGGGAGTTAGAGATGCCGTGCGCAAACCTTGCGCTGTATGGGAAGTTAGGCACCCTCTCTCTCCGACGATCGCAACCAATCCTGCCACGGCTCGCGGCTGTGACGTAAGTGTGGTTATAAAAAGCCGCGCGCACTTTTAATTCAGGCTTTCCTCCGTCGACTGCATCAGCCCTGCGATTGGATTGCCTGCGCGACCTGTAGTGTGGTCGCCCGTGTCCGTTCCGAACCGGGTCGCCGCTGCTTCCCACTGCAGCCCTTTCCCCCGGCTGCATCACTGTCAGCTCCTGTCCGCTCCTCTCCTCTTTGCTCTGTGCAGCTCCTGTCCTCTCCACTCCTTTCCTCTTCTCTCAACTCCTCGGTTCCGCTCGGAGCTGCTTTGCTTTGCTGCTCTCCTCTCCTCTCCTGTCCTCTCCTGTTCTCTTTGCTCTTCTCACCTCCGCTCAGCTCCTCCATTCTGCTCTGTGCAGCTTCTGTCCTGTCTGCTCCTTTCCGCTCTTCTCAGCTCAGCTCTTCCGTTCCACTCTGTGCTGCTCCGCTTCACTGCTGTCCTGTCCTGTCCTGTCCTCTCCTCTCCTCTCCCCTTTGCTCTGCTCAACTCCTCTCCACTCTGCGCAGTTCCTGTCAGATCCTATGCTCTCCGCTCCTTTCGTCTCTGCTCAACTCCTCGGTTCTGCTCTGCACTGCTCCGCTTTGCTGCTCTCCTCTCCTGTCCTGTCCTCTTTGCTCTTCTCACCTCCGCTCAGCTCCTCTGTTCTGCTCTGCTCAGCTTCTGTCCTGTCCGCTCCTTTCGGGTCTTCTCCGCTCAGCTCTTCCGTTCCACTCTGCGCTGCTTTGTTTCGCTCCTATCCTGTCCTGTCCTCTCCTCCGTTCTGCTCTGCGCAGCTTCACTCCTGTCCTCTTCTCTCCACTGAGCTCCGCGCAGCTTCTGCCCTCTCCGCTCTTCTCCTCTCCACTCTGTGCTGCTGTTTTGGACATGACCTGCCCCCCACCCCCCTTCCCCCCTTTTATTCCCACAGGAAACCTTGATCCCAGCCGAAGAACAACAACAAAGGGGTGCGGAGACCCCACCACCAACTCCGCTCCACACAAAGCATCTCCAGCCCTCCAGCCAAGGTGAGCACGAGTGGAGATGATCTGAGCCCCCCATAAGGGAAGGAGGACAAACATGACCTGTCCCTCCTTATGCCCACAGCAGCCTTGATCCCAGCCAAAGAGCAGCCACCAAGGGTGTGGAGGCCCCACCAGAAACTCCGCTCCACAACGCCCACCCTCCATACACACTAAAGTAAGCAGCAACAGACACAACCCGGCACCCCCTGCCACCCCAGTAAAGGGAAGAGGGCAGAGATGACCTTACCCCCCTTATTCCTACAGAAAACCATGTTCCCAGCCACACAGCAACAACAACGGCTGAGGAGACCTCACTACAAACTCTGCTCCACAGAGTCCACCTCCAGCCCACTCAAGGTGAGCACCCCCAGCAAGGGGAGGAGGATGGACATGACCTGCCCCCCCCCCCCCCCCCCTTCCCCCCTTTTATCCCTACAGGAAACCTTGATCCCAGCCGAAGAACAACAAAGGGGTGCGGAGACCCCACTACCAACTCCGCTCCACACAAAGCACCTCCAGCCCTCCAGACAAGGTGAGCACGAGTGGAGATGATCTGAGCCCCCCATAAGGGGAGAAGGATGGACATGACCTGCCCCCCCTAATCCCCACAGCAGCCTTGATCCCAGACAAACAGCAGCCAAGGGTGTGGAGTGTAGCTGTAGAACATGAAACCAGGACACGAACTCTTTTCAGAAGGCTAGAGATTCGAAGTCTGGCTTTATTATCAAGACCTGCCCTTTATACATTTTCACAACGAGCCCACCTAAGAGGTGGGATTCTTTGGCCCATTGGTCACACCAAGGGACCATCAAACAAATTCCCTCCTCTGGGAAAGAACGTAGAAAAACAAGATAGCGTACAATAACATGCACTTGTTTACAACAGGTGTCTCTGGGAAAAGAATTTCCTGAAATGAAAACATGGCAGGCACAAACTGTGGCTACATTTCATCCTTTTAGTTTTTTAAAAAAAGAAAAAGAAAAAAGAAAAATGCAATTTTCAATGCTACCTGTGGAGGGGCCATCCGAGCGATCACTCGCATCATCTGCATCTGAGTCATCACTTGGAGGTCCCTCCACTTGAGGACTTTCACTCTGGTCACAGTCCCCAGGGCGGAGTCCGTGACCGGACCGAAAGGAACCTGGGAAAATCGCTGAAATGCCATGACTGCAGCTCTCAATTCAACCAATTGGGCCGAGGCAGCTCATGACCCCTCAGCTCCTGCCACTCAGATCCATCCCGACAAGTGACAATGGCTTTCCCTGTTTTTCCCAAACCGTTAGACGCTGGGTCCTTGCACTGGTTCTGGACCATTTTATGGTCACAGAGAAAGTTCAGCCAATGTCGCCACTTTTAGTAGCTCATGGCTGGGCATGATCTGCCCGAAAAAGGTTTGCTAGAGCACTCTGCAGGGATTCAGAGTTTGTGGGGCTCCAGTCAAAATTCTCCCGTTTTACGGGATTCACTATTAAATAGTGAAATTGCCGTCATATGCGGCGGATGGTGTTGGAGAAGATGAAGCAGGAAGCCCTTGCAGAGATAGTTCATTAGTAAAAGATTGTAAGAATATGAAACCTACAAGAATTATAGAATTGAAAGCAAGGTTTGAACTGTGGAATGTTGAGCAGGAAGACAGTGATTGAATTAACTGAGTCAATAGCCAAGGCTCCTGATTAAGCAATTCCCCTCCCCAAACAGAAGGGGTTTGGACTTCTCAGGTATCAGGGAAAAGGTGGTTCCTCAGGTTTTTAGTATGTAGATTAGCATGGTAATGCAATAGTCCCTATAGGCTGTATGTAAATGTTGTTGGTTTTTGTATCTTGAGGTGATTGGTTAATGCTCATTAGAATATTCATGATAGAAAGGGTTAAAATGGAATGTAACAGGTAATTCGGCCCCTTTTTGCCTTGCCCTCTTTGCCTGCTTGGATCCCTGCCCCTCTAGACTTTTCCTGCTGCTGTTCCCTGGTCAGGCTGTCCCCCGCGACTAATAAAACCACGTGTTTCTTTGGACTTAAACAACCGTGATTTATTTCTTCAATTGACGCCCAACGTGGAAAACGCCGAAGCAGCCTGATTTCAACGCCACTCTTCTCCGTCTACGGTAATTTGAAAGACTGATTCCTTACCCTGAGACGCTGTCCTGAGCGCGGGTCCAGTGCTAAAGCACAGGGACCTGAAGCTCTTAAAATATTTCTGCCCCAGGGAGCCCCTAAGCCCAGCTGTGGGGTTTCCCTGAAACGGGTGAGCAGGGGTACGCGCTGCACGTGGTGTGTCCGGAGCTCTATAAATATTCGTTTCTTGCAGTATTACCGGGAGCCGGTTACTCGTTGCTAAGGCAACGTGTGGCCGAGGCTTTACCGAACCTATTACTGCGTTATTTTGAGCCCGGCCGAGCCGTTACGTTGTAGCAGCCGTCCCGGGACTCGTTTAGGGACTCCTGTTAAGATCCTCGGCGACTACAGGATCTATTAAAGTGTCCTGTGAAGGACACGAGGTGCCTGGCCATCACCTCAGTTGGAGTTCTTTTTGGGACGCCTCTCTCTCTCCTCATCCGACTACTGGTAAGTATTAAAATACTATAACAATGGGACAGGGATTTTCAACTACAGATTATGATTTTTACAAGCAGCTAAAACATTTATTAAAATCTCACTCGATTGATCTACCTAAAAATGAATTAAAAGGTCTCTTAGCATGGACTTTTCATAATTTTCCAAACGCTGATCGATCAATTATCTTTACCAGTAACTTTTGGGAAATGGTTGGAAACAAACTTTTTAATGAAATTTCTCGCAGAAATTTTACTGTTACAGAACATCTGCCTGCTTGTAGAGCCTTAGTCGAGTTATTTTCTCCTTCCTTAAATCATACAAACCCCACTCTGTCTGTTCCCCCAGTCTCTGCGAGCCCCCCAAGCCCCACACAGCCCTGTGAGCACATGGAGCACATGGTCGCCATCTTCCCCGCGACCATGTGCTCCGGAGTCCCCCCTGCCCCCGCCATCCCAGTCCCCTCCCCCGCGGCTCCTCCCCCTGCCGAGCCTCTCCCTGCTTCTCCCGCCACTGCGGCGTCCTCCCCCCCCGCTGTGCTATTCCCCACCTGCCCCGCAGTTTCTACCACCACTCAACCTGTCCCCACTTTCCCCACAGCTTTCCCTTCCCCCGCAGAGCCGCTCCACACTGCTGCCCCCCCCACCCCCGGCTGCTGAACCTGCACAGCTGAGCCCGGCTGTTGTTCTGCCTTTCCCCCTCCCCCGCCGCCTCCCCCCCTTCCCCCTCGAGCCCCCGCGCGGCACCTCGCTCTCCCCCCACATCGGCTTCCGCCCTCCCCGGTCCCCTGACCCCCGCCCGCCCGATCCCTGCTCTTGCTACGCCATCTCCTCCTCCCTCGCCAGTTTCAGCTTTCTCCGATCCTCCCACCACTGTCTGCCCGTCCCAGCTCCCTCAGGCATCCCACCCTTCCCCCACGTGGTGTCACCCCCCCCTCCTGCTGCCAGCTCTGCCCTCCTAGCCTCCTCCCCCACCCCCATATCCCCTCTCCCTGCCGTCCCCTCATGCACACGTGCCATACCAGCACAGCCCCCTGACAACCTTCCCACAGCACGATTGTCTTTACTCTCTCCTCTGACCATGTCTGCTCCTGTCCGATTCCCCTGTCCAGCCATCCCTGCCGCTGCTGGACCCTCGCCGCTCACACCTACTATCACGAATGCTGTGCCCGCCGCCCCTCCATCACCCTCGCTCGTGTCCCTGCCGCCTGCTCTGCCGCAAACCACAACCATTATAAACCTCGCTGAGCCTAATCAGATTTATGCTATGTCCCAAGCCCAGCCGGCATCCCCTGTCTCCTGCACGCCCCTTCTACTCATGCCGTCCGCCATGTTGCCCACAACAATCCACGTGCAAGCGGCCCCGCCCCCTCGCCAAACCCCGCCCCCTCATCCAACCCCGCCCCATCGCCAAACCCCGCCCCCTCATCCAACCCCGCCCCCTCGCCAAACCCCGCCCCCTCATCCAACCCCGCCCCATCGCCAAACCCCGCCCCATCCAACCCTGCCCCTTGCCAAACCCCGCCCCCACCCAGCCCCGCCCCTTTGCCAAACCCCGCCCCTTTGCCAAACACCACCCCCTCCCCAAACACCGCCCCCTAGCCAAGCCCCGCCCCCTCACCCGGCTCCGCCCCCCACCCTGCCTCCAGCCCCACCCCTTCAAACCCCAAACCTGCCCCTCCTGCCTGCCCCCTCAGCAACCCTGCCCATGCCCCCCCCACCTGCTACCATAGTAACCCTGACACCTCCCTCACTCCCTGCTCCCTTGCAAACTCCAACCCCGTCCCCTTTACCAGCTACTGCCTACCCCATCAGCCATTTAAGCCTGCAGTCCCGTTCAGTACCTGCTAATGCACTGCCCCATGCCTCCCAGCACCCAATCCCCTCCACACAACCCTATACCCCTACCATGCCTATACCACCCAATTCAAACCACCCCAAAAATACAATCGCTCCTGTCCAAGCTCCCTGCTTCGCTGATGCAGCAATGCTAGCACCACCAGACCAAGGATGGCTCCCTCCCCCTGCAGCGGCTGCCTGGGTTTCTGTGCCTGACGCAGCTGCCAGTGCTGTCCCTGCACCACCTGTGTTTTTCCCTAAAAAAGCCTGCGTCATCCAGAATGAGACTACTCCAAAAGCCACAACTCCATTAGTGCCAGCGAAGGCATCAGTCTGGCCACCCTGCACCCCTGCACTGCCAGAGTCGAACGTACACCAGCCCTTCCTTCCCCGAAGTCCTGTCTCTGCCTCTTCTCCTGTGACTGCCTCAACCCCAGCGGCAACCATCCAACACGCCTGTGACTCTGTCCCAGCAATGCAGCATCCCTACGCCATACAAGCTACCTGCTCGGCCCCAGTTCCTGCCTCCAGCTACACAATCACCACTGCACAGCTACCAACCATCCCACCACCTGCCTTCGCGCCCTTCCAGCATCCCCCTACTGCCCGTCCACCCTCTCCAATGCCACCACAGCCACTGACATCTCTGCAAACCGCAACACCACAGCAACTGCTGCTGCACCCAACCCCACGTCCTGCCCTGCTGTCAGCGCAAACCAACCCGCTTGCATCCCCCATCCAGCCGATGACACAACCCACGCAGCCGTCTCTGCAGCAAGCACCGCTCCAGACGTATCAGTGCCCACCGCACCAGCACATGACAGCGCAGCTTCCTGCAACAGCACTACAGCCCCTCTCTGCCTCCTCCCTGCTCTGCTACCCTGCAGCGGGGGGAGATAGAGAAGGGCACCGAGCTTCAGTACCTCCACCAGCACCGCTGCCGCCTGCACACCTGGCTACTACACCTGAGCCGCCTTCGCTGCTATGCCCGCCTCCTCCAAGCATCTCTGCATCACCGTCGCTTCTCCCAGCTGCCGCCATTCAGCTCCTGCCTGCTGCTTCAGGTACCACGAAAGCCTCACAGCGCCTGTCTGAAGCTGCACCCATGCTACAGCCTGTCACAGCCCCTCCAGAGCAACCACCGCTGCCTTCACTTCTGTCAACTGCCAGCAACTTGCCGCCGTATCCCCCGGCTCGCCCAGCTGCACCCAACCTCCTGCTCTCATAGCACAAAACGAGACTATGACACAACAAGACTCAATTACCATTAACACTATACACAGAGGGGGAGAAGGGAATAAAACATCTTCGTTAATAAATACAGGGCAAAATGACAATTATCCTGCCCCTAGAGACACTAACCCCTTATTCCCAACACAAAACACCTTTCCCAGCAGCCCTACAGTCCATCCAGCTCTCGGAACAGCTCCCACGGTTCGAGATGAGACTCCACACGTTGAAATGACGCCAGCAATAATACCAACATTCAACAAGCCCCAGAACTGTTTTAGTAACACACAGACAATAGACTGGCACGAGGTGAGACGCCAAATTTGCAAGGAAGAAAATCTAAACCCCCTGGTCATGCCTGTAATTTTTAGTCAGCAAGCGGGAGGGACAAACACATGGACTGCTATGCCTTCTCAGGAAATAAAGGAACTGCGAAAAGCAATCAAAGACAGTGGAATCTGCTCCCCATATTTTAAACAACTGCTAAGGAGTACACTAGAGAGACATACGTTCACTCCGAACGACTGCAAAAACCTCGCCAGCATACTTCTCACCCATTCACAATATATGGTATGGGAACTTAAATGGAGACGATTGCTTGCAGGCGTACTAACAACCTACAGGCTAAGCACAGACGCAGACCTTCGCACGCTTACTTTGTCTAAACTGACTGGTGAACCCCCCGATGACCAGACTGATGAGCAGGTAAAATTACCGAGAATAGCTCTAGAGGACATAAAAAAAATGGCTCACAGAGCCTTTTTGCAAATACAACCAGCAGGAAGTTTTGAAAAAGCCTATAACCTGGTTAGCCAAGAACCATCTGAACCGTTTACCACGTTTGTAGACCGAGTGATACAAGCTGCAGAAAGGCAATGCAGCGATGATATAGCTCGCCCCCTGATGGTGAGAGATATTATTGAGAACAATGCCAATACAGAATGTAAAAAGGTCATCAAAGCCCTAGCAAAAGAGAAACCCACTGTACCTGAAATGATTGATGCCTGCAACAAAATTGGAAGCCCACAACAAGTGGCTGCCATCCAGGCAACTGAACTTGGAAAGACTCTGGGAGAAAAAATTGAGAAGGCTCTCACAGCTCAAACAGCACAGGCAGCTGCCCAAGCTGCACAGGCAGAAGCTAGAGACCAAAAACTTACTGAGATCCTAGCTGCCTTACATCTAAACTCCCAACAGCAAAGTAAAAACGTGGCTGTCATGCAAACTGCTGTAGCCCCAAGACCTTGTTTTTCCAGTAGAAGACCAAGCCACGTAGTGAGAGATTGCCCAGAAAAGAAGACAAGATGGTCAACAAAAAACAACTCAAGAAGCAAATGAACTGTTATTATCTACACAAATGCATGTTGTTTCTACCCTTTTGTTTTTGTTTTTGCATTATTCTAATAGTTATAGTTGTAATTCTATTACCAGTTCCCCATATACTTCATTGTGTGAAAAAATTAATGAATAAGACAGTTTCCAGCACCTCAGTGATTCAACAGAGAAGGGGGAGATGTTGAAGAAGATGAAGTAGGAAGCCCTTGCAGAGATAGTTCATTAGTAAAAGATTGTAAGAATATGAAACCTACAAGAGTTATAGAATTGAAAGCAAGGTTTGAACTGTGGAATGTTGAGCAGGAAGACAGTGATTGAATTAACTGAGTCAATAGCCAAGGCTCCTGATTAAGCAATTCCCCTCCCCAAACAGAAGGGGTTTGGACTTCTCAGGTATCAGGGAAAGGTGGTTCCTCAGGTTTTTAGTATGTAGATTAGCATGATAATGCAATAGTCCCTATAGGCTGTATGTAAATGTTGATGGTTTTTGTATCTTGAGGTGATTAGGTTAATG
>JADMLD010000975.1:600000-845204 GCA_017589585.1 Phylloscopus whistleri | reverse complement strand
TTTTGGCAGGTTTCCACCCCTAATGCCATATAGATAACTCTCTCACAATGTACCATAGATAATGCAATTAGCCTAGAGTTTTCATAGACATGTTTTATATTATCTACTTAAAATAATCCTGTTTCCTTGCTGTAATCTAATCGAGCTGTGACTTGGTGTGCCCTAAACAAGATACATGGTGGAAGGCAAGATAGAAATGCTAAACAAGGGGAGGAGAGGTGCTGTACCCTTGTTTTTCAATTGAGGCATTATGGATCCACACTAGATTCAATGCTACATCTGCCTTGGGTGGTACATTTGTGTGACAGTGAATATTTTAAAGGTATTGCTGATCACAGAATCAGAGAAATATTAAGGTTTGGAGGAGCCCTCTGTGATGGTCGAGGTGCCAGCCCAGCACTTCCAGGAAGGAAAGGAGGGAGGGAGGGAGGGAGGGAAGGAGGGAGGGAGGGAGGGAGGGAGGAAGGAAGGAAGGAAGGAAGGAAGGAAGGAAGGAAGGAAGGAAGGAAGGAAGGAAGGAAGGAAGGAAGGAAGGAAGGAAGGAAGGAAGGAAGGAAGGAAGGAAGGAAGGAAGGAAGGAAGGAAGGAAGGAAGGAAGGAAGGAAGGAAGGAAAGGAAAATCCCTTGTTTACATATCAGACCAGATTCTGCCTTGTGTCCTCACTGGGTTACACATCTGGTGAGGTGGGCTCAGTGGGTCAGTGGCACAACTCCTGTCCCCAAGGCAGGGACTCCCTTTTGTGCCCAGGGCACTGAGCTCTGTCAGTCAAAATCCTGGGAATGGGCACTCGTCCCTCCTGCCCTGAGCACACAAATGAGCTTTCCTTGTAGACATGTATATTTTATAGGCAAACATTCAGCCTGCAAACTCCAAACATCCTTTAGAGCTGTTGTTACAGCTGAAAAATCTGATGGGTGCAGGAGGGCTGGCAGGTGTAACACAAGCAGTGGTTGTGTTAAAAGTTTAAAGCCAGATTAGTCGATATAAATGGAAAGCCTGCTTGTGTTTGTAGCATCAGAGATGCATCAGCTGTTCAAGCTTCTGAGGGCCCTGTTCAGCCAGGCACTGGGGTGTGGGCTCAGCTGCAGGAATGTGAATCCCATCCCTGCACCCTGTGGGATTCCTGGCTGTGCTTAGAGGTAAAAACACCTCCAAGGTTGCTTAAATGCTCCATGAGCAGGGGTGGGCTGGTGCTTTAAACAGGTTTAAGTTTTGAAATGTTCGTGTTTGTGTAGAGGAGGCTGAGTACCCAACCCTGCTGCCACCTCACTGTCTCCAAAAGCCACATTTACCCCCTTCTGTAACTGAGCTGATACCTGGACCACGATTTCCACTTGAATCCATTCACTGGTTTGGCTTCCCTAAGATTCAGTGTCCCAGTCCAAGCACACATTTTCTTAATTCCCCTCGATCAGAAAGCTGGTTTTCCCCATTTATCTATCTCATGGAGATAAAAGAATATATATCATAAAAATAATTCCAGGTTTAAACTCCTGCATTTATAATACTTCCCATCTCCTTCTCCCTTTTTTTTTTTCTTTTTTTTTTCTTTAAAGTTACTCCATCACCACCGAACTGTAGTGTCTCTAATCCATGTCTGGATGAGGAGGCAGGAAATCCAAACCACCTTATTAATATACAGTGATTTCCAAAGCATTAAAAGCAGACACGTATTGTGGCAGATGCTGTTAAGCAGCAGAAAAAAAAAAATAATCTAATAACATGCAAAGGAAGAGAAAACCACACTCTGGAAAGCTTTTTACAAGTTGAAGAAGTGTAGTCCTGGTTGGTGCCTGTGATGTTTTGGTTTCTCTGAAACTCTTTTCCCAGAGAGTTTTCTGCCAACAAGAGCCACGTTTTCCTGACTGTAACCTTTGTTTGCATTCCTTTCCCTAGGAGGGACTTCTTCTTGATGTCCCTCTGGTCTGACCAATGTGATTGAAGAAGTTTGTCTTTCTTCATCCATTGGGTTGTTCTCTGTAGAACGGTATAAAAGGGAAGAAATTCCGGGAAATAAACGGAGTTATTGTCAGCCTGCTGAGTCGGAGTCTGTGTCGCTGTGATCTTCAACAGCGCCAAAGAAGGAAGATGTAAAATCCAGTGGGCAGGAGCATCTGGAGTGAATGGGCGCACGCAGACGCTGCACAGAAACGCTGAGCGCATCCCTCGCAGGGCTCAATCACCGGTTAATTAATTACTGGGGAAAGGGCGGCTTTGTTCTGCGGCTGCGAGAGGGTCCCAGCCCTTCCCCGCGTCCCCGGCACGGCGGTGTCCCGAAGGCAGGCGCTAATGGCAGGATTTATCTCTGCCATCACACTTCATTACCGCGCTTTAGTGTTTAATGGAGCGAGCGGAGGCTCCGCTGCCTCGGCCCGCGGCTGCTGCTGCTGGGCACTCGGGCTGGGCGCTTGAAGGGTTAATTGGACCGGGCCGGCGGTGGGACAGCGCTGCTTGGCCTCGCTCCTCGGGAGATCAGAGCCGGGGCAGCCCCGGGGGGATGTGCAGAGGCACAGGGTGGTGACAGCCCCGGGTGGGGTTGCACCGGGTTTGGGAAGGGTGGCAGAACCCAGGTGGGATGTGCAGAACTCAGGTGAGGTGTGCAGAACCGAGATGGGATGTGCAGAACCCAAGGTGGGATGTGCAGAACCTCATGTGGGATGTGCAGAACCTCATGTGGGATGTGCAGAGCCCCAGGTGGGAGGTGGGACGTTCAGAACCCAAGCTGGGACGTGCAGAACCTCAGGTGGGATGTCCAGAACCTCATGTGGGATGTGCAGAACCCAAGGTGGGACATGCAGAACCTCATGTGGAACATACAGAACCCAGGTGGGATGCCCAGAGCTCCGGAGTGGTGACAGAACCCCACGTGGGATGTGCAGAACCCAGGCAGGATGTACAGAGCCCGGTTGGGATGTCCAGAACCCAGGTGAGATGTCCAGAACCCAGGTGGGATGTGCAGAATCTCAGGTGGGATGTGCAGAATCTCAGGTGGGACATGCAGAACCCAAGGTGGGATGTCCAGAACCTCATGTGGGATGTGCAGAACCCAAGGTGGGATGCCCAGAGTCCTGGAGTGATGACAGAGCCCCAGATGGGATGTCCAGAACCCAGGCGAGATGTGCAGAACCTCAGGTGGGACGTACAGAACCTCAGATGGCATGTGCAGAACTTCATATGGGATGTGCAGAACCCAAGGTGGGATGTGCAGAATCTCAGGTGGGACATGCAGAACCCAAGGTGGGATGTGCAGAATCTCAAGTGGGACATGCAGAACCCAGATGGGATGTGCAGAACCCAGGTGGGACATGCAGAACCCAGATGGGATGTGCAGAACTTCATGTGGGACGTGCAGAACCCAGGTGGAACATACAGAACCCAGGTGGGATGTGCAGAACCCAGGTGGGACATGCAGAACCTCAGGTGGAACATACAGAACCCAAGGTGGGATGTGCAGAACCTCAGGTGGAACATACAGAACCCAGGTGGGATGTGCAAATCCTGGGAGCTGGGCAGCCCCAGGTGGGATGTGCAGAACCCCATGGTGATGTCTCATGGCACAAAGGAGGCAAAATCTGGCCCAAAAAAAGAGGGAGCAGGAGCCAGGCACAGCACCCACAGCCCCAAAGGACCAGCACAGAGCTCTCCTGCAGGTCTCTCTCTGCCCCAGCATGGGGGATTGGAGGATTTATGGCTTTTCAAGTTGGCTCTGACCAGGGCAGGTTTATAAGAGTGTGTATAAACACGAGCACTCTGTGATGAGCCAATAATGGAGGAATCTCCGTGAAAAGGGAGAAGAATGTACAAATGGTTGAGCAAGCAATGAGCAGTTTGAAAAAGCAGAGGCAGCAGCCAAAAACTCCTGCTGCATGATGGTGTTTCGGATGCTGGTTGTCACACACAGCAACCCAGCCAGGTAATTTGCTGCCTTTAGAACTGAAACAACTTCATTTTTCTTGTTTGGAGTGTTATCTTGGTGCCAACTGCTCTTGTACTGCCTCTGTTGTGCCCTGCCTCCTGTCAGCCACGCTGCTCTGCTGTGGGGAAATGTCACTTTGAGAGATCCCACAATCCATTACTGCCCCAATCCATCCAAATTCTTCCAGCTACTTCAGACATAGGATTGGAAAGGGCATAGAGAGCCTCAAATTTGGTACCCAAGTCACATAACACATGTGACTCTCTTTAAGAGCTTGGAGAGTTAAACCAGCTTCAGCTACCCTGCTTTAATTTTTTAAATGCCAAAGCTCCCCAGAAAGCATCTTTCAGAGGAGGATACCTACTTAAATCCTAAACACTCTGATAAAAATGCTACTTAAGACATTGGGATATATGAAAAAAGAGGCACTTGAAAGTGAATAAAACATTCAGCCAAGTAATTGTGCACACACATAAAACACTCACCCCGTGCACACTCCGCTGGTTTTGCATTCTAAGCTTCAAATGATGGCCCATGAATTAATGCTGAATATAATGTGAAGGTTATGGCATGAAGTAAAGTACAGTAGCAAAAAAAACCCACCCCAAATTCTATAAATAAACCCTGCCTGCTGTCCTGAGCTGTCCCCCAAACACACCTCCTTGTTCCACCCATGAGTTGTAGTGCCTGGTCTATCGTCCATCAGGGATTTAATTTCATTATTTCATCAAGGGAAGATCATAAAACCCGATTTTACAGCTGCTGTAGAGAGGCTGAAAAGTGCCCAGAGAGGAGATGGAGTAGGCTGTTATTCCTGATTGACTCCAGCCACTTAGATTGATTTCATCATGAGGGGAATATTTATTAATGTCTTCTCAGCCATTAAATAAGAAAAATGATTTAGAGTCCAGTGCCTGGGATACAGGAAATCACCCCCACCTTCACCAGCACCCCCTGGACAGGCCTGGTGAGCCTGAGGAGCCCATAACCCTCTGGAAAGGGGGAGATTTTCATTTGTAGCACATTTAGCATGAAGTGTCACTGCATTTCCTGCCCCATCTTTACACTCAGCCTGTTTTAGAGGCCACCTGGTGTATAAAATTAACTTCTGTCCCATCTGCACCTTCAAACTCGGTGCAAAAGGCTGGGTGAGTGGCCTGGATGGCCCCAGATCTCATCTCAAAGGCATCTTCCTAAAGATACTGAAATGAATGATGAAAAGCCAGCCCAAACCAGCTCTCCATCCAGCTGCTGTTGAACTGCTTGGGAATGACAGCTTAGGAAAATTTTATTTTAAAATAAAATCAGACGTCTGGTTTTTCTCTCCTTAATTTAATCCTCATGGCCACCCCTTGTGCCTTCCTGCAGGAAGTTCTTCTTCAAAAAAAGTTCTTCTTTCACCCTCTTCTTCGTGGGTCCGGGTGGTGTTCTGTAATTGGGTGAAAAAATCCTCATTGCAGGCCATGGGTGGTTGGTTATTGGGTTAAAAATAAAAATATTATAGGTATCATCTCATTATTGAATAATTTATGCTTAAAAGACCTTGGAAAGAGTTAGAGACAGAGCCATTTTCTACCTTGTTAGCCAGAGCTCATGGCTGGTGAGACTGTACTTTAGATAAGAATTAATAAACATCTGAGTCCGTACACAAACACCGTCTCTCGAGTATTTAATCCCAGCTCTGACAGAAGAAAAGAAGATAAAAAACCAACAGGATCCAACTCCAGCACTGGGGTCAAGCAGGCACCTGCACCTGGAAGTGGGGCAGGTCTGAGGGACAAACACCACTGCTCCATGGGGAGTGGAACCCTTCCCAACCCCTCCTGACAGCCCACTTGACGCTGTTCAAGATCACAACGACACGGACTCCGAGGTCAGAAGGCTGAAATGACTCCAATCTTTATTACCTGGGGATTTTTTCCCTTTATACTGTTTTACAAAGAACCACCCAAGGGGTGGAAGAAAGACAAACTTCTTCAATCACATTGGTCAAACCAGAGGGACATCAAGAAGAAGTCCCTCCTAGGGAAAGGAATGCAAACAAAGGTTACAGTTAGGAAAACGTGTCTCTTGTTGACAGAAAACTCTCTGGGAAAAGAGTTTCAGAGAACCCAAACACCACAGCACGAACCAGGGCTACACCCAGTCACCTCGGAAAAGACATCAGTGCTTCCCAGAGCACGGCTGGGGCTGTGTTTCTGTGTCATCTCCTCTGGTAATTGTCACTTGTTTGGGCCTGTGGCGGCTCGGCAGCGGGGATGGGTAGGCAATAATGTAGCAGCTTATTAATTATGCTGCTTTATAAACTCTCCATCTTATCTACAAGCAGATCTTTACTCAGACGAGGAGCCTGTGCAGGCAGGCACAGCCAGATACAAGGTGTTATTAATTGTAGCACATGGCTGTTTACAGAGATAGAACCCCGCTTCCACCTCCGAACGGATTAGACCAGACCTCTCCCAGAAACCTGCGTGAAAAATGGACCTAAAATGAAATTCTTCACCACGATGCTATTTTTAAGCCAGAATTGCATTTTCGCTCTACAGGCACATCAGCCCCGCAGCAGGGGCGTTAGATTAAACTGCAAAATTTAAATAAATGACACTTTAAAAATGCCCTGGAGTCAGGCAGCTCCTGGAGATGAGATGTCTGCAGGGAGAGAGCAGCAGCGTGGTTGTGGTGTGGGCATCTCTCCTGCCTGGGGAAGCTGCTCTGCCTGGCCCAGCCCAGCTCCCAGAGCTACACTTGACCCCGGGGCAAAGCCTCCTCTTTCCCTGTGCACTGCTCAGATAATCCTTGCACATCACAGAGCAGCTGGAAAGAGTTGAAATTGGCTTTTAAGGTGACCATGGCTCACATTTCTCTGGTGAGAAATGACCCAGCACAAGAGCTGGCACAGCTCCCTCTGCCCCATTCCATTCTGGGAGCCCATTGCCATCCTTTTCCCAACATTCATCCACAGGGGTTTTACAGAATCACAGAATCACAGAATTTCTAGGTTGGAAGAGACCTTCAAGATCATCAAGTCCAAACCAGCCCTAACATCTCAACTAGACCATGGCACCCAGTGCCACATCCAGGCTTTTGTTAAACACATCCAGGGATGGTGACTCCACCACCTCCCTGGGCAGGCCATTCCAGTACTTTATCACCTTTTCTGTGAAAAACTTTTTCCTGATATCCAACCTATACTTCCCTTGGCACAGTTTGAGACTTGTTTTGGGTTGCAATGCAGTATGTAACCAAAAGTGTGTATTTTGTTACCACCTGTAGAAACCAACTGGGGAGGTGTTTTCTTTATCCCTGCCAGGACCCACCCTCCCTGCAGGGGTATCTGCTGTCCATGGGCCATCCAGGCTCACTGCAGGGCTGATCCAATTCCATCAGCCCATGGGGAGAGGCTCCACCCAGGGGAGGAGCCCAGCATTCCCAGCTGGATCCCAGCTGGGATCCAGAGCCCCAGGGCAGCCTGTGTGCACGGCATTCCCAGAGGGACCCAGACCCATCTCAGCACCACTGGAGCTTCAGAGGGAACTGCACCTGCTACAGGATCATCTCTGCTCCAACAGAACCACACCTGGCACTGCAGGAGGGCTTGACTGGGCTGCTCCCAACACCCTGACCAACAGGGTGGCAGGCTGTGTTCTGACTCTGTCAGGGTTTTTTTTGTTGTTGTTGTTGTTTTGTGGGTTTTTCCATACTACTACATTTTTATTTTTAATATTCCTAGTAAAGAATTGTTATTCCTATTCCCATCTCTTTGCCTGAAAGCCCCTTAATTGCAAAATTATAGTAACTCAGAGAGAGAGGGGTTTACATTCTCCATTCCAAGGGAAGCTCTGGCTTTCCCTGGCAGACACCTGTCTTTCCAAACCAAACACTTCTCCTCTCTTCCTTCAGCTGGGTTTTTAACAGGCTCAGAAATTTGGCTAAAATACGGGAAAGTCCTCAGGACTCAGAGAATGTAGTATTGATAAACTTCTTTGTTCTTATTAGTATTTTCCTAAGAAATATTTTTTCCTCTCTGGTAGGCCAAGCGTCCCTATTTCCCTGAAATACCCAGGCTGCCCTCAGCCCCACCCTCCTCTCCTGGAGCTGTTGTGACAACACAGACACCCATTTTTACAGAACAACTCACCCTTACTGATGTCAAATGTTGTTAAAATAATCTTCTTAGAAAGCTGCTTGATTTATGGTTACTTTTTACTGCTGGGCTTTTTTTTTTTTTTTTTTTTTAAGAAAATCAATCCTTTTGTATTTTCCCCTTTGAAAAATTCCTCCAGTAAATTTCCTCCTTTGAACTGCTCTGACAGAAATCACTTCCCTGCCCTTTCTGCTTTTTAAGAAATGGGAAAGTCGGAAGCAATAAATGGCAAACCTCTGAGACTCATTGACAGAAATGGGATGTTTCAGAAAAAAAAAGTATTATTTATAGTTATCACTATTTTCCTAGTTTGTTCCTGGTTTTTAGCTGTGTCTCCTGAACTATTGCTACATCTCTGGGATGGCATTTTTGGCTTTTTTTCTCATGTTATTGGCAGAGACACGGGATGACATCCCATGTCCCTGTGATGGTGTGGCAGCTCAAATCCCTGTTTGCTGGAGTGCACCAAGGGCTGCTCAGGAATTCCTCAGCCTGCTGCTGGAGGAACAGGCAAGTGGTTAACTGGGATCCCCAGCTGCTCCAGAGGCTGGAGGATGACTCAGTGCTTGCATCAGGCTCCGAGAGTTCAATTGCTTTTGTCCTTGTAGGGAAAGGCGTTATCGGCCCGGCTGCTGCACACGACAAGCAGTTCCTCAATCATTTTTATGCAAAAGTTCACAGTAGGACAGTTTTATTTTTGGATATGGCAATGAGTGAAAGTTTGGCAGGAGGAAGCAGGATTTGGATGGAGGAAATCAGACAGGGCTCCACCCCACGTCTCTCCAGCTTGGGGGATTTTGGATTTGAGCACTGACGCCTGTTTGCTTTGCACACAGCAGAGCTTCAGGACTGAAGCCCCAAAGAAGACATGGATAAAAACAACACTTAGGAAGCTTTTGGGAGAGCCAAAACTCCCTCTAACACCTCCCTGGATGTCACTGGGGAGAGCCACCTGTCTTGTCTTGGTTTGGAAAGACAGGTATCTGCCAGGGAAAGCTGGAGTTTCCCTTAGAACGGAGAATGTAAACCCCTCACCCCCCTCCAAATTATAATTTTGCAATTAAGGGCTCTCAGGCGAAGATTTGGGAATAGGAATAACAGCTCTTTACTAGGAATATTAACAACACAAATGTAGTAGAAAACAAAACCACCCAAGCAAACAAACAAACAAACAACAATTTTGGAGAACCCTGACAGAGTCAGAGCTACAACCTGACACCCTGTTGGTCAGGGGGTTGGAAGCAGTCCACAGTGAGTCCTCCTGGAGTGGCAGATGTGGTTCTGTTGGAGCAGAGATGATCCTGTAGAACAAGGTCCCAGTGATGGTGAGAAGGGTCCAGTGATGGTGAGAAGGGTCTGGTCTTCCTCTGGTAATCGGGTGAAGCCAGATACCTTCTGTTCCTATGTCTCAGTTTTTATCCAGGTAGGAATGGTTGGCTCCCCCCACTGGGTGGAGCATCTCACAATGGGATGATGGAATGTGGATGTTTTTAGGGGTGTCTTAATGGTCCATTAGCAGAAAATATTCCCCTGGAGGGAGGACAGGCAGTGAAAGAGATAAGGAACAATGCCCCACCTGGTTTGAACAGCTGGCCCATTATCAGAAGGCACCCGCCCCCCTCCTCCCAGAGTTACAAGAGATAAAGAAAAACATTTCCCCAACTGCTTTCAGCAGATGAAATAGAATACACATTTTTGGTTCCATAACCCGAGACACCACCAAGTGACCTCACCTGGAGGGACACCAAGGGCTCCATCCTGTCCCTCCCAGCTCACACCAAGTGTGAGGCCACCCCAAATCCCACCAGCAAAACATCCCTGCAGGAAGATGATTGCAAAACCTCAACCCAACCAGGAGCTCTGCTGTCATCTCTACATCCATCAGATGCACCTTGTAGGAGGGGAGGAGGCCTGAGATTAGATTGCAGTGCAATCTCCAAGAAAAACTGCATTTTGATGACAAAAGTGATGAATTGCTGTCCGTTCTGGGATCCTATCTGTGTGTGGCAGTCAGAGCTGTTCAGTGCTCTGAGGCTGAGGGTGATGAATCAGTAGAGTGGGGCCTGGAACTCATCCAAGGGAGGAAAAAAAATATCTATTTTATACATACATATACACATACCTCCCCACATGGGTATCTTGAGGCTGAAACTCATTTTCTGCTGCCCAAAGAGAACGGGCAGCATTCTCTCATTTAATGTTTTATATTAAATAACCCAAGATTTCACCCACTCCTGCTCACACCTTTGCACCCAGAACAGGATGTTTGTTCAATACGACACAAAAGAATGACACTCACATACTGAGATGTCCAAGGCAAAAAAAAAGGGGCAGTTTATTTACAGATTTTGATATTTATAGAATTCTAACCGTGACCATGGATTGGAGGAAAAAAAAATGTCTTTTTTAACCACACTGGTCAACCCAACAGTCCATCAACAGTCTCTTCCTTATGAGAAGAATGTAAACATGAAAGAACAGTTACAATAACCATAGATGGTTTATGTGAAAATTCGTGAGAAACTCCATTACAAAAAGTAAATCATCAGAAGGCTCAAAAACCAGGGTGACAGATGTTATGAGGATGAGGAGGGAAGTCAATGATGCCCCATATAATGAGGTTTCATTCATAAACTGTTTATCCCAGTGACACATATTTTACCAGACTGTGACTGGTCTAAGTTGGACAGGGCTTGGAGCAACCTGGTCTGGTGGAATGTGCCCATGGCTGGGGCTTGGAACAACATGGGCTTTAAGGCCCCCTGGGATTCTGCGATTCTGTCATTCTGTAATTGTATGATTTTACAAAAGCAGGTATAAAACACATAACCCCTTCCCCAGGCAACACTGTGGTTGAGACATTCATGGAGAAGAAATTGCCAGTCTATTAAAAGACATCTGCTTTTGAAGATAAACCCTGTTCACATTGCTCTTTCCAAGGTGACTCTTTCATTCCCAGGCCACCAGCTGGAAACTGCTTGGAGGGAGGCTGTGGGGGAAGCAGAGGGGATCATTCCTCCTATGCCCCAGCCCTGTGTAGCTGCTCTCCTGGCCTGGGAGGAAAAGTTGCTGCTCTGGCATCTGCTAAAGCCTGGGCAGGTTTTAGTGCTGCTCCTCATTTATGGTGGCAACTCCAGGAGTGGCTCTGGCCATGTTGTCTGTTTGTTGTCTGGGCAGGTTGCCATGTGGGAAGGGTTAGGGTTAGGGTTAGGTTATGCAAAAGCATCTCCACAACAGGTTGTAAAATACTTACAGCACCTGAAGCCATGCAAGCCCGGGATCTGACATGATAGCACTTTTCTCTTCCCCAGAGGAAAAAAACAGCATTTAAAACACTCAGAGCCTGCTAAGGTCTGCTGTCAGGGCCAAATGTCAGGTTTCTAAACATCTTTACAATGGCCCTAAGTGTTGCCTGGAGGTTTTGGGGGCTTTTTAAAGCCTGTCTTTGATCCCTTGGACAGAAGTGATCAGGAACATCTCCTGGAGGCACAGCAGCCTGTGGCAGTGGGCTGGGGGCACATTGCAGCCCAACTCGTGGAGAAACCTCCTCATCTGAAGAGGATCCTAGAATGGTTTGTGCTTGGAAGGACCTTAAAGATCATCTTGTTCCACCCCCTGCCACAGGCAGGGACACCTCCCACTATCCCAGATTGCTCCAAGCCCCATCCAACCTGGCCTTGGACACTTGCAGGGGTGGGACAGCCATTTCCTTCAGTAGCTCAGGAAATTCACTGTCTCTGAATTCTCAATGCTGTAAATCTGGATGCAGGCTGTCTTTATAAGACAGAGGTTTGGGTGGATAATTTATGAAGGGTGGTAATAAAACAGACTGCACAGTTTAGATCTTAATAAAACTGCAATGCCTTTTGTCTGATTTTATGGACAAATTTTATTAACTTAGTACCTTTGTACCAGAGAGGCCTGACAGGTTTCTTATGGCTGAGAGCTCTCCTGAGCAGCACAAGAAGATCAGAAACATTTAGTGCCCACAAACCCCTTGCCAATCCATCCTCCTCAGCTGGGTCAGGGCTGGGATGGAGCTGCAGGAGAGGAGGAATCACAGAATTGTGGAATGGTTTGGGTTGGGAGGGACCTCTGTTCCACCCCCTGCCGTGGGCAGGGACACTTTCCACCATCCCAGGTTGCTCCAAGCCCTTCCAACCTGGCCTTGGACACTTCCAGGAGTGGAAGCAGCCACAGCTTCTCTGGAGGAACCGCTGGCCTGGAGCCACCCCGGCTGGCAGCCAGGGCTGGCAGCACTCAGGGACAGCTGGTGCCTGGGAGCGCCGGGAATTAGGAAGGGTTTGCTAACAAATCTCATCCCAAGCCATAATCAGCAGTGCTCGAGCACCCATCCACAGCCTCCCTGTCCCACCCCCAGACCTCAGTGGGGTACCCAGACATGTGGGGGTGAGTCCCCACACTGGCTGTGTGGCTGTGACAGAGGGGTGTCCCTGCTGGAGGGCTCATGGGGGTGGGGGTGGGATGAGACCACGGTAGACATGGGTGGGAGGCCCTTGGGGACACCCCAAACCCAGCTCTGCTTGCCCTGCCCTTCCCAGCTCCTCCCTCCAAGGGACAAAATCCAGGTGAGAGCAACAGGTCCCAGTGCGCTGCCCTTCCTCATCCCAGCTGGTTCATGGATGTGCTTATCTGCTGCTAATTATCCAAATGATTTGCACCTCCTCTAGGATTAGGCCCAGCTCCCCTGTGTGAGTGATCCACCACCCCTGTGCCTGCCTTGTTAATTTAGGTGAATTTCTGAGGTGCTGAGTCTGACACTTGTGTGCAAGACTTTGCACCCTCCACTATGGCCATGGGATGGGGGAAATGGCCTTGGGGAGCTTCCCCACCAGGAACAGCCCTGGGATTTATGGTGTTTTCCTTGGAGAGCTTCATCCCCATGCATGACACAGCCCGTACAGAGATCATCTGTGTGTTCTTCCTCTGCTCTTTCCTGCAGGCAGGACAATGCCAGCAGACATGGGAGGGTGGTGGGGTCTGGTTGGGACCCAAACCCCATCCAAGGCATCCACGCTGCTGAAGGACACAGGCAGCATCCTCCTCCCTTGTACTCCAGGGTTAAAAAAAGGAGGGGAGGGGGGAAAAGGAAAGAGAGAGCAGCAGCATTCTCGTTTTGTTGCCATAGCAGCCTTCTGGATTATTTAGACTGATAGCATTTGTAAAAATTCAACAAAGGGTAAAGGATCACTTGGAAATGGGAGCAGATGTAACAGTGCGTGCCATATGCCACTGGGAGAGAAAAGAAAAAAAATCTATTGGCAAAGGCAGCATCATCAGAAGGAAAGCATAACCCATATTGTGCCACGGAAAATGTCACTTTCTCTAGATTACAGGGTAGGGCCATGAAGCAGGGAGAGTGCTGTTCACATGTTTAATTGCTGAGAGCCGTCCCCAGCACAGCGCCGCGGGGAGGTGGGCTGGCCTCCCCCGCCCAGGACCTGATCAACCTCCATGTGACACAAAGGAAAGGTTGTTAACATTAAAGATTAATTAACCCTCGCACTCAGCCTGGTGGAACTCGCTCCTGAGGAATCCTGCCCGCACCAGGGATGAATTCCAAGGGGCTGTGTGAGGAGCAGAGCCCCGTGGAAAGCCTTTGCACCCTGAGCTGCTGCTGCAGCAAGCCCTGCAGGAGTGACAGAGCCTCTGGGAGCACCAGGGCAAACCAGAGAGCTGCTGAGGGGTCCAGAACAGCTGATGGTGCCATGGGGAGTTATCCTGAGCAGGGGCCAGGGCAAAAGCCTCCCACTCCAGGGAGGGAGGGGACTGGAGGCCAGTGGGGAGGCTGTGGGTGAGGGGGAGCTGCTCCCCAGCATCAGCCTCGTCCCATTGCTCCTGGAAAGCACAGCCCAGTGCTCCCCATGAACCCAGCCAACACCAGAGTCCTGCCAGAAAGGCACGTGAGGGATGAGCAGAGGCCAGCACATCCCAAATGTGGATGGGTGAGGTTGGACAGGGCTTGAGCAGCCTGGGGTAGTGGAAAGTGTCCTTGCCCCTGCAGGGGGGTTGGAATGAAATGGGTTTTAAGGTTCTTTCCAACCCAGGCTACTCTGTGCTTCTCTGATAATACTTGGGAGGGTGAAGCCTGGTTGGGGACAGCTCTGGCCTCACCTCCAGAACCCTTCTCTGAAGCTCCCTATAATGGGAGGCAGATAAGCAAGAGCTCCCATTGCCAGTCACCCGAGGCTGCATGGGGCTTAAAAGGCTCTTATTTATCAGATCCTCATTATGAAAGGGCTTATTAAATGCCCAGACCTTCCTACAGCAGCCTGGGTAGCCATCCTGTGCATGTCCCCTCTCTTGCTGCTGCTGCTGCTGCAATTTTAAAATAAAGAAATAAACCAGAATGGCCACGTAATTATAGGAAATGAAGACACACATTAGGCTGGAGCAGCAGGGAATAATGATTTGCTGTCCTTCAGCACCCCAAAGCAAACAGGGGTGGAGGGGAGGCTTGCTGTGGGTAGGAGATTTGTGTTCCTCACCCTGGCACTGGCACAGGACCAAGCCCTGGCAGCCAGGGGCGGGAAGCAGACACCAGGGATGGGTGGTTTGGCAGAACCATGAGAGCCAAAACCGGGTAAAGAAGGGAGGGAGGACACGGCCAGAGGCACAGCAGGGCTGGAGATGGGGAATGGAGCAGAAATATCCCAAACTGGAGCACACAGAGCCCCCCAGCCATCCCGAGCAGGGAGCTCTCAGCCCAAGGGCAGCGGGACACGAGGGCCGGCCCCCGCAGCTCCTCGGGTGTCCACGGGGGTGGGACAGCACACAGCCAGCCCCGAGGCCAGCAAGAACCACCTCGTCTGCAATTTCCAAGGAAAAAAAAAAAAAAAAAGTTGCTTTATTAAATTACCAGCCTGTGGAAAATGTATATCCTGTTCCTCTCCAGAGGAGAGAGACACATAAAATTCGGGCTCATTTTGACAAGATACCTTCAGTGAGTGTAAATCACTCATGGGCTGATTAACTTCTCTTCTTAGGCAATTCTGCAAGTTAGATGACAAAGCTTCCTCTCCTCCTGAAGGCTTTTACTGAACTTGTAAAAAATCCAGGTTCACTAATGTCTTTCTTTTTTATTATTACTATTATTTCAGAGCCAAGGCAGCAGGGCAGCATTACTGCCTGGGAGCTGTTTGTCATTGCTCAGGACACCACTCCCTGTTTACCTTGTTTTCTCCTCAAACACCAGCAAATTAGAACGAAAATGGGAAGAGAATTCCATCAACCGTGACAAACGATGCCATTTTTTGATGCATATGCAAAACAGCAAATGAGGCATTTGCTGATGCTCTTCCATTTACAACACAAGAGGGGTGGGATGCTGGGTATGGCCTCTGGGAGCAGCACAGGAGGGAGGGGTGGACTGGGTTGCCAGAACCAAAACATGATAAAAATATTGTAAATCTCCAGAAAACTCAGAAATTCCCCAACTGGCCACAGACAGTTTGTACCTGTGGTAGCAGTGGCAGAAAAATCCCACAGGGCTGGGAGCCAGGCAGCTCCTATCCTGCCTGTGGGATATTCATCTCCTGGCCCTGTCTTGGCTCCAACACCTTCACCCTGCTGAGATGCTGAGGCACTGAAGATGAAGATTTCAGGCTGTTCAGGGTCTGTTTTAATCAAGGCATGGTTATTTGGAACAGCAATTATGTGCTTGGTGAAACTCAGGCAGAGACACCTCCCAAGTCCTGTTTGAAGGGAGCACTGAGCACAGGGTGATCACCTGTGGCATTCGTGGCTGGGGGAGTTTTGTTCCCTTCGTGGCTGAAGGAGGATGAACATCCCTGCTCCTGGCTCTGCACACCTTCATCCCAGCTGCTAAACCACTGTTTTCCCCTGGGAAGCTGCCTCCAGGGTGGAGGAGCTCATTTCATCTCCTCAGCTTCACCTGCAGCATTTTGCCCATGAAGACACCGCAGGCACAACAGAAAGGATTTTTCTGTGTGTGTTCTACTCTGAAAGTCTGCAATGTAAAACACAAGCATTTTTAAGCCCACTTCCAGCAACATTTCTCTCATCCAGGGCAAAGAGCTGGGGCTGCTCCCCTGCTCCTCCTCCCTGCAGGAATTCAGATAAAAGAGGGGGAAAAAAAAAAATCCTGCAGCTTCCTACCCCAGGCTCAGGCAGAGCAGGGGCGTGCTGTTAACACAGAGCAGTGATCCTGTGAGCTGCTGGAATGCTTTCTTGGACTGACAAACAATAAATGCTGATTCCTCTGGGCTCTAACAAGAGCAGGGACTGCAGTGAGGAGGGATGGATGGGCACTCACCCTGGGAAGGGCAGTTCCTCAGCAGGGCTGGCAAAGCCTCTCACACCCTGTACAGAAAGTCCAAGTATCTCCGTGATAACTTTGATAAATGATGGAATACATCCTCAAAAATAAACTCTGTCAAGGAAAGCTGATAGCAATAAAGGAGTTATGAGAGGAGAGGAAATTTGCCATTCAGAGAGAGATAACCTTGCAAACACTCAGTATTCCTGACACAGGCAGCGCAGAACCGACACGCTCGCTGCTCTCCCGCCTATTCCAAAGAATCCCAGCTTTTCCACAAGCTGTGAAAAGGATCGTGCTTTATCTGCTCCTTCCCAGGTTCAGCTGAGGTTTCAGCAGGAGCTTGCTGAACCATCAGTGCCTGCAATTAACACTTGCAACTATTTTTACAGCGGGATCTGGGCTGGGTGTTGGAGAGCCCCCGGAGAGAGGCTCAGGCGTGCACTGCGGCGAGCGCAGCTTCGGGAGGAGCATCACCCTGGCTCCACAGGCTGCTCCCTCCCTTCCATCCCCACAACGCTCCTGGAACCCTGGGGGAGCCCTGAAGACCTCTAATCTCAGCCTAACCCTTAGGGGGACCCTCCTGAGGACTCTGAACCCAGGGCTCAGTGTGGTCCTCACTCCCTGCTGAGAGCACGGCCAAGCACCGCTGCCCTCTGAACGACATCACCAAACAGAGCTTGGGACATCCAGAGCCCTGAGCTTGGAAATTTGTCAAAAAAAAACCCCTCCAGGTGTTATTTGAGCTGCAAGGCAGCCAGCCTAGAAAGAAGGGGCTGGAGGTTGAGGGCTCTGGTGCAAGCTGGGGTGGGGGGAAGGCTTTGGGCAGTGCAGAGCTGGGCTCTCCTGGCAGGGAGTTTGGGAGCAAGAGAAGATTGTGTGCAGCATTGCTGAGGGAGGCTGTGAGAAAATGTCCTGAGGGTGAGACACTGGTTTATTTTGCAGCAGAGTAAACCCATTGTGGCTTCATGGAGCTCTCCAGCTTTACTCCAGGTCCCTCAGGCAGGACATGCTGCCCACTGCAGCTACAACTGTGTCCTCTCGTGACAGGTCAGGCCCTGTCCAAAAGCAGCAACAACAGTCTGGACCTGGGAGCTGTGGATTGTTAAATCTGGGATTGAATACACAATCAATTCATGAGGCCATCTCTGGGGTACCCCAAGTCTCTGGTGCCGTGGGGGTGATGGTGAACACAAAACCAGAGGTGATGTCCAGTGCTGAGGATGTGAAGAACATTTTAATATTCAGCTCCTGGAGTGACCCAAGTGTAGATGGCAGGTCGTGCTGTGGATCACTCACAGCCACAACAATGACATTTTTTGCCTCTTTCTTTTTTTGCAGGCTCTGCAGAGCCAGTGACCACACACTCACCCTGCCCCAAAGGCCTGGCAGGAATAAGTAAATAAGCTTTCAGTACAGTTTTGTTTTTGGTATAAACCCAAGAGAAGCCCCACTGTGAGTGGAAGGAGGCAGGATGGGAGGCATGCAATGGGAGGGAGGTCTCAGGGCTGCCATGGGCATCCCTGTCCCACAGGAAAGCTGCAGGCACCACCTCCAACTAATTTAATTTGGGCAGGGAAGGGGCTATATTTGTATTTGTGGCAGTGTTTCACACCCCTTTGGTGGCAAGAAGGGGCTCCCTCTCCTCCCCCAGCAGCCTCATTCCCTGGCAGCCACGATCCAATGATTCTGCTTTTTAATCTGCCTGGGAGAAGGGGGATAATTAGTAACGAAGCACACGTGCTAAGAACATGCAATTATAACCGTTGGGTTATAATTTATGTCTTATCCTTCTGTGCAAAGTAATTAATATAGTAAAAGATTATTTATACCTAAGTGAGTAGAAGGCAAAGTCAGCTCAGCTCGGCGACGGGGACCCAGCTGAACAACTGTGCCCAAAAGTGGCTGCAGGCTGGAAACCCAGGGAGAGGCAGAGAAATTCCTGCAGGAGCAGGAGCAGGTGTTTGGGAAAGCCTCCTCTTCTGGGCACCTCACAGTGGAGGGGAAGAGAGACCTGGCTGCTCCCACTCTGCCTTTCCCCTGCTCCCACTGCAGCTCCTCTTCGGGGCAGGGGCTACCCCAAAGCCCCTGTGGGGTGGGTCTGACCCTGCTGAGGTTTTGGGCTTTAGTTTGGGTTTGATATTTATTAAAGAATGATTTAGAACCTTTGTTCCCTATCCAGCAGCCAGTTTTCCTTGGCCAGGAGCCTGGAGCAAGGCGAGGGCTGGCCCATCCACAGGCTGCCAGCCTGGAGGGGTAGGGCAGTGTGGGGCAGGGACAGAGGGGCTCAGCCAGCCACCAGTGCCACTGGGAAAGGAAACTGGGACCAGGAACCAGCTCTGAATACAGTCATGCCCATGCAACAACCTGAGCAAATTAGCAGGGACTGATTTTTTTTGGGTTTTTTTGGCATTGCACAAGGAGTTGGGACCTTGCAGTTTAATGAGTTTTCTCCCCTCAGCTCTGGCCTGCAGCTTGTCCCCACCAGCATCAGTTCAACACGTACCTTTTTATTAAAAATCACTGCCAGCTCCTGCCAGGTCACAGAAATAGGGATCTGTTAACCCCCAGTGTCCCAGGGAAAGCTGGACCATGCCCAAGGAGCCCCGGGGTGAGGTTTCCTTGCCCTGTCCCTGCTGTTCCTGCAGCTGCAAGCCCCAGGGGCAGAGGGTGAAGGCAGCAGGGATGAGAAGCCCCTCCCCTGGCAGGACCCCTTTGGTCCAGGCTTAGAGGCAGATTTTGTGTGCCTTGGCTCTGTTTCCATGGCAATTTGCTTGGGAGCACCACTGCAGAGGGAACATCCCCAGGGGATGGACCTGGGAGCAGAATGGGCTGCAGGGCTGGGCACAGGGCAGGGCTGGTGCTGCTGCTGGACTTGTGCATGGAAAATGTGGGGAAAGAGCAGGCACTTGGACTTCCACTTCAATTTTTTACTTAATGCAACTTCCAAAGTTCTGCTTTTCTCCTGTGCTGGTGGGATTTACAGCCCTGTGCTCACCCCAGCTCCCACCCAGCTGGCTCTCTCCTCTAGGTCCCAGCTGGGCATGGAGGAGCTGTTCCAGCCACTAAGTCCCAAAGTAAAGGACCAAACACTGCTGCCAGCCCATGACACGGACAAACCAGCCAGGCAGGAGCAGGGAGATGTTGGCTTGGGCACCAAAACAGCTGAGGGGGTTCCCCACTGTCATAACCCATGTCTATCCAAGGCAAAACCTGGGTGCAAAATAAAGGCGTGGCAGGAAACAAAGCCTCAGCAGCAGAAACCACATTTTAGAGCCACCAGAGCACCCAGCAGTGGTGCAGCTCTAAGGACAGAGCCTCCACCTGAAGTGCACCCAGGCAAACTCCCTCACTCCAAGGGGTGGTGGGGTTTAGCCCAGTTTAGGAAGAGGGGGGGAGGTTTGGGAGTGGCTCAGGTGTTCCTGTGCCTGCCCTGCAGCAGCTCCAGCTGCTTCCTGACCCACTGGAGCCCCCATGGCACAGGGCTTCTGCCAGCCCCAGCTGCCCTGGGCTTGAGTGCTTCTCGACGGTTCTGGTGGCCATGGGAGGTGTTTGTCAGCAGATGCTCCTCCCTGCTGCTTCCAGACGTGGTGCTATAAAGCACTGTGATGAAAAATGGATAGAGAGAGGCCTCCAAGCACTGCTCTGCCAGCAAACACCTGCTCTGGGTTTCCTCCCTTCAGCCTCTCCTCAGAGGAGGCACACGAGGCAGTGGTGATGCTGCAGAGCATCAGCCCCTTGAAGGACCATCCAATGCCCCAAGAGTAGACCTGGGCTGGGTTCTGCTGCTTTACAGCTGAGCTCAGCCCAGGGCAAGGTGCAACCTGTGGTGTGAAACCCCATTTTCCTTCACAGCCCTGCCAGGGAGCTCAATTATCTTCTTTGTCCTGGAACAGAGCCGTGGTGCAGCCTGTGGGCTGTGCTGTGTGTGCTCCCAGGGGTGAGCAGGGAGCAAATGACTCAGTGGTGCTCCTGCTGAGCAGCATCTTCCTGTCCATCACCCCCAGCTGGGGCAGAGCAATCAGCAGGCCTGGGATGCAGGGAGGGGGAGCAGGAACAGCTGATGTGCCCAGGACAGCCTGTCCCTCCTGATGACCAACACCACTGATAAACACTGAATTGATCCAGAGGGAGAGGAAACCCCCTCAGGTCTGTGGTTCAGTGGCCCTGTTTTCACAGCTGTGCTGAGATTGCTGCTCCCCTTGCTGCCCAGAAGCACCTGCAGTGCCCCCTCCTCGCCCAGAGCAGAGCCCAGAGCCAGCAGGTGTGCCCTGGTGGCTGGGCCCAGGTTGGGCAGAGCACCCCATCTCAGATGGGGTTTGGTTCCCAGCCACAGCCTCTGCTCCTGCATCCTCTGCTCTCCCCAGCACATCCCTGAGCCCAAACATCCAGAAAACCAGCAGGAAGGGAAAGATCCTGGGACAGAGCCAGGGCTGGGAGCGCTGGTGGCACGGTGCCTCTGCAGCACTGCTGTTTGTCCTCCTGCCAGCGGCACCGAGAGCCTCCAGGAGGATTCTCCAAGGCCAGCGGCTGCAGATGTGAGGGCAAAAGCCAAGCAGCACTTGGAGCTGCCAGCTCTGCATCTGGCTTCTGCTCTGAAGGAAGTAATTAACAGGAATAATCACCCAGGAGCAGCGGCGTGCCTGGGAGGGGAGCAGGGCTCCTCATCGCCAGCTGGTGCTGGACAGGGGGATGGTGCCACCTTCTCCAGGGGCAGCAACAGCAAAAGGCAGCTGAATGCAAAAAGCTCTGGGAAAGGAGAGAAAAGGAGGTTTCAGGCAGAGCCTGGGGAGTTACCCTCCACAACAGGCACTGGGCAGACTTTTCAGAAGAGATTAAATAATTCAGTGGCGGCCTGGCAGGGAAGCAGCACCGTCGTGTTCTGAATCTTTTGTCTTGCAGAGCAGGGATCAACTGCCCCAGCTCCTGATGTGGTGATCAGGGCACTAAGAGCGAGATAAGGGAGAGGAGAAGTTCCTCTGTGGGATTTCTGGCTGTCCCCATCACTGGGACCCCTGAAAGGGAGCAGGGCCAGAGCTGGCACTCATTACCTCTGTCCCATTTGCTCTGCAGCCTGGTGGCACCTCCCACTGCACCAGCCTTGCTGTGTGGTCACAAAACTCCTCCTCACCTGCCTGACACCTGCAACACCCACAAGGGAGCAGAAAAACCCTAATAAAATTAAATGAAAGCACTTCAAGCATTCCTGGGAGCTTGCAGGCACCTTGCTGCCAGCCACCCTGGGAGTAGAGTCTGCTCCCCAAATGCCACCCCATGGGGGGACAACACCAGGTACCAGCAGCAGGATCCAGGCTCCTGTGGGGGGACATGGAGCCTTTCGAGGCCCAGGGGAGAGTGGGAGCCACTCTGCCTCCTCATCCTTGCCAGAAGACTTGCAGATGGATGTTACAGGCATTTAAGTTTTAATTTTTCATGGTGTCTGACAGTTTATTTTTTAATTAAAGCTGTGCCGGTGCTGGGAGGGCTGGAACTGTTGCTCCTGTGGCTGCACTGCCCTGGCAGGTGCTGGTGGTTGTGTCTCACCCACAGGTTTGGAAGAAGGAGCAGGGAGGTCTCTGGGGGCAGGCACAGCCCTTCCCCATTTATTTCAATAAAAACACTTTGAGTGCCATCTGTACTGAGTCGATTTCCTAAGGAAGAAGAAATTTTCAGGAGTTCCCTGAAGGAACTCCTCCAGGCTCCAAGAAACCAGATACAAGAAGTCATGAACCCCCACCTTTTGCACTTACAAATGACATTACACACAGTGCAGCCCTGGGATGGCCTTCCTAGCCCTTCTGGGGAGAAGTAGGATGAAAAAATCAACCCAGGGCTGCTGGCTCATTTCTGGGAAAGAGAAACTGAGAAGCTCCTGCTGTGGGTGCACCAGCACAAGGCACTGGGGGCTGCTGGAGCAGTTGCCCCTCGCTCTGCCTTTCACACCAGCCCTGCTCTCAGCCAGTGGCTAGAACCAGGCATGAAACAGACTTAATCACGTTAGCAAATGGCTCCCAGGAAATAATTAACTCTTTTATGGAAGTGACCTCATTAGGCAGCATTAGAGCGGGCAGAAAGGAGCCATCTGGTGCCTCTGACATCACTGCCCCGGCAGGGCGGGGATGCGGCCACGTCCGCCCGCTGCCCCCAGGGTTCACTCCGGGGTTGTTTCCCTGTCCCTGCAGCCCGATCCCAAACCTGTGGGTGAGACACAACCACCAGCGCCTGCCAGGGCAGTGCAGCCACAGGAGCAACAGCTCCAGCCCTCCCCGCACCGGCACAGCTTTAATTAAAAAATAAACTGTCCGACACCATGAAAAATTAAAACTTAAATGCCTGTAACATCCATCTGCAAGTCTTCTGGCAAGGCTGAGGAGGCAGAGTGGCTCCCACTCCCCCTGGGCCTCGAAAGGCTCCATGTCCCCCCACAGGACCCTGGATCCTGCTGCTGGTACCTGATGTTGTCCCATCATGGGGTGGCATTTGGGAAGCAGACCCTACTCCCAGGGTGGCTGGCAGCAAGGTGCTGCTTTTCCCTGGCGAGGAATTTGCCCAGGGCAGAGCAGGACCAGTTCCTGGTGCAGGAGATGCGAGTCCTGCACGGAGCTGCAGCACAGCAGCCTTGAAGAACACCTGAAGGTGTCAGGGCTGCCTAGGCTGGGAACACATCTAAATCAATAACCAGGCAGCCTAGCATCAGTGGAGATAATTAATTACCTCTTACTGCATTATTTATTATTGCAGGGATTTATCATTTTCTATAATGATTCATTATTTTCTGCTCGCTCCCTTCTGCGGCTCCTAATCCCTGCTGCTGAGTCAACTCCAGCCCTGGGCAAACGCCTCGCCAGGGAAAAGCAGCCCTGCAAAGCTGCTGGGAAAGCTGCTTGGTGTCCAGCGTGCCTGCAGGTCATCCTGCTCCCGAGCCAGGGAAAATGAGCAGCCCCGTTTTTCGGAGGGGGGAGTAGCTGATGGTTGTGTCCAGCCAGGCTGGGCGATGCACAGGGCACGATGAGCAGCACCTGTGAGTGGCTCTCATGGTGGGGGAGAAGAGGGGCTGCACCTTGGGGGGCTGGAAGAGCCTGAGCACCTTGCTCATAAAATCAGAAGCCGTATTTGTGGAAAAGTTGTTGAAACTGCAGGAGGAGAGCGGGCAGTGGGATGGGAAGGGGCTGTGGGGGTGGGAGGGGGCAGGGGATGGGAAGGGCTGCGGGATGGAGGGGGCAGGGGATGGGAAGGGGCAGGGGATGGGAAGGGGCAGGGGATGGGAGGGGGCTGCGGGAGGAGCCCAGTCCGGCCCTTAGCTGGAGGCAGGAGGCAGCAGACGCAGCAAATCTAGAATCTTGATGCTCCTGCCCGGCCGCCGGCTCCTCCAGCAGCCCAGGACCCTGCAGATGGAAATTGGAGAGCAGCAGTGCCTAAGTGTGAGCATGAAAGAAACTCAGCTGGAAAGTGACTCTTGTTCTTCCCCATCTCCCATCGCTGAGGCTGAAGTCGGCTGTGATAAGGTTTTACCAGAGAAAACAGCAATATTTCCCCTATTAGCTGCCCGGCAGCTGCAGTGAGCGGCCCCGGGGGCTGGGAGCACTCTCACAATAAATGCAATTTACTGCGCCCATCGCCGGGGACAGCAGGGACAGACGATATTTGCAGCTCCCCGGCTTGAAGCTGCTCCAGTCTCAGCTTCTGGAGCAGGACCCCGCTGTCCCTGTCCCCCACAGGAGCACCCAGTGAGGGAGATTGGCCAAACCTGGGGTGCCCTGGGCTCAGCCCACTTTGGCACCCACAGCAGCGAGACACCCTGCAAAGTCCTCCCTGCCTGGCCAGCCACTCTGCACTTTAAAAAAAAACACTTTTAAGTTTGGATGCAAAGAGAAAATCTTTTCTAGCCGGCTGGGAATAAGCTGGGAGACTTGATTACATTTCTTGATGATTTTTTTTTTTCAGGCGTGTTGGTGCCCTGTGAGACACAGGAGCTGATGGCAGGGCTGGGGGCTCATCCTGCTCATCACTCCCAAAACCCAGTGTCAGGAGCAGGGAGATTTGGAGCAGGCAGATCGGGAGCAGGGAGATCGAGAGAAGGGAAATCAGGAGCAGGGAGATTTGGAGCAGGGAGATTCGGAGCAGGGAGATCGGGAGCAGGGAGATTCGGAGCAGGGAGATCCGGAGCAGGGAGATTCGGAGCAGGGGGATAGGGAGCAGAGGCAGAGCATCGGGGAGCTGCCGGGAGAGGGTGGATCGGGAGAAGGGAAGCAAAGCCGGGCTGGGCGATCCAGCAGGGAGCAGGACATGAGGGATGCTGACAAATGACGCCGGGCTCGGAGCATCAGCTCTCCGGGATGCAGAAGCCAGGAGGGGCTGGCAGGGCAGCGGGTGGCTGCGCAGCGAGCTCCGGGAAGAGGCTCGGCAGCGCTGCCAGCGATTGCCATCTAGAGGATTTTTGGGAAAGCCGTCCCTCGGCCCTACAAACACACCCCGAGCCGCCAGCGCCAGCCCGGGTGACACGGGGGCTCCTCCGGGGCTGGAGGTGGCCGTGATGTCCCAGGGTACCCCCAGCATGGCTGTGTCGGGTCAGACCACGAAAGAAAAGCTGATTATGGCTGGCTTTGGCAGCCCCCGGGGTAGAATCGTGGAATGTTAAAGGTTGGAAGGGGACCTTCAAGATCATCTCATTCCAAATCTCCACTTCCACCTTCCACTCTCCCAGGCTGCTCCAAGCCCTGTCCAGCCTGGCCTTGGACACTTCCAGGGATCCAGGGGCAGCCTCAGCTTCCCTGGGCACCCTGTGCCAGGGCCTGCCCACCCTCCCAGAGGAAGAATTTCTTGCTGACATCTAACATGGATTTCTCCTCTTTAAATTCTCACCCATTCCTTCTTGTCCTGCCATTACAGGATGATGGGCCCCAAGAGGCTGCGTGGAGAAAACAGCAGCTGGCATGAAGCAGGTGATGTGGGCACAGCCCGTGGCACCCACAGGGATGCTCTGTGCCTGTCCCCAAGCCAGGGGCAGCCACCCAGCTTTGACCTCTCTGCCCAGGGATGGGTGTGGGCTCTGCTTGGTGGGGTGGTGAAGTGCAAAGACACCCCAAAAAGGATCCGCTCACGAAGATGCTGCCCCCAGAGCCACATCGTTTCAGCATGGCATGGCTTGGAAAGGGGATTTTTGTGGCACGGTGGCAAAACCCATCTGTCCTCCTGCAGTCTGTTTAGCCTCTGTGCTCAGCAAGAGATGGGTGCGGGGTGGGCTTGATTCCATTTTTTTTTTTTTTTTAAATTTTTTTTTTTTTTTGAAGACTCAGCAGCAGCATTCAAGCGTTAAACCACCAAACCACCACCCGTGAGTGGAGCTGGCACAGCTGCTTATCCTCACTCCTCCTGATGCTTGAAACGAGACAGAAATCCGGGTTTCATTATCACAACAGGCTGTGGGAAGGGTTAAACTTGGATTTTTGTCATGTGGGGGTGTCACAGCAGCCTTGGTTTGGGCTGTGAGAGGGGGAGAGCAGACCCTGCCCACCCTGTCTGTACAGACAAAGCTGTTTCACTCTCCAGGTCAAACCAAGTTTGATTTGCAGCACCTGGCTGTGCCAGCTGGGCATCTCCAACTCCTGTTGCTCATTTATTTACTCAGCTTTAACCTCCATTTTCTCCTCACGAGCTGTTTGCAGTTGCCACTAACACAGTTACTTTAATTTAAATTGATATTGGGAAGAAATTCTTCCCTGTGAGGGTGGGGATGTCTTGGCACAGGGTGCCCAGAGCAGCTGTGGCTGCCCCTGGATCCCTGGCACTGCACAAGGCCAGGCTGGACAGGGCTTGGAGCAGCCTGGGACAGTGGAAGGTGTCCCTGCCCATGGCAGGGGGATTTGGAATGAGATTCCTTCTAACCCAAACCATTCTTTGATTTTATGATTTGGGGACCAGTGGAGGTTTCTGGTTCTCCTTCCAAGGGCTTCATCTGGCAGTGAAAGATTTCCCATCAGAAATTGTTTAGAGAGTGCAGGAATATGGTTTGCCCAGACTTTGGGGTTTTAAGTGCTGAGGAGTTCCAGGAATGTCCCTTCTTCAGCAGGGACAGCAATTCCTTCCCCAGGACACATCCCATCTCTGAGCCAGGCAAGCCCCACACTGGGATGGCTGAGAGGGCACCAGAGGCTCAGAAAAAAAGGGAAAACAGAAGGATTGGGAATTGCTTAATTAGAAACAGTTTTCTCCTTTAATGTTCTGCAATTACTTTGAGGTCAGGAGAATTATTAGTAATATTAATTGCTGTATTTCCAGAGAACTAAAGTTAATAGTGCCCTAATTGGGCCGTACCGTCCAGCACTAATTGCTGAGCGCCAGCAGGCAGCTCATTAAGCCTTCCAGCCCTTCTCCCTTGGCAAATCTTGTTTCTTCTAAGTCCACATCCCAGATAGTGTGGCTGCAGAGGGTTAAAATGATGGGATGAGCACACCAGAGCAGCAAGGCTGAGAGCCTCTGCCCCCGTTTTCAACCTCCAGCAGTGCCAGTGACATCTCAGGCCCCTTGACTTTGGCAATGTCCCCTGGTGGGCAAGGAAAGGTGTTTGCTGCTGGAGGTGGGCACAAGTGCAGATGTTTAGGCTCTGAACAGGCTGGGATCTCATTCTATCCCCTGGGCAGGGACACCTTCCACTGTCCCAGGCTGCTCCAAGCCCTGTCCAGCCTGGCCTTGGGCAGTGCCAGGGATCCAGGGGCAGCCACAGCTGCTCTGGGCACCCTGTGCATTGTTCCTTCCAAGTGGGTGTGGGGAGGATTTGCATCCCAGGAACTTCCCAGAGGAAGGGGCAGGAGCCCCAGGCACCTCTGCGTGGCACAGAGGAGCTGGAGCAACTGATTATCCTGGGGATTTTTTGAGAGTGGAAAAGTTTGAGGATCTCAGCATGCCTGGCTGCCGAGCATCACCATCACCTCAGCATCAGGTTTTACACACTCACAGAATGGTTTGGGTTGGAAGGGACATTAAACATCTCATTCCACCCCCTGCCATGCGCAGGGACACCTCCCACTGTCCCAGGCTGCTCCAAGCCCTGTCCAACCTGGCCTTGGGCACTGCCAGGGATCCAGGGGCAGCCACAGCTGCTCTGGGCACCCTGTGCCAGGGCCTGCCCACCCTCCCAGGGGAGAATTCCTCCCAATATCCCCTCTAACCCTACCCTCTGTCACTTTAAAGCCATTTCCCCTTGTTCTATCACCACATACCCTTGTCCAAAGTCCCTCTCCAGCTCTTTTGGTCTCTTTTAGGTGCTGAGGGCTGAGTGCTCCTGCAGGGAAATGCTGCTGGTTCCCACAGGAGCACAGAACAAGGATTTTCCTCCTGCCAAAGGGGATGGATGTGCAGACAGGGATATTGTGGCAGCGAATGAACAGGACCCATCATCCTGCCCGAGCCATGGTGCTCTGGGGTGACCAGCAAAGGAAAAGCAACCAAAATGCACTCAAAATACTGAAATAAAGAACTGAAAAGCTGCAGACAGGAGGGGTTCTTTCTTATTTTTTAGTTCTGAAATGCAGCAACAGAAAACAGAATGGTAGAGACATAATGAAGTTCCAAACCTGCCAGTTTATGTTTTAAAAAAAAATGACTAGGGAGGAAAAGAAAATGTCATCGGGTACAATGAGGTTCTCAAAATTACCAGGGTTTTATAAATTGCATGTATTTATGTGTGTATACACACACACACATATATATAAAAGCCTTATAGTTAAAAGATTAGTGCTCCTTCTGGCAAGGCATCAATGAAAATTTTCCTCCCCTGTTTACCTCCACAATACAAAGTGAAGATTATCTCATTCCAACGTCACCACATATAAACAGCACCGTAAAAGCACCTTTACAGGGCCAGTGTTTTGCTGCCATTTTATGTTATTCTTCCACACAGAATTCAGAGAAATGCTCCAAAATACATAAAAATGCTCCAATTTAGCCCTGGGGAGCAGGAAGGGGAGGCACAGAGCTGTCTCTGGGAAAGGTCCTGTGGCATTATGGAATTTTGCTTTTCTCCAGAGGTGTTTAACAGCAATAACAGGCAAGACTTTACAATAAATAGAATAATGCAGCCCTTGGGAATGTGCTGTACTCACTGTGCACTGTTTTAGCTTCTAACTCCCTCCTCCCACCCATGGGGCTGGCATGGAATCAACCACTACCTCCCTTGCACTTAGTGAGGATTTGGAGCAAAGGAGCTTTTTCACCTAAAGGCTGGAGCCAACTGAGAAGGGGAGGGGGAAAAAAACCCCAACCAACCAACCAACCCTAAACCACCAACATTTTCATTTTTATTCCCTTTCAAGCCCCAGCTCTTGGCAGGCTGAGTAGCAGACAATGGGATTGAAGGGGGTGCCTTTCCCATGCAGGTGTTCAGCAGATGCAGCAGCAGGACAGGGATGGCCTGTGGGAGATGGTTGTGTCCAAGTGGGCTGCTCAGCAGGAAAGGTGAGGGCACGTGGAATCCCAGTGAAACCCCAAATCCCTCCTCGAGTGGCTCCTGGCTGCTCCCCTCAGAGCAGGGGTTGGATCTTTGCTGCCCACAAGAGCTTGTGAAATGCCCAACTACTCCTCTCACACCCCTGTGCAGCTGGGCCACAACTGTGGTATTAAATAAAGCAGCTATTAGCCAGCTTCTGGAGCTGTGGGGCTTTGTCTGGCCAGGTTTTTTTTTTCTTTGGTATTTTTTTTCTTTTTGTCTTCTTGTTTCTGCTCTGGCAGGCCAGAGAGATTTATAGAATCAACATCAAAAGGCCTGAGAGTGGAGGGGATGGATGTGCTGAGCTGACCACTGGCCCCGGGATTTGTCAGGCTGGTATTTATTACAGCAGGGGAGGCGACAGCTATGTTAAGATCAAACTCAAAAATCAACAGTGAAATTGCATCAAGGCTGACCACTTTCAAGCAGCTTCTCAGTAAATCCCTGCTCCTTCCCTCCCACAGCACCACGAGAGGGGAGAGAGAAATTAGGAGGCAGCAAAATGCACCAAGAACACAGGAACAAAAAGCACATTGGTCTAGTGAAGGCTGTGATGTGGAAAACACTCGCAGGGCTGAAGGCTGCTTGTGTGCTGATGCCCTCAGATGTCTGGAAAAGGGTCCAGGCATCAAAGGAGAGGTGGCTGTCACCGCGGCTCAAAGTGCTGCTAATCTGACTGCTAAAAGGTGTGAAGTGTGGGCAGCTGCAGGGCCGGCCAGAGGGAAAAATAAATCGGGATGCTTAAGGGAAGAGACTGGAATGACAATTACTTTATCCTGTAAAATCTCCGATGAGGAGTTGAAAATTTAAAGACTACAAGCAGTAGTGAGGACTAGGGAAGGTGAAGATTCTTTTTGTTTTGTATTCCTTAAGCTTTTCATACTAAACAAATTTACTGCAAAACAAGCAAGTCAGTGGGAAAAAAGCTGAAAACACAGGATCCATTCTTTAAAAATACACGGATACATTTACAAGACTTCTTAGTGCATATTTACACTGACTATTTTGGGGTTTTTCTAGAATTAAAGCTGCCATAAACCTTCAAAGACTTCAGGGCTGTTTCAACAGCTGAATTACAAAACAGCCCAGTCACAAATTACAAAATAAACTTGGATGGTTTAAACAAAGGGGGAAAAAATAAACCACGTGATTCACTTCAATATAGATTTATATAGGAAAGATCATTCTCTTGACACACTATGGTTGTGAAATGGTGAACTTTAGTGTTTTAATTCATGCTTTGATATTTTGGGTCCCAAAGAGAAGCAGCTGACTGGGCCCTTGTGAGACCACAACCCTGCTGGGAGGGCAACTGCTCGAAGGCATTTGCTCCCCAAAAACCCTACGAGATGATGGTGGTGGGAACCAGACTCTGAAACCAACTTAGCAGAAGATCTTTTTGAAAAGAAATGTATTTTCTTCATAAATACAGTACAATTACATTTTACAATGTCTTTTTTTTTTTTTTTTTTTTTTTTACTTCCTAGACATAAAAACACTAACTTTTACAAAAGAGTTCCTATACAAATACATGAAAAGAGACCCCACCCCCCCCCGTCCCCCTCCCCTGGCATGGAGCAAACCCCTGGGTGAATCCCTGGGAGCTGTGGCAGCCCCAGGGAGAGGAAGCTCAGTTAAACCCGGCTTTTAATGCCCTGAGCACTCCGGGTTTGGGTGTGAAGAGCCTCGGTCCGGCCGGAGCCACCGCGGGTGTCACCTGTCCCCTACACACCGGGGACACCTGTGTGTCACCTGTCCCCCCACACCTGCTGGCCCCACCAGGGCTCCTGGAGCAGGAGGTCTCCTTGGAAATGGGGCTGACCTAAAACTCTGTGAGTCCCCCCAGCTCGGGCAGCCCCAAAAACCGAAGCAAAGGTGATGCTCAGCTTTCACAGGGGGCAGAACTTCAGCCCCCCCTCAGTGTCCCCCTGCAGACTCCTGAGGAGAGACTCACACATCCCCTGGAGTCCTCTGACACTAAACCGCTGCTCTGAACCCCCCAGGAGCTGCCAGGTAGGAGATATTTAATTTCATAACAACACTGAATTTAATGTTGAATTTAATGTTGAATTTCAGCCACTGGGCCAGGTGGAACAAAAGTCTCTGGGTCTCAGGCAGTTCCCCGAGCAGTGAAACCACAAAGGAACTGCCCAAGGGAAGGACTTGGGAGTTTGGCCTTTGTGTAAGCACTGAAAGGAAAGAGGAGAAATAACTAAACTTCATTTTCTTGTTTTGCTCTACAAAGAAGAATATGTGGCTTTCTTTATAAAAGCTACAATTCTGCTTCTAATACCCGAGTTTAAGAAAAACTCTTAGTCTAAAACTTTTGGTTTGCAAAGGTCGTTGCAATCATTGTTAAAAACCACTTTCTACTAGAAATAAGCTCTACAGAAGGCAAATGGACTAGGTGTGCAGTTTGTCTCCTTAAAGCAGTTTCTGTTTTAAAAACAAAAATAAAGATCTGTACAGAGACTGAAGAACATAGTACACACTTCCCTCAAAGCAAGCAGCTCGTTTACATTCACATCAGGATGGCTCTGAGGAAGCTCCAGGGGAAGAATACATTCCTGATGGCTCCCAGTTTGTCAGCACAGGAAAACGACCTCCAACTCCCACAGCAAAGTTTTGGGGGTTTTGCTTTTTTTTGGGGAAGAAATCAAAATCACAAAAGAGGGCAAAGAGCCCAACGTAAGCAGAGTAAAACTGCACCATCCTCCAAAATTACTTCTGTGGGCAAGGAACTGCCAAGGCTCCTGCAATCCTGGTGGTTCAGGCTGTCAGAGAGCCTGCCTTTCTGGAGGAGATAGTTGCTCTATTTTATTCACAGGAAGCTATTATGTCCTTTTTGATTTGTAACAATAAAATGCAGTGGCACTCCACTTGAAAACAGCGAGCTGCAGGGAGGATAAACCAATTATTTTCACCTGAACAGGCAATACTGATTGGGGAAAATCAGCTTTCTGAAAGGTTTTAACTGTAAAAGATCCAAATTTCCCCAGACATTTTAGAATTAATGCGATTTAAGTGAGTTGTAACTGTTTATTTAGAGCCCTGCAGTCATAAAACTTCTTTCCAGATGCTGAAAAGTATTTGTAAAGATGGAATATAACTTTTCCTGAGTCTAAAAGAAGAGAAGAGCATTTAAACGTTTCTCCTCCCCTCTCACACACTCAATGGCATTTGATTTCCCTTGTTGTTCATTTTAAGCCAAACCCACAAAACCTAACATAGATACTTATGCTGAAATGGCAGAAAAGATGGACACCTTGAGCTAACGAGGAAAGCTGCATTTTCAACAGCTGTGGAGGAGGAAGAGAAATCAAATCATCCAGGGTGGGCATTACTTCAGAAAGTGGGATGGAATTAAGCCAAGAGACACAAAAGCAAGACATTCTCAGGGATGAGAATGAAGAGGTGGTGGACAGTGTGCCTGGAAAAGAGTGGGGATGGTTCAGAGGGAAGGGAGGGCTGGAACTGCCTGGAATGATGCTGTCCCATGGGCACAGCCAGGCAAAGCCCTGCAGTGCAGCTCTGCAGGGCCTGGAGCTGCCTGATGGAAGGAAGGGGTTTGTGCCTGGCCAGTGCATCTCCCAGCCCACCCTCTGCCTTCTGCAGGACTGGCCTGAAGATCCCTAAGCAGCAGCAAATCTGCTAGAAACGATGGGAAGTGTCTTCCTTGGGTTTTAAGTGATTATTGTCAGAAGGAAAGCCCAGGGCTGACCTTTAGGCACCACCTGTGCAGAGAGAGGCACCTCCTCTCCCCTCCCACTGTGGAACTCCTGTGATCCCTGTTGGTCTGGTAAGGCCATTTCATTTGAACACCACAGCAGTAGTGTCAAACAGGAATTAAAGACATTCACTAACTCTGTGATAATTAATTGCTGGGTTTCCTTTTTTTTTTTTCTGGGGTGAAACCATCTGAAATGAAAATTTTGCTACTCTAATGCTGCACAGAAAGCTGAAACTAGTCAGGTTCCCAGTGTGGGACCACTGGCTAGTGACATATTTTAAGATTCAAGTACAAAAAAAAAGTAGTTTTTAACAGAAATTAATATTGAAGTGTTTTAATAAAATGCAAAGACAGTAACAAAAAATACTCATGTACTTCTATTGGTCTTAATATCACCTTGTAGTTTCTGTAACCAAAGCACTGCTGCATCTGTGCTAGTTCCCAAAAATCTGGAAGTGAACCTCATGACTTAAATATGTAACTTTCCTCTGTAATGCCTCTGGGACTTTCTTTAAGCTGCTCTCTCCACTCAGATGAATTCAAGAAGTATTTTGAAAGGAGAGAATCTGCCATCTGAACCTTTGCATGGAGCTTCTCTTTAAAGCTCTACCTCTGAGGCTTTGCTGTGTGGAAAAGAATCCAGCCTCTCCAGAAAGGAGGGACATACAAAGTTGAAGGGCATTTGAAACATAGAAAAGTCTGCTACAAAGAAAGATCTCCACAGATGCAGTAGATTAAGTTGTTAAATCTGAAAAACAACAGGGCTTCCCACTTGAGCTAAATTTGAAGTAGTTTCACTAAAGCCAATGGAATTACCATGTCAGAAATCTGATCTAACAGATCAGGGCTGGGCCTGTAAATTCTCCTTATTAATTTATGTAAAACATGAATGCAATATATTATTTACTATCCACTGTACAAATCATTGAAAAAGTACTTAAGTATAAAAGTATGGCAAATCTTGCAAAAGGAACTACAAATACGAAATGCGACATTAATCACCGGAGTCGTTTGTTTTAATAATGAAAAAATTAAAAAAAGAAATTTGAGAAGTAAAAAAAAAAATGTTACCACACTGAAAATGGAAATCTTTTCAGCCTATGAACATGAAATACCTATTCTGAGTTCTTACACTGAGAGGAAAGAGGAAGTGAAAGGGAAATCTCCCTGGATCACAGCTCAGATTTATAAAAGCTTCCCAGAACACCTGTACTCTAAACCATTAAGTGATGCTCACAACAATGTCCCTGGTTCTGATCATTTTAAGGCCATTAAGATCACCTTACTACATTCAAGCTAGACATGTAACCAGCACCTGTGAGAGCAGGCACTTCTGCTTAAGAGACTTTAAAAACACTGAAATGAAATATCAGCTGTAGTGCACCTAAGGTCTAGGTTTCTTCTCCAGATGTTACCAGATCCAGTATTTAAAAAATAAAGGGGGAAACTTTCAAAGAACAAGTGTTACGGGTTTTTTATAATTTAGAACAAATTATAAATTAACCTGTCCAAACTTTTGAGACATAATATACAAGAGCAAACAGCTGAGTATTCTTTTATTACTCAGGTACTACATTTGTTTTTTTCCCCAATAAAAATGTCTTTTAAAAATTTCTTGCTACTGTTATCCCAGCTCAGATCCTGGTACAGCCTTTCAGATGAGGTATTCTACCATCTCTCCATCTGGGAGGTCCTGCCCCACAGTCTGAACAGGGGCTTTTCTTTCAAGAGTGCTGGAGTGGAAGAGAGGCCCATCTATGTGATGAGGAGAAACAAGAAACAGACAATTAAAGGTGTAACTTCAATGAGGTTGGAAATATGACATTAACATTTTAAGTCATCTTGTATCATTGGCCAAAGACAGCTAATAACTTACTCAGTTTGAAAAAATTCAATTCCCACATCTGCAGCCAGACAAATTAAGCTATTTTATCAAATTCCCTTTGGGTACCTCCCACTGATACACAAATCCACATAAAACTGCAGTGACTGAAATGCAGTCAGGGTAGATTTTCACCACCAGACCTGTTCTCCCTCGATGCCCATTAAACAGCACAGCATGGGCAGGAGGCAGAGCCCAGCCAAACACTCTGTGCCATGAAGAACAACAGCATTGTAATGTGTCTGCAAGGAGAAGAGGCAAGGTTGTGTAATCTGCATTGATTTGGCAGAGTGGGCTGGAAAATGAGCAGCTCTTGCCAGCTGGGAGCTCTGTGGGAAGCAAATTCAGCTCCTGGGACAGTCACTGTCAACTGGATCTCCAAGGCTGAGGTTGGTGCTGTGACCAGATGGTACCAGGACAGTTTTACTGTGAGGGTTCCCTCTCCTTCTTCTCCCTTCCCCTGGCTTTGGATGCCCACTCAATGCAATGGCCAGTTTGAACAGCTCATTTTCATGTGTTTAAACCCCACATCCTACTCACAACTTACTTCAGAGCAGACACTGACTCAGAGACTGCCCAGGGATTTGCATCTCCTGTTCTCAATTCTCAAGTTTTGCTGCCCCTCCCTGCCCAGTGTGCCCACACTCACGCTGCCACTCAGGCTTTTTTTTTAATTCCTTCAGAGTGTTTGAGACCACTCAAACACCATCACACTTGTCCCTGAAATCAATTTGTCCTCACAAAACTAACCCCAGCCTGCCTGGAGGGAGAAAGGGACATCAGGGCTACCCCACAGAGGGTGAGGGGGTGGCAGGATCCCCCCTGGGACTGGGGCTGAGTTACCTGTGTTCTCTGTTACCTGTTTTCTCTGCGCTGTAGGTCAGGTTGGTGCTGGGGAGTCGTGCTGGGGTGGGAGCTGCAGGGGCAGGAGCAGCTTTGCCCTGCTCACTGCCCCTGTCTGTCTGGGTGCTGCAGTCTCTGCTGCCTGTCTTGGAGTGGGCTGACAGCAAAGGCGTGGAGGGAAGGACAGGAGAGGGGGTGGAGGGGATGGATTCCGAGCGATATTCTGTTCCCAGCAGAACACCTGTGTGGGGAAAGGGAAGGAAATGTCACAGTCACAGAAAACTGACTGGTATCAGCTCTGCCTCCCTCAAGAGGCAGCACTGGTTTGCCTTTCCACAGCACCTTCCACCCCTGGGTGCTGAAGTACCTGAGGTATAGCAGTGTCCACATGTTGCTGCTTGCAGGTGGGGCACTAACCTGCACACCCTGAAATCACCTGCATTTCAGGTCCTCATTATTTCAGGGGCTTTTTACTCTCAGTTTTGGGCATAACTCATCTCAGGGAAAAAAAAAAATCATCTGGGATTTGCTTTGTTACAACTCCATTCCTCAGAACAATGCTGTTGAGCCATTCCAGGCAGGAGTCATGTTGGTGCAGGCACAACACTGCAGGATGGAAATCCTGATTAAAACCTCTGCTCCAATTCAAGGAGACTTACACCTTCATCCAGCTGTAACACCCAGCTGAAAGCAAGTGCTTGGGGACCCTGAAAACTGTATCCCAGACATCCCTAAAGTCAGGTGGCAAACTGGGAATAAAGGCTGACATCTTTAATGGCAGAGCCTGAGTATCAGAAGTCACTGTTTCCCAGAAGTGATTAAAATAAGCAGCTATTTCAAATGTGTGCCATCTTGCAGCCAGCTTTACTGCAGGCCAGGCCAGCTGCTCTATCTGTCTAACACATCCTCCTCTGCTGCTGCCTCCCCTGCAAGCAGTGGCTCATGTATCAGAATTGCCACTGGTAGAGGACACAGCCTCAAGCTGTCTCAAGGGAAGTATAGGTTGGATATTAGGAAAAAGTTTATCACAGAAAGAGTGATAAAGTACTGGCATGGCCTGCCCAGGGAGGTAGCAGAGTCACCATCCCTGGATGTGTTTAAAGAAAGCCTGGATGTGGCACTGGGTGCCATGGTCTAGTTGAGGTGTTAGGGCTGGGTTGGACTCGATGATCTTGAAGGTCTCTTCCAACCTAGAAATTCTGTGATCCTGTGGTATTTGGAATTTACCCAGGCTGCCCTTCCAGCTCTTGTCCTCCCTCTTCTCCTCCAGGATGGGGGTGCTGCTCAGCGTTGAGGAGTGGGACAGCAAGCCCGAGCCAGCGTTGGAGATGGACATGAGGGACTTGGCAGGTCTCATGGAGGAGAGCTGCTCCGTCTTGCCGGGCTCCTTGCGGGAGCGCTGCTGCAGCACTTTGATCATGGCATCCTTCTCAATGATCTGAGCGTGCAGGGTCTTAATCCTTTGGGGGAAGGAAAAGGACAGTTTCAGTGTCTCCCAGCTCACTGGACTGAGGCCTCAGTGTCCCCATGGCTGTGGAGAGGTGGAGGGAGGATGCCAGGAGATTGCCCTGGGCACTGGCTGCTCTCTGGCCCACAGAGCAGATCATGTGAGAGAGTGTGATACACCCAGCCACCTCTGGCTACTGGAAACTGCTCAAAACAGCCATGGAAGGAGCTCTGAGACAAACCTGAGAGTTATGGGCAGGACATGAGACCAACAGAAAGAATCAACACACTTTGTGTCTGCATTGGGCCTAACCCCAGGGAAAAACATGTCTGTGAGCCTGTTAAGGGGTGGCTGGAGCCTGGGGTCTGATGAGGATGCCCTGAAGAGAGAAGAGGAACAAGCTAGATGCAAAAAATCTAAGACAAGACATTTTTGCATTAGCCCTCAGTATCAAGACAGGTTTTGGATTGCTGTGTTTATATCTCCTTGGCCAAATGAGCGTTTGGCATTTGACATCGCTGCTGCTGGTGAAGACACAAGAATTTCTGGTTCTGAGGCACCTACCCAGGCAGTTAATTTCAAATCCCTGTCCCAAAGAAGCCAGACAGGACCAAAGTGCACTTTACCTTCCTTCCATGTCAAGACATCTCCTGTTGGCCAGCAGGATCTCCTCCTCCTCCTTCTGGATGCGAGCTTCCAGTGAGGTGTCGTAGCTGGGGTTGGGTGAGTGGCTGATCACTGTGGTGTCCCTGGAACAAGTAGGACAGCAGATGAAGGACCTGCTAAGTTTGCTGCTTTCCCCCCAGCAGCACAAAAGTACCACTCAAATGGAACAAACAAGAATATTGACTATTTTTGAGTTTAAGCTGGCTCAGTGTCTTCCAAAAATCCAACCCCTAACTTTATTTTGTCCTAATGAAGAGGGATTACAAAAACATGCAGATCATTACAACAACCACCTCCTGTCCATCTCAGGCCAGTGCCTCACCTAAACTGACCACTGCACTACTCTAAACTGATCAATGAGGCAAATCTGAGGACACAAGGAGGGGAAAGGAGCACCAGGCACTTTTTTTCAACTTCAGGTAAAAAGCTTTTTCCTTTCCTTTCCAACAGTATCATACAGGAGATGTGAATATCAAAGGGAACGAGGCATGGAAATTTCCTCAGTGATCTAAGCAGCTTGGTCCAAAAAATTTGGAATAAGGTGAAGAGTTTCAGACTGATTCCATACAAGGCCTAATGCTAACCCTGTGATACTGGGTCAGTCCACTAACCAAATAATGAGTATTTCATTCTTGTGAAATGAAATTCTTCCACTTGTGAACGTGGAAGGGCATGAGAAGATCATTCACCGAAGAAACCCAACCTGACCCAGTTCCTGCCTGGGCTCTAAAGCATCCTCCCTCAGCTTCCCAAGGGATGCCAGTTTCCACTGTTAAAAGGGAAAGAGACCTGGACAGTGTAGAGAAGGCTGCCACTGGAATTAGTGGAATCTGGATGGAAATGGAAAAGCAGGGGCTCTTTCCTGACTGGACAACATTCTTGTTCACTTAGTGAAACCTGAGCAGGCCTAACACATCCCCTCCCACTCCATGATAAACAATAGACCAGGCCCCAAGTTATCAGCCCACGCTGAAAATATAACATGGCCTCTAAGCACAAGGAGCAGAGGAGCCTTTAGGGAATCTCTGAGGAGGTGGAAAACAGGGCACAAGAAGCATCAATACCCTAAAATAACAGCTTCCTTCTGGAGCAAGATAAGATAAGTCTTTAAACGCTAACACAGCAGATCTGCAGCTTCACCCCTGTAATTCCAGTGTGATCTTACAAGCTGGGAAGCCAGTTGTGATAACATCCCTATCTGGATTTGGCTCATGAAACAATCTACAACAAAATCTGCTGTCCAGAACATTAAACTAGTGAGCAATGAAATTACATGCAAGCAGGGCCTAATGCTAAGGAGTTGCACTCCAGTAACAGCTCTTGTTTACCAAACAGCTGAGGCACTGGGGCCTATTTACAGCCATAAGAAATGTTTCTGTACAGTTGTCCTGGAATGGGAGCTTGTTACCAAATTTCAGACACCCTTCCCACCCCCACAAAGCAGTGCTTTCCATACACAGCAGAATGTTTTGAGCAGAATTTCCTAGTAGATGCTTCTGGTTAGTAACCAGACAATACCACAAAGTAATTTGCAAAAACATTCTGGAGAACAAGGAAGCCATTCAGGGTGAATGATGTGAATCACCAAGCTCACCCCATCTCACATGACTTCAGCAAGGACTGATTCCTGTTTTAAAAATAAAAAAAAAAAAACCCAAGCCTCTTCTCCTTTGAATCAACAGCTTCTAGGAATGGCTCAGAACAATTCTAGTCTGGAAAATGGATCCTGCATGTGAAGGAATCTTCCCCTGGAAAAACGTTTCTAATTGCTGGCAATTGCACAGCTCCCAGGAAGAGCAGCCAAGCTCCACCTGCTTGCAGAATTCTGAGGAGCTGTTCAGACCACAGAGTGAGCAGTCACAGGAGGATGGCCTGACAACATTCCTGGGTGGGAAATATGACATTCAACTGGAAAAAGAAAACAACCCCAGTACTGTGGAAAGTCCCATTTACCTCTGAGCAGCCACGGTGGCAGCTGCATCCAAAGCAAACTGTCTCATCACACTTTCCTCCAGGTATTTCTGTTCCCACTTGGTCATGTCAGCTTCCAGAGCAAGGATCCTCTCCTCCTTCTCCCGCAGGAGCTCCATCAGCGCCGTGGCGTTGTACTCAGAGACATTGGCAGCCTGAGATGTGCCCTGACGCTGATGCCCAGCAGGAAAAAAAAACCAAACCAAACCAAAATAGGAATCTCAGGATGCAGCTGTAAGGCTCAGGGTTGGCTGCTTTGCTTTTTGTCACTGGTTTGACACAAGGACCCACCCAGAGAGAAATGCAGTGGCTTTATGCTGTGTTGGGCAGGCTAACAAGAGAATACCTGAGATGGAAAATACTCCTCCCAAGGCCTTTTTTTCCATGTGCAAAGCCCCAAATATACATCCCAGAGCTGGACTGTGCTGTACAGGTGTGATGTGCACAGCCCTTCCATCATGCCTGATGTAACACAGACTGACTCCCAAGTGTTCAGCAAGGCACTGACTAGCACCATCCCTTCAAATAAAATACATCCAATATATTTTTAAAGCGTTTGATTACTAAATTAATAAGGTCAGTGTATAGCTGGGGACTGAAATAATTCAGTTCTAAAGAAAGACTTGCAAGGCAGGCAGTGTTCCCTTTCAAAGTAAGGAAGCGTGGAGATCTGCTCAGATAATAGTTCAGTGAATAAAAATTGCAGTTTTATATGGAAGTCTCATGTGGGATTAGCAAGACATTTGACTCAATAATAAAATAAATGGTTTAAAGGAATAGAAATTGGGCAGACTAACTATTTTATGCTGAGCTCAGAATTTTTAACCATGACAGCAAACAATCTTTTGTGTTGACTCAGGCTCAATGTAAAAAGTTGTGGGGTTTAGAGTATCTGATCTTCCAAAAGTGTAACAGAAAAGACAGAATAAAACAGAAATTTATCAAATTACTGAAACTCCTACTAAAACCAATGCAAACCCCCAATATTTAAATATTTACTCCTAGACAGAGATGGAAGTTAGGGGATAAAAGTAACCTGAAACTAAATGTGATTTAGAACATAGGCCTGCATCCTATTTCCAGTAAAATTCAAACACCTGACAGTTCATCTGTATTTAATATAGGCTGAAGTAAATGCAATTCTTAACACACCTGCACAATCTACTTCTCATTCATTCTTTTCACTGAAAAAGACTCAGAAAAATATTGCAATACAGTCTATGTGAAACTCCCATCTATTTCTATTTATAGAATTGGCTTTGCTAGTTAATCATGTGCTTTTTTAAATTCAAAAGGTTTTTGAAGGGCCTCTTTTCAGGCCAGTTGTTAATGAATTTTATATAAAATTCTGAACGAATTTTATATAAAATAATGAAATTTATATAAAAAACCGTAAAGAAGATTTCAAAAATAATTTCAAATAATATAACCATGGTATTTAAAGGCAAAGCAGCAGGTAGCTACGAGGCTATTTCTGCACCTTGTCACTGGATGGATCCCCTACTGCTCCTTATCTAAACTCTGTGGTTGAAACAGAATTAAAGCGGGTAAAAGCAACACAACAGCCAGGAAATCCATGAACCTAACTAGTGAGAAAGACGCTTTTTTAACAACACAAGATAAAAAAATCCACTGCCTTTCCCTAGTGTGTGGGGCAGGGTGCAACCCTGGGGGAGCCCAGGGGGTACCTGCTGCATGCGGAGAGATTCCAGCTCCCGCTCCAGCCGGGTGCGCAGCCGGTGCTCCAGCTGCTCCCTCTTCTCACAGGCTGCCTGCAGCTGAACCAGGGCCTGCTGCATCTTCTCCACCTTCTCAACATACACCTGCTTCTTCTTCAGCTGCAACAAAGCAAGGAAAAGGCAAAGTAAACGATGGGAAGGAGCCAGTGAGCTTGGGGCTCTGCCAGCAGCCAGGACGATGATGTCCAGGTGAGTTCCAGCACCTGAAGGGAGCCCACGGGAAAGATGGAGAGAGAAGGAAAGATGGAGAGAGAAGGACAGATGGAAAGAGAAGAAAAGATGTAGAGAGAAGGACAGATGGAAAGAGAAGGAAAGATGGAGAGAGAAGGACAGATGGAAAGAGAAGGACAGATGGAGAGAGACTATTTACAGGGGCCTGGAGAGACAGGACAAGGGGAATGGCTTCCCACTGCCAGAGGACAGGCTTAGGGGGATATTGGGAGGAATTCTCCCCTGGGAGGGTGGGGAGGCCCTGGCACAGGGTGCCCAGAGCAGCTGTGGCTGCCCCTGGATCACTGGCAGTGTCCAAGGCCAGGCTGGACAGGGCTTGGAGCAGCCTGGGACAGTGGAAGTTGTCCCTATGGCAGAGGGTTGGAATTGGATGATCTTGAAGGTCCCTTCCAGCCCAAACCACTCCATGATTCATAAGTGCTGGCAGTGGGCCCCAGCCTCCTGCTCTGGACTGGACACTGAGGATGTTACAGCTCTGTCCCAGCTCTGCTTTCCTGCTGGATGTATTTGTCCTTTTTGTCCTCAGTGACCCCATGGTAACGATAGGGAAACAGAAAATGATCTGTGGCAAATGTCTGAGAGCAGCAATGGATTAGAAAGGGCACCAGGGACTGAAGCAGTGTTTGAGTGACTTGACACAAGTTTCCAAGGGAACTGCAGCAGTGTTTAGAGCTGGTCCCCAAGTTGGGAACACTCTCAGTGCAATACTGAAAATTGCTGGCAGCATTTTTACAAGATTAAGCAGAAAGTGAATCGAAATTTGTAGCATCCTATTGAAGTCTGGTCACAATAAAACAACAGGATCAAAGCACACACCAGCCATGGCCCGGGCTCTCCCCATATCAGGTTTTTATCCAGATTTATCCCAGCAGTCTGGACATTCGTTCTTGGCCTGAGAGATCCTGCTCTGTTCCTGCCACTGCCCCTTCATCCTGCAAACCAAGCTGCCACGCCTACCTCACAAGAAGCAACAAAGAGAGCCTCCAGTAACTGTCTTAGCAAGGTTAATTCACAGTTCAGGCAGAATAAAAACAAACCAAAATATGACTTAAAAAAACACTTAAAAAAAGAAGAATAAAACATATTCAGGGCCCAGCTCTGTTCAAATATAGGGAATACTGCACACCTGTGGGCATTATTTTCTGTTTAGGAAAAGACTAACAACTGCAATTAGCTGGCCCTGTGCAGCAAATCTGGGGCACTGCTTTTGTAGCTCTGATTGTCATACACCCTGAAATACAAAAATAGCAGGAAGAAGGCAACTTTTCCCAACAGTCAGAGCCAAAGTTCTAGAGAAGCACCACAATGCAAAACACAGACTCCCTTATGTGAGTTCAAAGAGCTGCTCTACAGCTTCATGGAAGAAAAGTCCACTGAGGGATATTAAAGACAAAAGACACCACTTTTGGCTCAGGAAGTCCCTCTTGGAAGCAGAAAGTATTCAGTGCTGCTTGGCCCCATTCTGACAGTGTTCCCTAGGAATCTGCTCTCAGTCTCAGCAGACACAGGATGCTTTGATCTGAACAACACGAGCTGTTCTTACATCACACCTTTGTTCCAAAAAGGTCTGATCATGTGTTTCTTAAAAAATTTCCCCTTTTCTCACTCCTGTTCCTTCAGGCAATGCAAAGAGCAGAGACAGTAAAATCTCCCCAACACTATTAATCCCAGACATAGAATCCTTTTCTTCTCTCCATAAAGTCAGCAGGCATCTAATCTCACAGTGTGAATGTTGCTGCCTTAGAGGATTTTCCCCAAACAAGAATTTTATAATAAATTTACAACAAACAGCGAGCAATCCAGCCAAAGGGCTTCCCACCAGTGCATGTACAGTGGAAAGGTATTTTTCTAATTTGATTGCCCAAGATTTCAAGCTTGTTTGGAATGGGAGGGACGAGAACATTTTAATGTAACTTAATAGTGCATTGCTGCTCTGCAGAAAATCAATAATTATGCTATATTTAATAAATCTTTTTATTCCAGATCATAGTACTTGATAACACCAACTTAAGGTTTGTCAGACTCCACTAAAGTGTGGATTAATGCACCAGTTTTAAACTCAGATTAACAGCAGCTCAAAGTAGCCAAAAGTGATGAACATAGGATCAGCAGCAGAACCCAGAAATGGAGAGCACTCAGCAACTTGGGTTCTGACCTGGACAAGAGTGAAGAACAACTTGATAAACTCACTAGCAGTGAAATACCATGCATCAAGCTGAAAAATAATCTCTTCAAAACCAGCTCTCCTTCCTCTCTCTTCTTTATAAAAGAAGTTAAGGATGAGGTGATGGACATTTGGTCTCATCACCTACAACCAAGCATTTAAATTCCTGAGCAGTTTTTTAACACACAGGCAAAATCCTGCAAAAGCAGCCCCAACATTTTTACAGTTTCACAATTAACAAACCTGAGTATGCATATGTGTGGATTAACGTTCTGGCCTGCATTCAAAGAATACCAAGAGCCCAGCCAAAAAGCAGAATTAGGACACAGAAATTCCACTGAAACATTCACTTTGAACGTGCTCCCATCAGCCCAACCTGCAGGTGAAAAGTTGCAACACAAGCTGTTGCCCAAGTTCCCAGCACTGCCTGCACACGCCTGACTCGGGCACCAGACCCAACCTACAGGCACAGCTTGCTCAGTGGCTTTGCAGAAAGACATCTTTTTTTCTCCCTTCACAAGATGCACTTCATCTTCCAGCATCAGGGAGAATTAGGGATGTTGGAAAATTTAGGGCTGGTGTGTGTATTCTTTTCGACAGCTTAAAACCAGAATTAATTCACAAATGCCTCAAATAAATTTCAGGTTTTTGGTACCCAGGTGTTCAGTAAGCTTTAAAGGCATGGGATGTGCTCCAGACAACTCAACTTTCCTAATGTCTTTTGTCAGAATTATCTGTGTAAGTCAGAAGTATCTTTCTCTGTAAGATAATCTCATTTCATGCATTTGCTGCCCTCAAGTAAGTCATTGCATATTCTGGCAATTTCATTCATTTCCAGCTCTGCCACTCTGCTACTGCAAGTATTTGTGAGAAAAATTTACCTTTCTGTGAACCAAGATTCTCCAGAAGTTGTAGAACAGAAACCTAAATTTAAACTTTTTTTGGTTTTCATCTCTCTGACTGGATCTGAACTCTCAATGTAAAGAGGATCAGGAATGACTCTCCCAGGCACAGAAGGATTTCATTACCAGAAATCGAGAGTATGATCTTGTTTTCCTAAGACAGGAATTGGAAACAATTTCCTGAGTATTGCCAGGGTGCTGAAGACATAACTGAGATGGGAAGAAGGAAAAAAGGCAACATGCTGAGGCTTGTTCTTGGTCACCTGCCATGGATTCCCCACCCTCCCTCTCCCAGCAAAGAACCAAAATGGGCTGCTCAGTGCCAAGGGCCACAGCAACATCTGCCAGGGCAGGGATGGCATCAAAGGGCACAGGAATTCTCTCCTCTGCATCAGGCCTTGCAGTGAACACGTGCTCCAGATAAGAGTTCATTCCTGAAGCTTTACAAGGATGCAGTCACGCCCTTTGGGATGTAATTTTAAATAAATTTGACAAGATAGTAATTTTCCTTTTGATGGTACAGCATTTAACTAAGAAGCAAGCTCATGTTCACATAATGTATCGTAACTGCTTTGCCTCCAAGGGTGCTCTGAAAATGCAGAGCATTTTGCTAATGAGAGTATCTTTATTTTAACACCTATTTATGATGTAAGATCTCAAATAACCTCAGTGCATGTCTGGAAGCACAGCAGGATGACTGTATCCATTCCCAGCACTTCCTACAGCACAATTTTAATAATGTCCTTATCATCTCCAGGTCAGTCCCTGACTGCTTTGGAAAATGTCCTAACCAAGCATCAGAGCTCAGGCTATAATTTTATCAACAAAATTTTCTAACTAAACCAATGTAAACAGGAGCAGTCACTCTCCAGTTGCCATTTACTCCAAAGTTTATGTAAATTCTGCAACAGGACTGAGGACAAGAAAAATAAAGCTGACCATGAGTGGCCTGGGCTCTGCAGAAATCCAGTGCACAAAGCAATGCAGGGAATATCCCTGAAAGATTCCCTGGCTGCCTGATCAAGTATTTCCAGCTTCATTTAATTTCCCCTCTCCCTTGGCATGAACTTGCATGGTCTAAAATCAATGGCCAAAGACAAAATTTTCCTCTCAGAAACAGGATATTTGATCACCACTACAACTGCCCAGCAGAAAGGGAATTAACAACATTCTAAAAGCCAAACAAATGCTGTTCCTCATGTATTTAGGCTTTGACAAACCATGCAATGCCTTTCAGGGATCCCAGGTCCTTGCAGAAGGCTCTGAGGAGGGCACAGAGGTTTCATGGAAAAGGGAGCAGGGGCACACAGGAATGAGGAATTTTCAGTCAAGTCACAAGGCAAAAAGGAGGCTGTCACATCCTCCAACTGGAGCTGCCTGTGCAGGACAAACACAGCCCTGGACACAGCAGGTGAGGGGGAAGGATCATCTTTTGGGAAAGGGATTCATTGCTTCCAGATGCGTTACTCAGCAAAGATTTTTTTTTTTTTTTTTCTAGGGAAGAAGAGAAGACTTCCTGCAATGATTCAGAACTCTCCCAGGCATTCTGTCAAACCCAGCCATTACCCTCTTCATCTTGGACAGCTCCTATTTCAGCAAATTGGTAACACTCATCAGCATCTGCTTGTCTCCCACCCACTATTTCTGATGTCTTCAAAGTCCTTTGTTTAATATATTCAGGGTGTTTTCATAACATTCTGGGTTTATCCTAAAGCTGAAACCATTCAGATGCAGCTGAAAATGTGTTTCCCCACAAGAATTTGCCTGCTATGGCAGAAATGTAGTCAAAAAAAAAAAAAAAAAAAAAAAAAAAAAAAGAAAAAAAGAGCCAGCAAGCATGTTTAAATCACCTCACCCTCTTGCAGTTGGAATATATTCCTCTAGGATGCCTTTGAACCCTCAGTTTGTTTGAATTCAGGCCCAACAAGGCGCCAGTGGCCTCAGCAAGAATTCCTGCTGAAACAATTTGGTAACACTATCCCCTTGCTAGGGAGCTGTGCTTGTGGCATGGGAATGTCACAACGTCGTCGCCCCCTTTGTTTGTGTTAAAATAAAGTTCTAACTCTCAAAGCCACCTCTGGAAAATCACTAACAGGCAGGGTATGTGAGACAGTGACATGGCAATAAAAAGGCAGCTCTGTCACAAGAATGCAGCTCATTAGAGGGAACCAGTTACAGGGAGAGCAGGGAGGTTTGTCTCCTCTGCACCCAATCCATCCAGGAATGACAAGCCATCCAAAAATTGTCCCTTTTAGAAGCAGCTCCCTCCTGAAAGGAGTATTAGGTAGTTCTCAGAGCCTGTGTGAAACAAAGCTGTGGAGACCAGGAATATCTTTTTATAGACCCAAAGAAGTGACTGGAAAAAACTAGAGCAGGCATCAAGCAGACAGCTCTCCTTTGGGTCTCCTTCATGCAAGCCAGAGCTCTGTTCTGAAACTGTCTCAGGCACAGCATAAAAAGTACAATAGATGTCATTGGGAAATGTATTTTTGCATTTCCCCCCACACAGAACCCTCAGTGTTATCAGAAAGAGAGGATTTTTTTCTCTCCACAACAGCACAGTGAGAAATGAACACAGTATCTCAGCTGCTATCTCCTTCATGTGGAATGCTGATGGATCTTAGAACTTCTAAACACAAGCAATTTTAGAAAAGATGTTTCACTCAAACTTATCCCCTCCCTGATCCCCCATTAGAGAGGTCATCTGTCTCCTCTTCCCACTGCAAGGTGTGTGTGTGAGGATGGCAGAGAGCAGATATTTTTATCCTCCTGGTGGTTGTCACTATTCTTTAAATCTGTCTCCTTGAGGCACTTGGTAAAAAAGTGGTTTGTAAAGCAGTGGAGCAAAGGAGTACAAGTTACACTACTATAAAAAACCCACAAACTTTTCTTAAGTTGAAGTGTGGTCTTCCATGGTATAAATTAAATAGAGTGAGCAGAAATGACCAAGTCTGAGGGGAAAAAGAAAAAGTAAAACCAGTAGCACTTGTAGCCTGTGCACTCAGCAGTTGTGGTTAGATAAAGTATTTGGCACCAAACTCCCTCCTGCAACATTCCAAGTCTGGTAAGGACTGGCAGCAAGTCAGCATTTACTCAGTGTCAGGTGGGTCAGGATGGTCCTTCCTGCAAAGCCAGCAGTTCTGGCCCTGGCCCAGAGCAAAGCCCAGTTTAACTGCTCCATCTGCTGCAGGCTCTCAAGGTGTGTGTGAGCAGATGGGATTAACCCTGTGTGACCAGCCACAACCCTGCTGCCATCCCACTTGAGACCCTCACAGCAATCCATGCTCCAAAATGAGAATTTTTCATTGCTTTAGCTCCAAATGTTATTATCACTAACTGCTTCTGACTGTGATATACATTTTTAAGCCAACACACATTTTACCTCAAATATGTTCAATTTATGTCAAATGTATTACATGTAATGAAAATAAGCTGAAGTTTTGATTTCAGAAACCACAGACCAAGACTTCACCAGAAACAATTTTAGTAAGCTGCTGATTTATGCAAAACTCTGGAACATTTACTAATGGGAAGAACAAAAATAGAGAAGTGAAAATAGGGGTTAATAACTGTGTATCTTTATGGAGAGTAGAGAAGTAGTAAAGTTTAAATATTATATATAAAACATATACATACTTAGAAATTCTGTTCACAGACACATTTAAGTTTGCTTTAAATATTTATGATCACTCACCCTCTATTTTGCACTTTGCAGAAATAAACCCCACACTATCAAAAACTTTAATGGCAGCTTGTTCTAAATTTGAAGAGCCATTTCACCCCTGCTAACAGGGGAAGCATTCTGTGAATGTCTACTTTTGCATCCAACTGCTTCACACTGTACTTCAGTATCTCCAAGATCATTCCTTTCTCCATCACATTCAGCATCCCTTTATCTCTCCTCTCACTCTAGCTTGGATGCTAAAGTCCAATATATATAAAAACCCTTAAAGCTCCACAGGTGTAGACAACATTTTACAGATGGGTGGTTTTGTCCAGACTGGCAATTCAAGCCAAGAGGTTTTGAAAAGAATCTAAAGCTCCAATTCCAATGCAACATTTAGATTCAGTTACAGTCCTGTATGGCTTATAGCTCTCCCTAAATGGAAATATTCTTTTTATAAAGGATCTGGTGCATACAAGGCAAGGTTACTCTGCTTAATAGGAAGTCAAAATGGAAAGGATAAAAAGAAAAGCTGAAAACTTACATTACAGGAGGCAACAACTGAAATATGTATCCCCCCCTCAGGCCCTGAGCCACAGTAGCTGCCAAACCTGAGCCTAAGAAACTCCACCCTCTTCTGCAGGACCAGTTTGGAAATTCCTGACACTTACAGGGACTAGTCACTCAGATTAACCTGGCCAGAACAAAGAAATAACCCACAAATTGTTCATATCTCTTGGCCACTGAATGCCACTGACTCAGAATGGTGTTCCCAGCCCCTTCCAAAGGTGCTCTGAGCTCTGAGCAGCTCCTTGGCTGCCTTTTGGAGTTACCAAACAGCCTGGGGATTGGAAAACTTCCCACAGTTCAATGCTAATGAGGCAACAAATGCGTTATAATCCTAAGTATTTCATTAAAAAGTGATTTGGGAAACCTGCAAAAGTGACTCTCTACCATTTGTTTCCCCTCATTCCCTCTCACCTCTAGGAAAAAGCAGAGTTAATTCCTGCTGCCTCACTGAGACGCTTCCATATTTATCTACAGCAGGAAGGGTGGCACTTCCTGCACACCCTGGGATTCCAGCAAAGGTTGGATGCATGTGACCACAAGCCCTCATGCAGATCATTTCACCCTGTATCAGCCTGTGTGTGTTTTTTAAGCTATCATGCAATTTAGCCCAGAGTGGCTTAGCTATTTCACTGCTCTACCTAGGCAGAAATACTTTGCCACAGCACTGAACCCAATTCTTCCAGTAAAACAAGAGCAGTCTTTTGAAAATGAAACATGCAATTATTATTTCCCCTCAAGGCTTCAAGTTTACTGTGAGGGAGCCAAAATTAGTGCCTACACAGAGGTTCAACCCAGCCAAGTGCTGTGTGTGCTGGCCCAGCTGATCAGAGCACCTCATCCACACTGACTCCAAGCATTCTCCAGGGAAACCACAAGGATGTCCCATGTACTTGGAGTTAGTGACACATCAGCCTTTAAAATAAGGTGCTGAAATTTGAATGAAAGCCAAAGAGCTCCAATACATTGCAGAATCAATGACAGAATAGTTTGAGAGCCAAAGAGAGCCATGTCACATGTGAATTAACCTATAACCTAATGCTCCCTGTCCCATGGGTGAGTGCAAGTCAGCCATGCCAGGCTAAAAGAGGTTACGACAGCAGGTAAACACACAAGAACATCCTGAATGAGCAGAGCAGGTCCAGGAGAGATCCAGAGGCACTGAGGGAAGGCTTCCATGAAGAGATTAAAGGAAGGGCAAAATTAATGACATGGGGAGGGCTATTGAGGCAAATCCAGAGCTCAAAGAAGAGCTTAAAACTCAGAAATGAGCTATACCTGTATCTGGGAGAGGAGGATATTCACTTAGTATTTGATCATTCCTCCTCTGTTGGCACAATGGGATTCTGAAGGGGCAGAGAACTAAAAGCAGACAAAGGGAGGCTTTGAGGAATGTCTCTGAAGGCAGCAAAATTCAGGTGGACAGAGGCACAGTGCCCAGCTGAGGGTGACGCTGAGTGCTGGCAGCCAGGGAGATGGCAGGGTTGGAGAACAAATCTGCAGTGAGGAAGTGCACTTGGTCAGGAGATTTCCTCCTGAGACTCTCCACAGAGGAAGAGTAGGAGTAAAGGAAGCAGAGGCTGGAGTGGGAAATGGGACCTTTGAGAGGAGAGGAGAAGGCAGGAGGAAAGGATGGACATTGTGACGCAGAAGGGCACAAAGGTGAGAGCCATGAATGGCAGGGACAAGGCTACAAAAGAAATGCTGTGAAAGCTGCCCAACTAAGCAGCTCAAATGCATTATCCTCTCTTGGGAGGAAAGGGAGAGAAAACAACTAAGGTCATGCCCAGCTTATTGCAAATGTTGGGCCCATACGGTGAGCTGCACTGTCCCCACAAGAGGACAAGCTGCACTCATCTGGTATTACTTGAAAGTCCATCCAGATCTGAATTTCTGCCAAGGTTTTCAGGGCTGAGATTCCACTTCCAGCCCACTTTTACAAGTTGAAACAAAAAGAAAACAAAATATGACTGCTTAGACAAAAGCATTTCCAAGGAAATAAGAGATTTGTGGCTTATCTATTTAGCTAGTCAACACAAAGCTAAGCCGATAGAAACGGCTTTGAAGAAAGCAGATTTCCTTAAAACTTCCACAAGACAAGCTCATTCCCACAGCCACTTTTGCTGGAAGACAAGCTACCCTGACTCCTCTCTCTCAGCATCCTTACCTCCTCCTCCAGTTTCACCACCTTGGCCTGAGCGTTGTTCAAGGCCTGGTCTCGGATCTCGATGTGTCTCCGCTGGTCCTCGTTGGTGGAGCGGGCAGCAGCCAGCTCTATCTCCAGTTTCTCTTTCTCCCTCTGTGTTTCCTTGTCTATGGATAAAAAAAAAAGTGATAGTTAGCAATGCACAGCACTTGTCTCTGCCCAGTTTTCAGGAGCTTTTCACTCCAGAGGTGAAGGGAAGATTGCAGTGGGGCTTCTGAGAAGAAGGAGAATGCAAATCCAGTGCTAAGAGGGAAAAGAAAAGGGCATGGCTTTCAAGGAAGAGAAGTACCTGTAATCCTGAAAAACAAGTATGGTACCTTCAAGCAACAATGTGCCACAAAGATAGTGAGAAGGAACAGAAGGTGCATCACTCAGTACAGTTACTCAGGTAATTTGCTGTGATTATGCAGATGGTTAGTGAAACTTGGCACCTCTTCACCTCTGAGCTTTCAGCAGTGGAAAACAAACTGAGTAATTTTAATATCTCAGGCTGGGGGGAGAGATAGCAGACTGGTGTTCCTGAAAAACTTGTGTTCCTTTTTTCAACATTGACCCTCCAAACTGGAAGGGGGTTCTGTCCCTTCTCAAAGGAACCCCCAGCAATATCTTCAGAGGAGTCAAAAAACAAATCAGCAGTAAGAACTCGTCAGTCTTCCTCTACTGCCTGTAAAAATGACCCCCTGGGCCAGAAGTGAGGCACATACATCTGTTCTGTCCCTTCTCAGGGCAGATCTGCCACCCCAAACACAGCAGCTCATCCTTTTCTGCTGCTCTCCAGGAAGACCTGCTGAGTGTTGCAGGAACTGGGCACTGCCTTCATAGAAAATAGATAGGATAAAAATAATTGGAGACTGGAGAAATTATCACACAGGGGTGTAAGGCAAAGCCACAACACAGAGCTGATGTCCTCTGTGTATGTTGCCATTCCCAGCTGAAGCCAACCAGCTCCAAAGATAACATTAACCCACTTGCTGGATACACAACCACAGAATACTCCCTGGAGTGATCTACACCCAGCACTGATGACACCAGAGAAACTGCATTCCAGAAACCAATATCCCACGACAAAGGAATGAGGACAAGGAGTGGAAGGCTTGAAAAACAGGAACGAGGTGCTGGGTGTTAGGACAGACTGCACAGGGACTACACAGGCCCGTTTGTGCAAGCATGTGCATAACTATATTTACAGGACCACAATTACTCCCTTTCTTCTGCCAGCAAAGAGCCAGGAGCAAAGCTTTAGCAACACAGAGTAGCTAAAGATTCCCTTCTGCCAGGGAATCAACACAGCCCACACACGGGTTGCAAAACAAACCTGTCCACCAACAGCACCCAGAGCTCTGCAGAGCAAACCCTGAGTGCTGCAGCTCAGAGCCAACTCAGGACATCAGGACAAATGTCATCACCTGCTTTTTTTTTTTTCCCCATCTTTTCCCAGCAATTCTCCTCCACCCAGGAATGAGTTGCTGCCAGTGTGAGCACATTAAACTGTACTTTAGTGCAAAGACTGAGCTGCATTGAGACAGGGTGGCATTATGCCAGCAGGTATCAGTCAGTGCTACCAGGCTGTTTGTTAATCTGGAAATGCTTGCAGAAAGGCTTTTGGAGGTTTTGTTGCAGACTTTTCTCCACATGAGAACTGCTTCACTTGACAAGTGCCTGCAGCACCCCCAGAAATGCTGGGACAGATGAAATGCAGCGCTGTGGCTTCTGTGTTCATCCAAAAGGAGAGGCCCCATAGCTTTGACCTCCCCACCTTTCTGGGTGCACCTGTGAACCTCAGCCAGAAGAAGGAGAGACTAAACTCCCAGACTTCCCAGTACCACCAGGAGTTTGGAATTCACTCCCTGACAGCCATTTGCTTGCAAGGCAAACCACAAGGAATAAGCTGAAGATGACACAAGAGAAGGACACCAGAATCTGTCAGGGCAGCTGCAGTGTCTATTACACCACAGAAAAACTCTGTTTTGCAATTTTATTGCACTACCTTTTTATATAACAATTGGAGAAAAGTGAGCATTGTCAGAAGGGCGGAGCACACTGTGGGATGAGAGAAAAGTTGGCCCGGCGCCGTCGGCCTCAAGACATTTCAGAACAAAGGAAAAGCAGCATTTCACACCCGTCATTTTGGCTGGCCTTGTGATAAATCCACTGCTGTGGACAGAATTCCTGACCCTCACCCAGCCCAGCAGACTGTAGGAGTGTTCATCCCCTTTATTTCTGCTGAACAGGATAGGGCAGTGGCAAATTAAAGAGGAAGGAGATAGGAGACCTACCAGGCTCCTCTCCTACTGGCCTTAACTCATGCCAGGACTCTTGTCAGCCTGGGAAGGTTTAATTTCAAAGCTTTTTCAAGGAATAAAATAGGTGGATAAAATATGTAAATAATGGGGTGAACACTACTTTCACAGTTTAACTGCAAATTTCCTTTGCTCCAAAATCTCTAATAAATCCCATCAGATGGACTTTACGTACTGACAGAAAAGGAATTTTAGAATCCCTCCTCCTTTCTCCACTGCCAGTTTTGGACTGCCACTGCCCTGATTTCTGTGCTGATAATGAACCTGCTGCTCTGCCCTCCTTCCCAGGGTGACTGGAGCTTTCCAGTGACCCATAGTGGCTGTGTAACTCACTTTGTGCAAAGAGCTGGGAGATGGTTTTCCGATTGTCTTCAGAACCCTCAAACTCCTTCTCTGCCAGCTGCTTGTTGGCTGTCTCCATGCGTTCTGCAAAACATATCCAATAAAAAGCAAACTAAATAATTAAAAACTTTCAAGCATTAAGTTACATCTGCTCAGGGCACTCCTGATGCTGGGGGAATGGATCTCCTAACTCCACAGCCTATCAGAAGTTGATACTCACTCACTTTTGAAATGTTTCTAATTATGTCCTTAAGGAAATACACTCAGCGAGAGACAAAACAGGTTAAAGTTCCAAAGAAATTACTTTCAAACATTTATAACACAGAAGTTTATTTTTTCAATTTATACCTTTATTTTTTTCCACACAAATAAATCCCACCATGCAATTAAAAGATCTCTTATAATTCTCCACTAAATCTTAACAGGAGATTAAATCTCTGACTTGAGGGAATAGTGTAAAACTCTAAAAACAGCTTAACAGCTCTGCTGCTTCAAGCTGCTAGAAATTTGTATCAGTCTATGAAAATTAGAATGAAATGCTCATGCTGTGTTTTATTATGAATAAGATTATTTAATGCAGGCCTTTGTGTACTGGGAAATGCATGGCTTTACTTCCTGGATGCAAAACAATTTCTGGGAGTCTTAGTAAAAAACATGAGGCAGTGGGAGCATGCAGGAAAATCAGAAGGCTCTCTTTAAAAAATTAAACTTACAGTTGAAAAAACTGTTTGTGCACCTTCAAAAATTTCAAACTGCAGATGTTTTTCACCTTCCAAACTAATGCTTAAACTTTCACCTCTGGTAAGGTCAAATACCACTCAACAGCACTCTGCTGCCAGCCGTGGTGCTGCCTCAGCCTCTTAGCAAAACCAGACACCAATAACATCTCACTCTGGAAAAGGAAGGGAGATCCAAAAAACCAGATGCCTACACTGATAAGGAATGACAAGACTTTCAGGAAGAACAGACACTCTGCAGTTTGTATGTCAGTGCAAAAAGGGTCACTGGACAGGAAATAAAGTGAACGTGCCTGGTGTGGGATTAGGCAGTCAGCAAAACCTCTTTCCATTTGTGTAAACTGAACAAATTGTACAAATTGTCTCTAGGATATAAGACATGAGAGAATTCCAGGCTTGCATCTGGTTTATGGTATTTGGCTTATCACATGTTTCTTGTCAATGAGAAACAGGCTGGAAATGAAAGAGTACAGCCCTCTCCTAAACCTGTCTTTTCCATTATCCAGCAAGTGCTTAAAATCTCTGACTACTGAATGCACCTGAGTATCCTGTCGTATTCCAGTAGTGTCAGACACTGAATTCTGCAGCAAAACTCTGTCCTGCCAAGTAAGTATAACAATAAACCCCCCAGCATTGCAGAACAGAAGTTTTACTTAATTTACCTCTTAGATCCCTGTTGAAATCATGAAGCCTACGAATTTCTCCTTCCAGTTTGTTTCTCATGGCCTTTTCCAGGGCATCCCGCTTAGAGGATGATTTCTCCAGGTTTTTGTATGCCTCTGAAACTTGCTGAATTTCTGTTTCCAGCTGCAGTGGAAGTGAAAACAAGCACTTACTATTGTTCACTAACAAATTCAATTGTCTCAGACAGGAGATTACTTTGTCTCAAGTGTTCTTTATTGAGGGAAACCTACACTTACACACTAAGTAAAAGAAAGTCTCAGGTCCATGATGAAGCCCTCCATAGAAAGAATACCAGTGGCTGAATAATTTTGCAATAAAGTATGCTTTATCCTTCCTTTTAAACATCAGTGTAAAGCTGCTCTGATCATCCAGAGCAGGAAACTCTCTCCTAACTCTCCTTGCTGGGCATAGTTTGCTATGGAAGTGTGGATTCACACCACAGCAAATCCCATCAGCACTGTCTACAGCAAGTGATCAACAGGGAGGTGGAGGGAAGTGCATTTGTATCTTTCTGTCAGGAAGCTGTCAAGCAATTCTCTCAAGTATTTCCTGGCCAGAAACCTTCCAAAAAAATACAACCAAATGAACATATGTCCCTGGTAAGAGGTAACATGGGGAATAATGAGTGTGAAAAGCCACACTGGTCACCTGAACTCAAGAAGCCACACATTTTTCTGGCCTTGAACACTGCTCAGTGCAAAGAGCACAGCAAGGCCCACAAAGTCCTAAATTGCTAAGTAACATCAGCCTTTCCACAGCTGCAAGGCAAAAGCCAAGCTGACCTGCTGCCCAGCTTTAAACCACTGGTCATCAAGGAGTTATTTCTGTGAGGCAGCATGAAAACACCTCCACACATGCACATTAATGATGGGTCTCACTGGGATATTTTCTTTTAAATGTCTATAGTCTATATTTTCTTTTAAATGTCTATAGTCTATACTTTCTTTTAAAAGTCTTAGCATCATTTACTCTGCTTGTTCCATAAAGCCAAAGGTGGCAAATAGCTGGATAGCCAAATCAAGACATTAAGTTTTCATGGAAATTGTGTGGTGTTGAGAGAGGGACAAAAGGAGTGTTAGTCCCAGTCCTGCAGTCCAAATGTCTTTAGTGTAGCCATAGCAGCACTACTTGCCCTGCACACTGTGGTGCCAACCAGTTTTGTAGCAATGTCCCCTGTGCCTCCTTGAGTGGCTGTGGTCTTGTGCCATCCCAAACAGGCCCTCCCTGCAGCTCTGAAGTATTTTTGGGAAAATGAAACCTGCTGCTATGCTGGATGAGCCTTAAGTTAACCAAGCAAGCTAAGCAGTCAAGCAGTCAGCCTTTTCAGCAGCTGAGGAGGATGTGCTTTTGAGCATGGTCAATTAACTGTTAGCAGAAAGCTGAAGGCTTTGATTCCATCTTCTGCCAAAGTTAAGCTGATGCTCAAAGGCACAGGACACAGACTAATCAATCTGCATACAAAAGACCCTAAAACACATAATCAATCCCTTCAGCAAAGGAATCCAGCAGCTGCAGATGAAATGATTCAATTAGGGGCTAGACCAGAGACAGGAGGAGAATGCCTGAACTCCACAACCACCCACCTTCTGCAGCCGGGCCACTTTCTCATAGCACCCGTCCAGCTCCTGCCGCAGGGACCGGTTCTCCTCCGAGAGGATTTCCACCATTTGCTGGGCCCTGGAAACGATGGCAAAAGGATCCACTTGCATCTGCTGGTAGGGGGAAGGGACCTGCTGGGCCCGGGGCATCACAGAGTAGGAGTCTCCCTGCTGCTGCTGCGGGCCTAGGAAGGGCTGGCATAGTCGGTACAGATCTCCCTGATGGACTGGGTTGGACAAGAAAGGCTGCTGGGTCCGTGGCAGAACGCCAGGATCTGCCTGGCTGGGAGTCAGAGGTTGCTGGTGCTGGGAAGGGGACAGCCTAGAAGGTGGCGGAGACTGGAGCAAAGTCAAAGATCCCAGGGATGTCAAGGAAGAAGTTGGGCTGTGGTGGTGAGGTGGTCTCTGTTGTAACTGCAGCTGCACGTCTGGGTTCTGCCTGGAAAACAGAGAGCACAGGCTCCGTCACAGCCATGCAGAGGAAGGTGCACAAACCCAGAGATAAGGTGTGTAGCTCCTCTGCACAGGTCTTCCCAAACAAGACTCATGTGAGGCTTTCTTCCATTTTATACATCTGTTTTTAAAAAGTGTTTCAAAATCAAATCTTTAGCAGAAAACATTCTAAGGGCACGAAGGTGTTTCATTTTGAAACTATTCTTTTACAGAAATACTAAGAGAAAGTACATCAACAACTACTGGCTAAAATTATTTTCGTAACTTCTCTCCACACTTTGTGGATAAAACTGCTCAACTAAGGACTGCTAGGAACAGGCTCTTTTGTTCTGGCCTTAAATGTGCCATCTGTCATCAAGAAAACAATTAATTTTCTTCAGTAAGTCAAGATAGAGGCTTAAAAGCATTGGCTGAGCTTGATGCTAGTATTTCAGCACCACTGATCTGAGCTTTCTGAAATATCAACCAACAAACTGCAGCCTGGTTAAACGAGACAATTAAAGGATCTGAAAACCAACCCAAGAATCAGAAGCAGCATTTTCATTCCAACCTGCCCTGTCCTATGCAGGAGGTGTGTTTACTGCTCCTAACAATAACCTCTGCAGGCTATCAGAGACACATCTAACAATCTATAACATGCCTGAGTCCATCACAGAACTAAATCCAAGCTACACCCTCTAACATTTCCCAGGCTCTGGAGATCCCCAGCTCAACTCCTGCTGCATTAGCTAAGTAAGAAATCTCTCTGAGAAGACTGTGTGGATTTATCATGCTTGGATGACCTCAGCAGGCAGGATTTGCTTTCTCCTCCAAAAACATTCAACCTTTAACTCCTCTGGATGTTCTTTATGCTAACAGTTGAAGTCCCTCCCTCTCCATGTTGCAGCCAGTCTCTTCTTGAGCACGGAGCTCAGCCCAGAGCAAACCCAGCCTGGCAGTTCAGTGTGTCCTGAAACACTCCTGCTGCTCAGACAAAATTTCCCACCCTTTGGGATGCAGCTCAGCCCTGCAGCTGGAAAAGCACACAATGTTGTTCCACCTGGCCAGAGCTGCTACAGAATACCCCCCCTGGCTGCCTGTGGTCCCAGGAGGGACTCCTGCCCTGCAGAGCATGGACAAGGCAGCTCACGGCATTCCCACAGCACCAGGAGCCTTGGAGGAACTGACAACAGTGAGCAGGAAGCTGAGCTGGGAACTAAAGGGTTACACAAAACACTCAAACACTCAGTACCATCCTTCCTGTTTTCCAAGAAAGAAGGAATCACTCCTGTACCCACCACTCACATCTGGGCATTACTCACATCTGGCAGCAGCGCAGGGGAGTTCAGCAGCTCTCAGCCCAGCACAGAGTTCACTATTTCAGCATCATGCCCCTCATGTCTCATTGCCCTGCTTCCCAGCAGAGAAACCTCCAAGCTCCTGCTCAAATTCCTTAATGGGGAAACAAATCTAGCCTTTGTTAACTAGGAAAAAACAAAGAATCACTGCTCTAGCTACCGTTTCTCTCCTTCTCACATTCAGGTGACTGTGGTTCCCTGCCAGCAGCATCATTTCAGGAGCTGCATTTCCCCAGAAATGATCATTTGCAGCATGAGGATTTCAGGGGTCATGCAGAAGAGCGATGTGCAATTAATTTCCTCAGGAATGTTCAGTTTAGTAGCAGCAATTTGGTTCCTCTCCTCCCAGGGGGGCAGCTCTACTTATTGTTGCATTGATTTCATTAACTTCATTTGACAGTTCTCATAATGAAGAATGAGGCAAAACCATCACAGGCCATGCTCAAGGTCACCTGGTTTGTCTCAGGTGGTTTCCAGCTGCTTTCTTAGCTCACCCAGTTGTGTGCAGAGTTCAAACTTTGCATCCTCACAAACCACTCATCTCCTTGAGTTTATTCTTTACCTATCACCACAGCTCTGCTTTGATGCTCTAATCAATTAGAAATAACCTTGCTGTGACATTTCATCTGTGATGACCTACAGAGTTAGATCAAAAAGAAATATGTTGCCAATCTGCCTCATGGATGAAAAAAAAACTATTTTCAACCTACAAAACACACTTTTCCAGTCTGAAAACAACCTGGAGCAGTTACTCAGGGAGAATGGTCTCAGTGAGTTAATCTTGTAAGCCTAATGAGGATGATTTAGATGCCAATGTTAACAATTTGAGCTATTTGACTAAAAACACCTTGCTATTCTGTCAACAGAGACCCAGAAGCAGAACCTTGCCATCCTGAGCACCAAAGAAAGGAACAACACGATGGCCAAAGAAACACAACAGCAGCACTTTCATTCTGAAGGGACAGTCCAACTGACATGCCTTGTAATGACCTTTTTTTTTTTTAACACCTATTGTAAAGAACAACTCTAGGAAATCATGGCTGAGTATTTCTAAACAGGATACATTTCCAAGAATTCCAGCATCTTGGCACTCACATCCAAAGCCTCTCATAATCTTGAAATTATACCAATCTTGTGGACTCAAGCTAGAACATGAGAGCTTGGAGCCTCTAGTTCTGTGGCACTACCAACACCATCAGGGCTTCCAAAATGTCACAAATGCATTTATAACTGAGACAGCACAGATGGGTTAATACATCCTGCCTTTAAAAAAAAAAGGCATTTAAAAATCCCAGTAACCTCACAGTGACACCAGACTTTTTAAGATCTTGCATGCAAGCATTTACATACACATTCAAAGAACTTTTTGGCATCCCCACTACTTTTAATTTTGTACTTACATACATTTTGTGGGCAAAAAATACCTGCCTCTGGGATTTCTTTATATTAACAAGAGAAATGAAGAATTTATTTCTCTGGTAAAGCAATTTTGGGCTGAGAGAGTCAGAAAGGTAAATGAACACAATTAGGATTTTTCAAGATTTTTAGGCTACACTGCAAAATGTAAAGGTAAAAATGACTATTGGTGTCACTTAACAGTATTGCTGATAAAATGGTAGCATTTAAAAATTCCCTCCATGAGAGAATGAGTCCTCAGGTAACCCTGCAATAGTATCACAATTTTATCTGAACCAACCACTTCAGAAAAAATGTAGACTCTCAAAAGACATATACAACAAAATTACACAATCTCCTTCCATTTCCCTCAGTGTCACAGAGACCCGAATAAACCAAATGCAGGGAAAAAAAAACCTCAGAGCAATTATCCCCACAAGTGTTTTGAGTTTGAAAGCACAACTTTAAGGGCCACTTCTCTGTGCACCACGCAGGAATTTCTGCTCCCTGGCATGGACCAGAGAAACACTCCACACAGGCCAAGTGGAAACCTGGATTTATGGCTCTGCAACTACAAGGGTCACCTCAGCTTTTCAGGCAGGAAGACAGAGCCAGAGTCAGGGCAGCTCTGCAGCCATCAGGGGTGCTCAGGCTGCCAGCACAGGGTCACACACAAGGTCTGTGGGCAGAGCAGCACAGTGGGGAAGGCAGAAGAATGAAGGGATCAGCAAAGGTCTCTGCCTCGTTAAGGTTGCTTTTAATGCCTTCCCAGCTTCTCCTGCCTGTCTTCCAGAAGCTCCAGTTCCCCTCTCCTCCCCAGCCCTCCTGCACAAACCAGGAAATGCTGACTGCAGGGAGGGAGCAGGCTCCACTCCACTACACAGCTGAAATCAAACCCAGGAATTTTTGTTCTGCTGCCCAGTCATACCTGATTAGCCCCCACTTTGATGCTGCTCAGGGGAACGCAGTGCACAGAATGATTCCCTAATTAGGGGACAAATTCTGCAGACCTCCCTCTCAAAAACTTTCTGGGAAGTCAATGGGATTAATCACCACAGCAGGAGCTCAGTCACTTGGGCTCCAGACAGAGGATGGTGCTTGAATCAGAGAGACAAGGAGCTTCCTCTGCACCTAAAACTGCATCAGACAGGAGCTTCCTCTGCACTAAAAAATACATCAGACAGGAGATTCCTCTGCACCTAAAACTGCATCAGGCAGGAGCTTCCTCTGCACTAAAAAATGCATCAGACAGGAGCTTCCTCTGCACCCAAAAAATGCATCAGACAGGAGCTTCCACTGCACTAAAAAATGCATCGGGCAGGAGCTTCCTCTGCACTCAAAAATGCATCAGACAGGAGCTTCCTCTGCACCCAAAAAATGCATCAGACAGGAGCTTCCTCTGCACCTAAAACTGCATCAGACATGAGCTTCTCTGCACTCAAAAATGCATCAGACATGAGCTTCCTCTGCACCTAAAACTGCATCAGACAGGACCTTCCTCTGCACTAAAAAATGCATCAGACAGAAGTTTCCTCTGCACCTAAAACTGCATCAGACATGAGCTTCTCTGCACTCAAAAATGCATCAGACAGGAGCTTCCTCTGCACCCGAAAATGCATCAGACAGGAGCTTCCTCTGCACTAAAAAATGCATCAGACAGGAGCTTCCTCTGCACCCAAAAAATGCATCAGACAGGAGCTTCCACTGCACTAAAAAATGCATCGGGCAGGAGCTTCCTCTGCACCCAAAAAATGCACCAGGCAGGAGCTTCCACTGCACCCAAAAATGCATCAGACAGGAGGCTCCTCTGCACTCAAAAATGCATCACACAGAAGCTTCCTCTGCACCTAAAAATGCATTAGACAGGAGCTTCCTCTGCACCTAAAACTGCTCCAGCTCTCACTGTGCTGCCACAGGAGCCCTCGCAGCCCCCAGGACACAGAACCCAAGGCACTCATGCTCTGCTCTTAGACTGGAGGGTCATTTTCACCACCAATGCTAAAGTGCAGGTGAGGTATTAGGGAGAGAACCAGGCTCTGGAGCTTCACATGCAACCAGCCCTCTCCTAAACTTTCTTTAAAATTTCCAAATAACAGCCGAGGTGCCTCCGGCATGCCCGGCATTTACATTAAACCAACATCATTACCAACGTACCCTGTTCCCAAACTTTACACCGCCCAGGAGCAGGTGAGGCAAACTGTTTGCAGACTGGTTTAAACTTACCACACAGCCCATTCCTTTCCCAGACTGGGGAGGGTGAAGCATGAGAATGCTGTGAATTCCCCAATGTTTATCTTGCTCAACGAGTTTTATTTAACCGCATCATTAGGTCACCCTCAAATTCCCCCGAACAATGAGGGGAAAAACCCGCAGAAAAGGGTGTGGCTTCGGGAGCAGAGAGAAGGGGCTTTGTTTCCTTGACGCACGGTTCAAAAAATGCACACATTTACCAATCCAAACGAATCCCGATAAAGGCAGGAAGACTGGAGACTGCCAAAGACACTCCTGGTGCGAGGCAAAGGCTCTCCCCGGAGCTGTCTGCCTTTAAAATCCCCACACCATCACCCAGCTGCACCTTTAGGAACACAGAAGGTTTCTTGTCTAAATGACAATTTCTCTTAAAGCGTGTGGGAGAGGGAGGGGAATCGAGGACTGGCTCCCTTCCTTTGCTACGCTGCTCTGTAATTTATGGATTAGTCTTGCAATTGTTCTACTGCTCCAGCATTTGCTTGCAAAGGAAACCTCTCCTCTGTGCAGCTATTTAGGTTAAAAAGTAACCTCATTAGATTCCCAGTGCTTTGAAGACAAATTTCAGTTGCTTCCCCTACTGGAAACCTTGCCAGCTGAACCTTTCTCCTCCCCCTCCTTCCCCCCACCATGTTCTTTCAAAGCAGCCAGGATCCATCCAATACAGACAAAAATCACCCTGTCTAGAGGAGCTGACTGTTGGCGTGTTTTCAAATACCTCTCCCTTGAACAGCAAGCAGGCTACGTCTCCCTGCATATAATATAAGGAGTATTTCTGATGCAGCAGAGCCACTGAGGAGCTGTTTCCCTGTCCTGTGTGCACAGAGGTTTGAGGCCTTTGAATCTGCAAAAACATTTGCAACGAGCTTCTACAATCATTACCCCCCCTAAACCCTTTACTTCCCCTTTTCCTGGCCTCTTTATTATTTATTTAGCCAGATCAAAGGGCCTTTTCATCAGGCTTGTATGCTGCTGAAGTCATTTCAGATCACAAACAATGGTGGACAAACTCTGAAAATAGCTCCTCATAGGGCTAGGAAGGTTCTGAGCAGATTCAAACTCCCTAAAGCTCAGATCCTGTTCCCAAATACTGACTGGTTTCTTCATGCTCCCCTCAAAATGTGCAAACACAAACTCACAGAAACCTCTCCATTTACATCCTCCCCTTGCTCCTCCTCCTTTTAGCTTCAAAATGAGGCCAAAAATCATCACACCAGATACCACCTGGTGTCAGGCAGAGATGAGAAGGTATGGGAACAGGTAAAGTAAAGCTGGGGTTTTAGCCCACCTTAATAAAACTTCATCTTCCCACAGGGACATCAGTGTTTGGCTCAAGCCAAATCCAGCTCCTTATCTAGAGGGAACCAGAACAGGCTGAGATTTCAAATGATGCAAGAAAAATGAGCAAAAGCTGAACAAGCAAGTCTGGGATGAGGCACAAAGCATGCTCCATTTTCCTCTCCTACACTTCAGTCCACTGAAAATAAAATTCTAAAAAGCTCAGAGGTGATTTTTGCTACCTGCACCATTACTGCTTTCATTCACTTTTCTCCTCTCCTATGTGATGTAGTTTTAAGAAAAATCTTTTGTCTGGCAGATGTAATTAAGAACAACTTATGGCTCACAATAAGTAACTAACTGCAAGTTTCCACAATGAATCACACCACAACTTTGGCTTTTGTAGCAAAGCTTTTGTGAGGCTCTGGAGCCTCAGCATTAAACTTCCCCATACTATAAAATCAAGTTGGCTTGTATGGATCTTTTTGTTGTTGTTGTTTGTAAAAAAGCATCAGGCCTCTCCAGCCAGCTACTGAAGCAGGTAACAGTTCTTCTAGACAGTCTGCAGCTGAACACAACATCTCATCTCATGTCATGAAGATGGGGTCTTTGCTGAAGGAAAACCTGCCTCAGGAGTGAAGGTGATGGACTGAGTTTTATACTGTCATTCCCTACGTGGCTGTCACAGGGTTTGTTTTAAGGTCTGGCTTACCTGACTGAGCCATACTCAGGGGGATGCTGATACCTCATCATAGGCCCATCAGATCTTCCCTGCTGGCCCATGCGATGGTCACTATAGAAATGCCCCGAGTCCTGAGGCTTGCAGTTCATAGCCGGGGTGGACACGTTTTTGTAAGGGTACTCCGGGGGAGGCCCCCGCTGCTCCATCCCCTTCATGCTGGGCTGCGAAGGGGGCTGCACCGAGTTCTTGTAGAACTCATTGGAGCCAGAACTTTTGTAAGGGTCGCTGGACTGCTGGGGAGAGAGCGGGGACAGCGGGGACAGCGGCGCGCTGGTGACGGGCGCGTGGGCCTTGACCCCGCTGGTGGCCAGGGACAGCTGCATCAGCCGCTCGCTGAGGGAGCGCACGTGGCCTTGCTTGAGGTCCTTCAGTCCCTCGTCCTGGTGCACCTTCCCCGGGCTCACCCGCTGCACCGTGGGCCGCCCTTCGGTCCTCATCTTCTGGTTGGTGACGCCCGTGACGTAGAAGGCGGCCCCGACGCTGGCGTGCGGCTGGCCCCGGAAATACTGCGACTGCACCTTGGCCTCCTCGTAGGTCGGGAGGTCCTCGCTGTTCTGGAGCCGCGGCGACAGCTGCTTCTCCATGATGCTGTTGTCCACCTGTATCTCCTGGCCCTGGGGCTCCTGGCGGGCAGCATGAGTCACCAGCTGGTGGTCCTGGGAGCTCAGCCCTTCGTTCTGAGAGGCCGGGCTGCCGGTGCTGCTGAAAGGGGGGGCATTGCCTGTGGCTTGCTGGTGTAAGGCCAGGAGGTTGCGGTTGTCATTGGGGTTCCCGTATCGGAGCTGCTCCTGCAGCAGGCGCTGTAAAACTGTCGTAGCTGCTTGCTCTTCTGAATTCCTCATCTCAAACTGGTGGTGCCTTTTGGGTGGAATGTAAAAGCTGCCCTTGACCTAAGGAAAGGAGACACGGTTATTAGCACCTGAGTGGATCGGGTGAGAGATATTCAGGAGCAACGGCTTGAAATAGGGGGAAAAAAAAGCAGGTTAGATTACCAAAGGTTCCCATAACAATGGGGGTCATCAAGGCCCTTGACCTAAGAAGGACTTGCATGCCCGGGGGGCAAAGCCTCAGAAAGGTGATGAAAGGTGACTTGAAAGTTTATAGGCAAATCAATTGACTGCAAGCTGTAGGGATGCACGCCAAATACCTCAGACAGCATCTCGGGCAAAAAGGAGACGTGGAATTCACAGGATGATGGTAAAAACGCCTGAAACCTGTTTGCTTTATGCTTAGAGTTACCAACAGTGAAATACACTTCCCATATTTGTAGGCAGACAAGGATTGAAGTGTGAAATCAGCAACTTGCCAGTTTTAAGGGAAAGAAAAAAAAAACAACAAAAAAAGAGGCCCATTGAGACAGCATATGGTTCAAAAGAAGTAAAGAAATCTCTCAGCTTAGATAAAGCAATTCATGAGTACCTAGTTAGCCAGCAGGTTTTCAGAGTTATGAAATGCCCACAGTGAGATCAGCACCTCTTCTGCCTGCTGCAGAAAACCCGGGCACAGGTGCAAGGGAAAACTCAGGAACTTCCTGCTATACAAAGGCAACCAAATCCTCACACATCTAAATATCCTCAGCGGAATGCATGCAAATGCAAGGGGAGGAAAAAGAGTTGTCTGATCTAAGGAACAGAAAAAGACCTCTGAGTGGCAGGAAAAAACACTGCGTCCCAATGAGAGAAACACAAAGAGCCAATGTCAGGCACATCCTAAGTACAGATTAAGCCAGTGACCAACATCAATTACGTTTTGCTCAGTCTCCCAGTGGAGTCAGGAGTGTGTCATGGAAACTCAGGCCCATTGGCCCTGTTTGAGTTGAAATATCAAAAATTAATGATACCTTTGAGACATGTAACTGAAAGCAGAGCTACTTTTGAGCTAGAACAGCTCAGAATAGAGAGTAAGGCTCACTCGCTGGCCAAGCTGTGGCTCTGCCCTGACAGCAAAATACGTGTTCCTGTTCTAGAATTTTCTTCTGACACCTTTTTTTCTGTATTACACTGTCCCTTAGCAGAAGGTAACTTGTTCCCAACAGTATTTTCTGTGGCAGAACCAGGAATCAGGAGGCCTAAAGGGTCTGCTTTGTGCTGCATCTCCACAACCTCCCCGTTTCCTCCCTTCTGCAAACTTTAATGAAGAGAAAGTTAAAATCCACCTCACTCCAGGCTGCTCACCAGGCAGGAATTCAGGCCCTGTTAGCTGACCTGCAATGTGACTCCTCTGAAGTCCTGTTTGAAGTGGCACATACCTTTGTCCTTCACTTGGAGTTCCCTGGTAAGGAGGAGCAGTTCTGCCACATGGGGGGACACACTCAGCCTTCCTCCTGCAAATCCAAGATCTCCTCTCAGAGATGGCTTCAGGCTCCTCCTCAGCAGGCCAGATCACTTGATACTCTCCTCGCTCCCAAAATAATTCTGAGGAAAGTATTGAAAACATCATTTTAATCAGTAGATGAGACCCTAGAAATAATAAACCTTGGCCCATATTTCAGACTTTCCTTTTGTAGCTTCTTGTCTTCTCCCAGAGCCCAACAATTCTGATCCCTTTAGGATGAATGAACCCCCATGTCCCCAGCAATCTACTCCAGCTGCTGCTTTAATCATGACCATTTCTGCTCCAAGATTAAATGTTGCCAAGTAATGCTTTGTCCCATCTGTGCCTCCAAGTGAAACAGTGATTAAAACCCGCTAATTCTTTAACTCCATTGTTTTATTTTTTGCTCAGAATGAAAGCTGCAGCACAGATGAGGATGCCCTGTGCTTATGGTTCCTTTGCCAGTGGTGCTGAGCATTTCAAACTGTGTCAGCAGAAATCCTCTGCTGGATGGTGACACGGTGAAATGCTTGATAAACTTCAACACACTGTGCCTCAGAAATGACTGTGAGAATAATCAGTTTGTGAATATTAGCTTTATTTTACAGACTGGGAAAGTCAGGGGAAGAAAAGGACACTGACGAGAGTTTATGCCAGAAATACATTGCAGAGCACAGCTCTAATTCCCAAAACACTCTTTAATTATGTTACTTTTCTCCTTCAGAATATGAAGCAGCAAAGAAACTTTAACCATTGAGAGGAGAAGCAGGAGAATACACAAAAATGTGTATTTAGGCATGTTAACAACAAGAAGCAGTTACTGAAGGTGTCCTAATGAAAAAGGCGAGCAATGCAAGAGATGTAGAACATATTTGTGCACTCATACTTCAAGGAAAGGCAATAAAAACAGAACTAGCGAAACTAAAAATATTCATTGATACGTATAATTTAACTTAATTTCCTGGAATGTTGCAAAAAATAAAGTGAACAGATGTGGTGAAGGAATGCAGACGAGGACACTTCTGTCTCTGACTTATTACGGCACCAATCCACACCCAACAAAAACTATCTCAGATCTGCAAGTTAAATACTTGAGGTGTCAACAGCAATTTCAAGGCACATGAACAATATCTAAGGAGAGAACAAGGCAGTGTTGTGTGGTACTTCAAGATGGTGGTTGAAAAAAGCAGCTAATGTCAAATTCTTAACTGGTGACTTAGCTCGAGAGGGATATATTGAAAACAGCTGCCAGCAAATATGCAGTAAAGAACCTTTAAACCAGGCATTAAAGATAGCAGATAACTAGAGCAATTTCTAGCCTCTTTTCCCAGCATTGCACAACAGAAGTTAAGGATTCCTCATTCCCCTCACACCAGAATCATCACTGACTCTTTCTTTTTTTAATTTTTTTTTTTAAACCAAGCTGCCCTGAGCAAGCCTTTTTATTAGAGCATAAAAAGGCTTTTATTATGCAATATGATGCTGCCTTTCCACCCAAAGATTTCTTTTGTCTCAACTGGAAAAATCTAAGGAGGTGGGGGGGATTGTTTATTTTTTTAATACAAAGATACAACCCAGCTTGAGATTCTGTTCTGCCTCTCTGCCTTAAAGATTTTTTTTTTCAACAGACAAATCCAATCTGTGCATGTTTAACTCCTTGAAATGCTCCAGGAACCATTTCACACACATAGCTTCACTCCTCAGCACTACCAGCTCTTTCTGCTGAGCTGATGGAGGGAGGGCACAGTTCACACTGAAAACATTTGCTGGAACTGAATGCTACTAATTTTAGTGTGGGTGTAAACTAGAAATCAACCTGGAAACCCAAAGCAAAAGGTGGGCTGAGATACAATATGAAGATATTCTGGCCAGCAAATCTGCTTTCTTTAAATACTGACTGCTAGCCCGTTTTTTCCAGTTTTATCCCATTATTTTTAATTAACAAAGAAAATCTTGTGCAACTAACTTGGGTGGCAGCATTCCTGGAATCTGCTTTCTGAGCAGGCTGGAAACTCCTGGCAGAACCAATGAGTTAACTTTTCTATTAACAAAACACAAAAATGAACAGTACAATTGGTGCTGAAGCTCATGTGTTATTTATTTGGACACCAAACCCTATTTGTGTCAGGCTCTTCCAGCAATTTCGGTTTTCACTGTGCCAAAGATGGAAATTAGTGAGATGCACTGGAAAAGTTGTTATGATAGAGCTGGAAGGAAATTGGGAAGGTTCTGTAGATACTTTAAACAGACATATTTGGGGGTTTAGCCTACATCTATTATGATTGATAGGGCTGAAATCAGACTGCCAACAACTCTGTCTAACTGTATGGATCCACAAAGCCTAGAAACACCTTTTCCAGTGGAAAATTCAGGTTTAGATCAAATCTCATCCAAGGAACCACAGTGAGATTTCCCAGGCTGAATCAATTTTGCAATTTGCTCCCAAGCACTGCAGCTCTATCATCTTACACTTCATTCTAAACTCTGGTCTGAAATTACTCCTGGTAATTTGAGGGAAAAGCTCTTGAGGAAACACCAGAACCTAGAACTGGTAGAACTAACACAGGAATTGCAAGTAATGATTCTCCATGCTGAGATCAAGAATGGGTACAAAACAGGGGTAGTGTAGGTACTGTTTAAGGAAGAAAAGCCTCATGTTTGCAGGGCATTGTGTAAAAACCCAGTAGCTGAGGCTTCTGTCTTAAACATCATGTAATTATGCACAGGAACCTTGCCAGTCCCTCGTGAGGAAGGAAGATTAATGAAGAATTTAAAATGATAATACTGCCAGGCTGTAGGGAACCAAAGCAGCACATTTCTGTACAGCATGCAAATATTTTCCAGCATTATAAAAATAAACAAGCTTAGACAAGTGAGTGACTCACCACTGTTTGATGAGTGGCTCTAATGCTATAGCTCAATTAACCTGCATGGAGCAATAATAACCTCACAAGCAAAGAGAAGCATCTTTCTTTAGCTTGTGAAACGAAGAGGAATGCAAGAGTCCCTGTGAGGACAGCCTGTGCATACTTGCCCAGAATTACTGCTTAGCCAAGGAGCTAATTAGCTAATGCATCAGGTGGGATGGGAACAGGTTCACCACCTCATCAGGGCTCAGTACAGTTAAGCACTTTCAGTTTTACTCCTGGGTTTTGTGTCTGCTCACACCTGAAACAATCCAGTGACAGACTCCAAACTCCAGCAGCAAATTCTGTAAAGGAATTCTGTGGTTTTTCTTAAAGGATGTGCTCGTGATCCTGCCCATCCTGGTCGGCAGCAGGGGATGGGGGTGCTACCAGGTAGATGAAATTTTAGGCTGGTTTTTTAGGTGCAGGTTCTTCTTTAGGTTCTTCAGACAGACCTGCACTCTGTAACAGAGGAGGGGACAGGAAAGCGTGGAAAGGACCAGCTGTGAGGTCCCTGGGCAATACTCCCATGCTGAGTCACCCCTGGGTAATGGAAACACTCTGCTGCTCCATGGCCCACGCAAACCCCAGCAGGCTGATCCCTGATCCTGCACAATTCACTCAAGCCGTGTCTCCAAGACCATTGGAAGTGTGGCTGCTCTGCACAAACACTCACTTTGGAGCTGCTGGGAGCATCAGGGACTCAGAGGCAAAGTCCCCAATTATCTAATGAATAGTGGAGGTGATCACTGAATGCTCTTTGCTTCCTTTCAGTCCTTCCCAAGCAGGAGGAGGAAGGGAGAGAATACACACCAGGACAGTCCTGGAGAATAAAGGCTCCCAACGTCTGGCGCCAACACCCAGACCTGCAAGGCAGCACTCAACAAGTCCCAGCATTGTGAGAGCGCTTTAGCACCTGCTCCTGAGCAGCAGGAGGTTCCAGACTCCAACCATAAACACCTCCCCAGCTCCCATTCAGCCCTCCCGGCCCTGCCTGCCTCCATCTGCTGCCCGTGGCTCAGGTGATCCCGGAGGGTGGCACCCAGCAGGTGCATGGAGCACTGCCAGCATTACTCATCTTCATTCCAGGAGGGCAGAGTCACCGGGCAAACAAGAAAAACTTCCTTCTTTTAACGAAAAACAAGGACAATGTCACCCGGAGGGGGGCAAATAAGATGCATACCCATTGTATTAGATCATCGGGCTACAGCTACAGGAGAACAACCAAAGGCTGGTCCCGGTTTTAACAACTCTCCCAGCCAAACTGAGTCCAACTGAGCAAGGATTAGACTGTCCCTAACCCTGCCCCTCAAACACTCTGTCACTGGGACCAGGCACAGGGAAGCCTGGCAGGCCTGAAGAAAAGCCAGCAAGTTTCTTGGCCTGGCTGGAGATAAATAAGTCAAGATGTCAACATGGGAAGATCCCCTCTAAATTACATCTCAAAGGAAAAAACTGAGAAGACCTTACTTGACCTTTGAATTGCTGCTCCCTTCACTAAAAAGTATCAATTTCTTCACAGGGAAGTTCCTATAATCTTCACCAACATAATTTAGGCTTTATATTACAAAGGAAAAAAAAAAAAAAACAAACCAAACATTTACAAAGCCCGGTATAAATAGGAATGTGTCGTGGCTTTTAAGCATTTTGAAAAGAATGCTATGGAATTTCAAGTTCCTCCATAAAATTTTAAAAGTCACAGGGGCAGGAGGATTTATTCTGAATATACCAGTCTAATAGCAAAACCAGCTGTCTTTATTGAGAATATTTCTACATGAAGACATCACACCACTCCATCACTGTTATGCAGCACTACCTCACACTGCTCACACATCTGCAGAGTCACAGCCCCTTAGGGGCAGGTACTGCCATTTCTGCATAATTAACGAAACACAAATCCCAGCACAGGCAATGGAAGCTCTGCTACCAGCCCCAGAAAGGCCAAAATCTCACCTTTTAGACGTCTTCTTGCTAAAAACCAGCTCAAGCTCACGCAGCTTTAGCCTCCCCAGGTCTCATTTCAGAGGGCTGCCTCCCAGCACAGAACGAGCAAGATTCATCTGCCTCAAACTTCAGCAATTCCCAGCAATTCTGCAGAACTGGGGAACTGCTGCAAGCCCAAGCAGCTTTAATTCAGCATCGAGCTTTGTTTTGTGTTTTTTTGCAAATGCTCCACTTCTGGCTGCTGCTGGCACTCAGGCAGCGCCCTGCTTCTGTCGTCAGCAGCCCCTGTCCCACAAGTATCCCAACTATGCCTCAGCACCAGTTTCATTGCATTGTGTGGTTTCTCCATTCCTCCCCTGATTTAGTCCAGGCCTCTCCTCGGGGCTCTCAGATAATGAAAACCATGTGAGAGTAAAATGTAATCTTCAAACACGCAAACCAGTTTCATGTGCATTATCAGAAGGGAGCAAAATGTTGACAGTGCATCATTTGTCCCTACAGATAGGATCAGACTCTTTTAATTGCTGCTGAGATTAAAAAAAAAAAAAAAAAAAAAAAAGATTGGAATCACCATCTGCATTAAAAATAAAGTCAAAATTCGAACCTAAAAGCTGAAGCAGTCCTGAAAACAATGGAAATACGATCCCCAAACAGATATTTTCATTTTGTGCCACCTTAAGGTAGTTTTTCCTCATATGTCAGTTGTGACATTCTGAACATTTATATTGTAAGCTGACACAAATAAAAAAACTTAGGTGGAGGAGGATGCAGAGAAGAAAACCACTATGGCCTAACTTTAGCATGGAATTTTCTGGCTTTTCTAGCAATACCACAATTTAAACTATTTTAAGCCCCCATATGGAAGAGTCTTCTTATTTCAGATTGCAGTTTCACAGAATTTAAGGGGGCTAACCACAGAATCTGGAAAGCAGGCAGGAATGGCCTCTCCTTTGGTCTAAGGTCTGCTTTTTATTTCCTTTAGAAAAAGAAACAGGTAAAATACAGATAAATTGTCAGTTATCAGCCAGAGATGCTGTGGCCCAAGGAAGGGCACAAACCCAGTGCAGTACTGGGACAGCCCAACACCACCAAGAGATCTCAGTGGGTACCATGGGTTAAAAATATGAATTAAAAATAAAACCCTACAGAAGATCTAGCCCACTGCATTTTTAGACAGCAAGGATGTTATAAGAGTGGTTTTGGTGTTGTTCTTTTATCGTAACCACCTGGGCTTCTCATGTGCACCTTGTAAAAACCCCTTAATTACCTATAAGATGATTAATTGAGCCTCACCACCACACTGGGAGGAAGATATTACTCCACTCATTTTAGCACAGTGGTGACTGGCTAAATCCTGGCCTACATTGATATCTTTTGTTGCCACAACTATGTCACTCAGGGAATTGATTTCTTTCAATGCAAGTATTCCAGCAACCACTCTAAACCAGATGCAGTTACAGTAGGAAATAATTGGTTTTAGGTGTACTGCTTAGGAAACCTCGTGTAAACCACACCAGCACAACTTCTGCCTTGCTAATATAAACTTCACCACTGCTAGAAGATTTTCTGTAGTAACAGGAGCAGCAAGCCCAGATCCTGCCTAAATGGATCAAGGATGTTGGCACCCCAGGACTTGTGCAAGCAGAAGGCAGAGGAACCTTCTGAGTGTTCTCCTTCTGCAAAGGATCCTCAGCAGCTGCAGAAAAACAGTGAAAGATTTAGAGCCCTAATGAATGAAATGAACTTCACTGAGTGCACAGAAACCAGAGGTAACACACGGCTCCTTGAGCACAAATCCAAGGTGATTAACCTTTCCTGCTGCCCTTCAAAGTTCAGTCAATGCCAGCAGGGCTTGTGCAGGAAATGCACTCAGCTCTCCCCTGCCTGAGGAATGCAGCTGCCAGAGCCTCTCCAGCCAGGAAAAGCTGCTGTCCTGGGTCTCCCAAGGGAACACATCCTGCAGTTTGCCTCCTGCATCACCACCCCGGGCCCTGATCTCCATCCCAGCCTTTTGAGGCTGCTCCATGGAAGCTCCCTTCAAACCCCCTGAGCAGCAGGGGATGGGGCCAGCAGTGTCACACACACAGCTTCTATTGCCATCCCTACTCCTCCAAATGAGAAATCCACTGGGCTTTCAGCACATGCTAAATCCACTCTTCCCCCCAGGGGGGGCTAAGCTTTTTTTACAACTTTTTCTTTTTTAAAGAAGATCCAAGTGCTCCACACCCAATCCCAACTGGACAAGAGCAAGAGCTGCTCTTTCTCATGTAACTTTGGAGTGCTCTTTTCTGCCTGCTCTCCACAGGTCCCTGATCTTACCCAAAGGAAGGCTGGAACAGGCTACGTAATGGCCCTTGGTCTCCAACCTTCATCATTCTACAGTAAAAAGTGTTCCAAATTTGTTTTTACCCAATACAAATATCAGCACTCAGCTGTGATGACTCCAGAAAATTCCAGATTACCACCTCCTTGTGGACCTCCACAGGCTATCCCAGGATCCCAGACTGGTTTGGGTTGGAAGGAACACTAAAAGCCATCTCATTCCAACCCCCCAGCACAGGCAGAGATGCCATCTCACACTGGTTTTTAAGTTCTGGCTCTCCAGAAATACAGAGAAGGTTTCAGCTTTGTTTCTTTTCAAAAAGACAATGGGAAAACAAGGAAGATATGTTTTCCCAAGGCCCACAACTAGACAGGCTAGCCCCAGTATGAAGCAATCAAATTTGTTTCAGCTGAACACAGAATCACCCAAATTAGAACAGCAAGAAAAGTCCACCAAACCCTGATGGGAACAAAGTCACTGAAAATGTGGAATTAGTTTCCTTGAGGGTTACAGTAAATAATCCTAATATATTAAGTAATTCTTTCAAAAAACAAGTTGTGTAGAGACACAAAACATTTTAAAGAAGAAATTACTGTGACACAACTCTTAAACAAGGTCTTACAAATGCTAATTAATTCACTAAACAAAATTCTAAAGTAGCTTAATTCATAAACATTCATATAAGAGAACTGTTCAACAACATTTTGGTCTACTATTAGACACTCTAAGTGCTTTGCTAATACAAATAAGCCTTTAAAAACCAATTTTATTGGATCAGTGAACTTTTTTGTCCTTTACACAAAGTCTGGTTCTATACTGTGACCACTACTGATGAACCTTATATAGCCCAACAGTGATTACCAAGGAAAATGACCAAAAACCTCTCCAAACTCCCAAGGAATTTCAAATATTTAGTATTTAGGAAAAAAAAAAAAGTTATTTTAAGCTGAGACAAAACCAAACTAGACAAGAGTCATTCTCAGAGAGGACGAGAAAGTAAAAAAGCAGCAAGTCTGAATGGCAGCATTTATCTCTGCAGCCCTTCTGCAGGACCAAGAATGCAGAGTGCCTGCCAGGGAGAGAGGAGACACTCAGCTCTTGGGAACAGGAGGGACCCTCACTTCTCCAGGGCCTGCCAAGCCCCATGGGAGCTGCCCAGGACAAGGGATGGATGACACATCCAACACCAACAACCACCACGAGGGACAGCCAGCCACAGCTCCAGCCACAGGGGAGACACCAACACACGCTCTTCCTGCACCTAAGCTGGGAACCTCACACAAACCTCTCCACTCCACTAAGACAGGGTTTTAAAGCTTTGAGAAATTTGTTTCCACAGGCCTTTGAATTCTGTTCTCATTGTTTGTTTGTTGGTTTTAATCCATATTTTGTTTCTCATTCCTATTCACTTCTCAAGCACTGAGCTCCCGCTGACATCAAATGTCTGGTTTGCCCTGAATGGTTATTTGTGCACAGGTAAGTTTTAAATCTGTTCTTACTTTAAAAATTACATCCAAGTGTCCATGTAAAGACAAATTCCACCAACCATGAAAAACTCCTTTCACTTACAGGCATAGTAGGCAAGCAAGAAAAGATTGTATTGCATGTTTAAAAATTCATTGCTCCTAGGAACAACTTCACAGTATTTTTCCCCAAAGTTGTTAGAACTTTCTCCTGTCCTGTAGACAACATTTCAAGGCTACTCTGGAGAGCCAGGTAATATGCAAGATTTGGATATTTGCTGACTTTAGAGTTCTCCATACAGCCCATTACTTTCACATGGACACAATTCCAGTATCAGATCTGTCCAAAGCAGGAACCAAATGCCTTTGCAAAGGTTGAAGGTATGGCCACGGAGGCTGCAGCATGAAGTTCTTCCTGTGGCCAGCACTGCATTCCAGAGCTGTTTGGGAATACACTCTCTCCTGTCTAAAAGGGTTTAACAACTCCTGCAGCCAAACTGGACTCACAGGGCAGGTATGTGGCTGCTCTTCCATAAAAGACAATGATTTAAATCTACAACATGATGCTGCTGCCACATATGGGGCATGTGTAGAGAGAAGATCAGGCACCAGGGTATGTGGAAGTCTAACCTAAAAGGTGACTACTCATCAGAAAGTAAGAAAAGCAGAGAATTCCTGAAAGGAATGCACTTAGAGAAATGGGTTGTGGCCCAGATTCAACACAATGGACTAAATCACTTTGACAAATCCTCCAGTGCTTCCTGCAAGTGTATAACCCCAGCAACAGGCAGCTTGGAACACTTCTATGAGGAACCAAGTCCACTCTTGTATTTCAGTGGACACAAGAGGAGAAAGAGAGCCCTGGACCTCATTGCCAATCCCCAAGAATGGCTGTTCTCACACTTTTATAAACACTTGGTCTCCATGGAAGGGGGATACCTAGCAGCAAACATTGGCAACCAAGGACATTCCACTCCCACTATATCGTCCACAATAGCAAGGAGGAAAAAAAAAAATCCATAAGGCTGCTTTGAATAGGAACCCTTTGAGAGCTTCTTCAAAAAGTCAGTGTCTGAAAATACCTTGAAATGTGGGAATGTGCAACAACAGCCAGATGGGGGAAAACAGGCATCTTACTTTATTCTGAAAGCATTTACACTTCAGCCCAAAGTGGGAACATCCATTAATCCAAGAACATTTTGCCAAGAACAAGGTCATACTTTTCTTTTTAATTCACAACAGAACCCAGCACACAACACACTCTGCACCAAACAGAGAATCTCATCATTTTGTGTTTGGAGCTACATTTTAGTTTAATCCATACTCTGAACATGTAAGAACTTTTATTATATTGGGTTTTGTCTTTCCTGCAGGTCAGAGCTCTGCAGCTCTTCAAAACCACCAGTAAAAATGAAGCAAGAAGTGCACAAGGAGTTCTGCCCCACAAGGGGTTTAAACAGACAAATTCTTTCACTTTCAAAAGTATTTATACACTAACAGACTCTTGGATGGCTGATAATTCTAAAATTGAACACCTACTCCTGTGTATACATTAATACAACAATCTGAACCAAACTCCAAATTTTGCTCCACATTAAGAAAATTAAGGTTTAATGAGCTCAAATTCTACTTGAGCTGTTTGCTCACTGCAGTAACAGTGAGCCCCAGCCATGGAGCAAGGAAACATTGTGCTGAGCCCTAGGAAGAATTAAATGGTGCAAGTTGTTTTATCAAAATAACCACAAAAAAAAAAAAATCACATTACACTCAACTGGAAACAAAAAGAAGGGCTAGAAGTGGGAGAAGCATTTGTGCTCTGAGAACTTGGGGATTGCAAATTCTCAATTTCACTGTCATGGTTAGGAAAATGTGGCAGCAAAGCAACGCAACCTTATTTCTAAATAAACAAAAAGATTGGTCAGTCTGCTGATGCAAGACAGACTAAAGAGAACAAGAGAACTATTAAATTATCTCCACTTCTGGGACTCTGGCTATTCTTTTGCAAAGTGAATGGCTTATGCTAATCAGGATGCATCTGAAATGCATCATTCAAGCCTTCTTGTACAAATATAGTTCTTATTTATCCCAAAAGATCCCCACCAGCTGGCAATGTTTGCATACAATGTTAAACCCAACCTCAAGAGCCCGTGCATTATGAGTCATTTTACACTTAAAAACATTAGTTCCTTTCAGTGTTCTCCAAGACGGTGTATCCCACGAGAAGAATTTTAGTGGAATTTAGCAATAATACACTATGTTACCATCCAACTTCCTCTAGCACAAAGAAGTTACAAGTTTTCTGTTGTTTGGTGGGTTGGTTTTTTTGTTGTTTTGTTGGTTTGTTTTTTTTTCTTTTTTTTTCTCTCCTAACAGTGCTTTTCCTCCAGAACATCTTTGGGGAAGGAACAAAAGGATTTGCACCAATCCCCTCTATATGAATCAAATATTTATGCTATGCCCTCTTGAAGCACTTTCATCTAGTAACCTATGGAATGTGATCTCCTGACCTCAACACTCAGGCACGTCTAAATCAGCTGCCCTTTGAGCTGTATTAGAGAGGCTGCAGAGAATTTTTATACATTTGTATCACAGGCATATGAAAGCCTTGTGGCCCAGCTGGGGCATTCTCTGCTACAAAGCATTAGTCCAAAGTGTGCTTTGGGAAAGGGGAATGCTTTGGGAAAGGGGAATGCTTTGGGAAAGGGGAATGCTTTGGGAAAGGGGAATGCTTTGGTTGTCCCACGTTTATGGCACAATCCGATGTTCTGTGTCACCAGGAACAGGCAGGATGATGAAACCATGGGATCAGCACATTTACCAGCCAGCATAATCTTAAATTAAAGTCTCATGGCCACCACATGGCCCATTCTGCCCACTCCACACTGCCCAGTTCCCTCTCCAGGGCAGCCAGAGCTGCCTGCAAAACACCTCCAAGAATCCAAAAGGCAAAGAGCTTGTGGGATGAGCAGGCACCTCGTTCCCCCCACCTGGAAATCCCATCCTTTCCTCAAGAAAAATAAATCATTCTACGTTGTCTTTGTGGCCCCCAGGAATCTTTGAAGGATGGGGTTATGTTGCAAGTAAGTGTTCTGGAAGTAAAAGAGAGGGAGACCAGGTGTCCCAGATGAACCTGCAACTCCAACTACGGCACAAATTTTTCCAGGGTCAACTCGTGATCCTGCTCCCTCAGAGGAGCAGTCACTGAGGTAACCCTGGTGAAAGTCTGACCCAGAGATTTAACAGGGTCATGGTCCTGATGGTGGGGTTCATGTTTTCACAGCAGCCCTGAAAAACTGACGTGATGCTGCCCATCACTCACAAGATGATGAGCAGCACGAGGGCGCAGGGAAAGCTCCAGAACACAGTTCTTGTGTTCCCACCCTGACCTGGCAGAAAAGGCTCAGTGCCCTGAAACAGTCGAGCAGAAAAGTGTGAGACAGCAGCCCAAACCCAAGACCCTGGATGGATCCTGGTCAGTCACCTGGCCCAGTCCCCTCTCAAGGTGCCCCATGGCTGCTGCACCTCAACAGAGACTGAGGCACCCCCAGTTCTCCAGGGTCCAGCAGCTCAGAGCACACTGACTGCCCCACCTACCCCACTTTCTTTTCCCACAGAAATCCCTCCAGGGAAGAGGAAGGGGAAGGAAAAAATAAAAAACCAACAAAAAAAAAAAAAAACACCAAAAAACCCCCAAACCAACAAACTTAAAAAAAGAAAGAGGAACAGGGAGCAGGACAGAGCAATATGTAGCATTTCCTGTATCATCCACAGGAAAAACCCACGCAGTGGGGAAGAGCTCAATGTCAAGGCTGGTTTCACCACATGAACAGGCAGTTCCTCCTGCTGGGGGATGCTGTGTGATTCCACAGGGAACAATGCAATCTTCCCTGACACAAGGAGTCCCACTACCAGCCGCACAAAATTCCACAGGTCCTTCCCTTGCAGAAAGGGCTGGTAGCAAAAAAGGAAGGAGGGGAAGGAGGAATGTGGGTACAGAGCTGGGGGAGAAAGAAAATGAGACATTCACTGTGGTATTATCACTTGTAAACCAGGACACACTCAGCACTTGGCCCCTACAGAAAGGAGTATTCTGCAAAATATGTTTCCCTGCACAGAGACTGGGCCTCCATCCAGTTATTATGTGCACATGTCCCTGCTGCGTTTTCAGTCTTACTTCAGAAAAAAAAAAAATCTCAAAACAAAGAAAACATGCCCTCATATTCACTCTTCACAGTGCCAAGCGTGCTCCTGACCATGTTCAATAATCTGTTAAGGCGTGTTAATTATGGGTGCAACACTTTTACACCTTGTGACACAGCAGTAAAGCACTTAATGTAAAACAAATTCCAGTGCGAAACAAGGAACCAGCCGATCGTGGCAGCCCTGTTTGCACGTGTGATACATAAATGCACATACATGCTCCTCTGTGCAGCACGGCCAGCAAAGACAATCTCAACACGTGGATTACAAGCACAATGACTGCAATTATTTTCTCCAAAGAAAAGAGCACCACAAGAAACGGCTGCTTTCAAACACAGCCTGACACAAACGCACTTCAGCGACTTCCACCGAGTTTTACTCAATCCAATTACACACAAGTACATCACTATTCATTTTGGCAATTTACTACCTCTGGTGAAATAGGTGGATAAGCTTAATTTTTCTTTTTTTTCTTCCTTTTTTTTTTTTTTTTTGCAAGAATTTTGCAAGATGAAAAGTAAACTTTACAGGAGAGAGAAGTGATGGACAAAAGCTGACAGAGAAGAGAGCCAGTCTAACTCCCAGGTTAAGGCTGAAGAAAGAATGCAGAGTCCCTTGCAGCATGAGCACATCTCTTACCTACTGATCTGCTGAAGACAAAAGGGTTTTCTTCTTTTCAGAAACTGGACACTTGTAGCTCGTTGGGTCAGTCACACAAAGCTTCCCTGCTGCCAAAGGTATTCTTTTTCCCCTCGGGTTTTTGTTGTTGTTGTTTGGTTTTTTTACCCCAGAGAGTAAAGGGCAGAACAGTGGATTCAGCAGGGGCAAAGGGTGGAATTCGAGATTTAACGGGCTGGAGAACTGCAGAGCTCTCTCCAAAAGATGCTGTATTTCAAGGCGCTTTCATTTGCAAATCCTTCTTCATCCTCAGTGTCAATAAAACTGGAGGAGGGGGAGTAAACTTTTTTTTTAACCGCAGAAATAAAACCGGACTCCACAGAACGAGGAATGTGATACGAACTGGATTTGTGGCTCGACTTTTTCTTTTATTAAAAATAAATATACTTTGAGAACAAGCAATCGAGCTGGAAGGGCGTAAAAAAAAAAAAAAATAAAAAAAATCCCAGAGTCAGCCAGGACCTGCCCGCGGTCGCTGGGAGGAGGATAGCGGTACCTCGAGAGCGGCAGAATAAACACAAAGAGAGGAAAGTCCGCGCGTCCCGGCGGTGGCAGCTGGGCTGTCAGTGGCAGCGCCGCCCGGGGCAGTGGCAGCGCCCGCGGCCCCGGCAGCGAAGGGCGGCCCGCGGCATCGCGCCCGGGCGGGCTGGGCTGCGCCGACCGCTGCTCCGCGGTTACCTGTGCGCGGCGGCGGGGCTGGGCTCGGCGGCACGGAGCACAGCGGGCTCGGATCGGCTCGGCTGAGCTCCCTCCTCCGCCTCCTTCCGCTGCTGTGGGCGCGGGCGGCCCGCGGGACGCGCTGGGCCGGGGCGGGCGGGCAGGAAGCGCCGCCGCCCCCGGGCCCGCCCCGCCCGCGGCGCCGCCCCCGCCCCGCTGGGCTCCGCCCGCCCTCCCGCCGCTATTGTGTGCGGACACACGGACACACCGAGGAGCCGCTGCGGGTCTGGCCCCGCACACGCACCCCAACAACCCCACCCGGTGCCCGGGAGCGGTGTCCAAGCGCTCCTGGAGCTCTGGCAGCCTTGGGGCTGTTCGCGTTCTCTGGGGAGCCTGCACGCACCGCGGAGAACCTTTTCCCAAATACCCAACCTAAGCCTCCCCTGACACGGCTCCAGCCGTTCCCTTGACTCCTGTCCGTGCTCACAGAGAGAGAGATCGGAGCTGCCCCTCCACTGCCCCTCGGGAGGATGTTGAAGACCACAATAAGGTCTCCTCCAGGCTGAACACACCAAGTGACCTCAGCCACTCCTCCTAAGAGTTTCCATCTAGACCTTTCCTCATCCTCGTGGCCTTCTTTGTAAACTCTTCCTAAAGCTTAATATCTTTTTTTATATTGTGATACCCAAAACTGCCAAAACATTCGAGGTGAGGACACCCCAGTGCAGAGCACAGCAGGACAAGGCCTCCCTGGGCTGGCTGGGGATGCTGTGCCCGGTGCCCCCAGGACAGCCCCGGTCCTCTGCAGGAGGAGCCACCCGGGCAGCTCTGGAAGCACCTACAGGAGTCAGACCCATCAAAACCAACCTGCCAAGCCACTGAAATGGGTTTACAGGAGCGTACACCAGCCCAGGAGTCATCCCCCTTTTTGCTGGCCAAATGCTGAAAATAAATGAAAGCAAGGCAAGAACTGACCATGACTGACTGCCTGTAGGCAGGGCATTAAAGGAGATCCCTGTATATAATGTTCTGCTTAAAACCAAAATGTACATCAGGTGATCTTCCAAAGCTTAGGCTATCCTAACAGGAAATATCCACAGACCTTTACTACTCTGCCACAGGTGGAAATAATGGTCAGTGTGCAAAGATGAGACTGAAGACACTTCAGTTCTCCCCAAATACAACTCTGATTTTGCTGTGTTTCAGCATTTTATCACATGATAAAAGATGGTGGCCACATTCAGAGGTGGCCTTTGCTGAAGGCTTTAGTGCCTAGAATCACAGTGTGGAATTTCAACTCCTAAAACAGTTTAGCTTTAAACATTTCACAGCCTTTACGGCAAAGCATGGACACATCACCTTTGTGCATGTGACCCCATTCAAAAGCCCTGTAAAAGGATCCCAAAATGCTGCTAAAAAGAAAGACTTAAGGCAGTCTTGTTTTGGAAGATCTAATAGAGGATTAGTAATGGCAGTAACAGCCAGCTCTGCAGTGGAACCAGTCTGCATCAGAGAGGCAAAGCTCTTGTTCTGAAATGGGCTAAGCAACACCAACTTCTCCTCATCCCATCCCTGTAATCAGGGCAAATCCCCAGTCTAAACAAGGCCGAGAGATAACAAACTGGTCCTTCAGTAGGGACTTATTTGTGTACAAACAATCCACCTCCTCCTCCAGCTTTTGCATAGGGAGCACTGGAATCCTCCCCCAGTGAGGCCATTCCTGTCCTGAACTCCCGAGGAGGACAATCTCCCAGTGACAGCTTCCACTTGGCTCCTGGTCATTACCTTGTAATTTCAAAAAAGGAGCGAAACAAAAAACTGAATGCAGCTGTCACGGTGTGTTCCACAGCTGATTTAATACATAAAGGCCTGATCATGCAAATATGAAGCCCACTAGGCAGTACCAATTTGGTAAGGTTTGGACCTAAGATGTCACCAGTTTCCAAAAAAAACCCTGAAAGTGCAAAAACTGGCCACATGTCAAATCCTTGCACTGTGAAATCTGGCCTTCATATGAGGAGAGATGGCATGATTCAGCCATTTACCTTTTAATCTGAGCAAATAAATCCTTTCCCAAAGGATTAATAATTAATAAATAATTCCCAAATCTTAACATTGAAAAGAAAGACTTGGACAAAAATTCAGGAAGTCGAATTACAGAAATCCCAAATGCAGCATCTAGAAACACCTATTTTTTTTCCCCCCTCATAACCAACATTCATTCACTGGAACGTTTTAATGGAAGAAATGCAGAAACACATGTAAACAGCTCATTAACATCCCATAACCTTACAGTTTGAAACGCCAAAGGGAAAAAAAAGGCACTGGAGAAGCAGCTACTGAAGGCCGCATTTGCTGGATGCTGTGGGGCAGCACTGTAAGGGAAATGCACAGCTAGAGCGAGGGAAAGAGTTATAAACTGTGCTTCAGTCACACATCCTGTCTCCCTCCCACATGCTCCAAGAAAATATGGGAGCAAAGAGAGGAGGCAGAGCCATCGGGAAAGCACAGCTCTTGCTTCATGCAGGCACTGGGGAGCAGCGACCCTTGCCCGAGGCGTGTTAACCTCGGCTCCTCTGCTGCCTGTTCCAGAAGCACTGCTCACGTTCAGCCCACCACACCGGAGATAGCAGCCTTATCGGGGCTGCAAAAGGACAAAGCTGCCTGAAATCCAAACTCTTCTTCCTTAAAATACTCTCCCCCCCCTGTATCCTCCCTTCACCCAGCTCCCCGCCCAGGCCGGTGCTCAGGAGCTCCAGCACACATCTGAACGGCTGCCAGCAGAGGAAGCGAGCAGTTTCCATACACACATCACGCCACAATGTGGGAATTCAGGAAACAACACAAGGAAGGGGTTCCTAATAACTGTTCCAGCGTGCTCGGGCCAATTTATGCAATCACACAAAGGTCACGGTGGTTGTGCTAAAAAAGCACAAAAGATAAGCACTACAACGGCCACCAATTCAACGCAGGAGAATAAACCTCGGGCTTAGGAAAACCTGGAGTTGCTCCACCTACAATTTTTTTTTTTTTTTTAGAGGTCGTCCTTCACATTCTTTAAAATTCCTCCATCTTAAAGTTCCTCCCTCCAGGAACGGCTGTAACTCTGCCGCCCTTTGTCCGCAGCAGCTGGAGCTCAGGAAGCTGCTGATATTATCCCTCCTGTCCAGACACAGCACAGCTCAGCTCAGCATCCACTCAGCACAGGGCACAGGGGCCTGAATTCATTTCCCTGCATCTCTGATCTCGGGCCAGTTAACTGAGCTTTTCTTCTTGCACATAAAAATGAAGAGTTAGCAGGGCTCAGAAGTGGCATTTAGCTCTTGGGGCCAGACAGAACGTCCCCACCAAAGTGAGGGGTTCTTTGTCTATAAAATACATTATTGGGCAAAATAATGACCCTGCAGTAAACAGAGTGTAATACAAAGAAACTGTAAAAAAAAACCTAAGAGGAGCTGAGGATGTTTGCCAGGAATGTGAGCAGGAACAAGGAACAGGAATTTCTGAAAAGGGAGAGAGTGTATTTCTTGTCATAGAAGCCAAAGTCATAATCTCAGAGTGGTCTGGGTTGGAAGGGACCTTAAAGGTCATCTCATTCCATCCCCCTGCCATGGGCAGGGACACCTTTCACTATCCCAGGTTGCTCCAAGCTCCATCCAGCCTGGCCTTGGACACTTCCAGGTCAGTTGGACAGATACTCACTGAAGAAAAGGAAGTAAGCAAACCAACACGTTTGGGAATACAGATCAAAACAAGACTAAAGGTTTCAAAACCTTGTAAAAATCACAAGAAATGTGAGGAGAAAGCACCAAGGTACTGGAAGGTTGAGTGGTTGGTCCAAAGCCAGGCAGAGAGCTCAGTCTGCACTTGCAGAGGCCCTGCCTTGCTGCCCACATGTGCAGTGAGCTCAGACATGCAGTACTGCAGCTTTTGCTGCTGTTTTACCAGCTGATTTTAGCACCCAGCACCTCCAGCGTGGCCATGGCCATCCTTAAGTCACATGCAGAGGATTTGGTGTTGCTGCCACACCCAGCCCTGAGCTGTAACAAGGCCTGAAAGGCACCCTCAGGTCCTGCTGCTGGGTATGGCTGGAGAGCAACTACAATTTCTGAAGGGAAACAGAATCAGACAGACAAGAGATTGAGGCATTAATTACATGAGCTATTATTCACCAAGATGGCAAGACCAGCTATTCACAGATCAAGAGCACCAGAAATTACCACCATCAAACTTGACATGCGTGGAATTGCTGGAAAAATTCTACTTCTCAAAACACACGAGCAGGAACAGTTACACACCACTTACTCCTCTGGCCTTCACTAAGTAACTGCTGTGTCTTTCTACACAAGTGTATTATTTTACCAATTCCACACAATAAAACTTTGATGACCACATAACTTCTGGGAGGGAAGTAACTGATACAGAAACCTCTGCAAAGCCAACTTCATGTCCTGTCTCTACTGTGATTTACACTCTAACACAGCCCCAGCTCATCTAAGATTTTTCATGCTGCAGCGTGTTAAGAGTTTTAAAAGTCTGTCAGTCTGGGAGGTGCCTCTAATGGACTGTAACTCAAGTGCAGCGTGGCTCCTGGGGTGAAGAAAAGGCCTGCAAGGAAGGGGGAGAAAAGGAACAGCTTACCACAGTGAAATGTAATATAGAGGTCAGCAGTGACATGTCACTGGTGAGGTGATTGATCAGGTACCACCTGTAAGGAGAATTATTCTAACTGCTGAACCTTGGCCCCTCTCTGTGCAGAAAGGCAGAAGAGAGCCCTGCATCCAGGAGAGTGGTAAACAACTGCCAACTATGGAAAAGCAAATGTTTCAGCTTTGCCCTAAACGCATTCACACCTCAGTGCCCTACAGTTAAATGTAGTTTGGGCAAAATGAGGTTAGTCTGGACAACGTGATTTTCTTACAAAACACTGCTTTGCTCCCAAAGATGGACCTGTAAGCCTTGAACTGCTGTCTATTATATGTTAACAACCTTTAGGTAGGAAAGCTGACCACTCCCTTGCTTCTCTGCACCCTTACCTCTCAAATCTCTTTAAAAAGAGATGTGTCTTTAAAACCTGCTGGAATTAATTGAAATATTCCCTCAACTCAATTTGGACCAGAGTGAACTGTAAGAGTAATGCACGGAGGCACTGAACTTCAGCACAGTATTTGTTTGCTCTCAAGGACTAAAGATTGTGTGAAATTACAAGTGGACAAGATGCACAGCAGGTTCTACAGCAAAACCCAGGCTTGCTAATCCTGATATTTCAATGACCATAAAGCCTAAGAGGGGACAACCATGGCTGATTTGATACCAAAAAGCCCAACCTCTTCAAAGCCTCCAGGCCTTAAAATGGTGCAGGTGAATGATAAATACCACGGGGATGGGGGACAGGGGGTGATCTTTGATTTAAAGCTCTTGCAACTCATTTTTAATGCTGCTGTCAGAAGCAGATTCAAAAGGGAGAAATGAAAGAGGCCAAACCAACAGCAATCTCTGGCATTGCCTGGGAAGGGTAAAGGCATGGTCTCAGTGAAACACTGAGTGCCACGTGCATGCAAGACCTCTGCTAATTGCAGGAGCAGAACCATCTTCCCCCTGCTACAGAGAAGTGGTACTGAGGAGTAACCAGCTTATTCTGAACATGAAATCAAACAAGAGAAATGAAAGGAGAAAAAAATGTTAGGTACAAAAAAACACATTGAAACAAAATAGATTATTTTCTTTTCAATAACTGCTTCAAAAAGTGCCAATTAAAATTTTTATGAATACGTAGATGTGCTCCTAAAAAGTCTTTCCCCTGTAGTAAGCTACAAAAAGACTTATAATTAGAGAGAGCAAGATATCAAGTTACATGTAATTGATTAACATTTCATTTTCATGTAAATGAAAAGCTAAAAATAGAATTATGGAATAAATTCTGATTAGATTTTACAATCAATTTCAGACGCTGCTGCCACATTCTGGAAGAGCACCAGCACTCTCTGCTGGTGATCTTTGTTCAACAGTTATCAAGAGAAAAATGACAGATGAAAGTGCATTATGTGCTTGATATGAAATGCCATTTTTGTTTTAAATTGATGATTAATTAGATCCCTAACAATTTGGCAAACAGCAGCTCTAGGAGCTAGCTATGCTTTTGGAAACAATGCAGTCATTACTAAGAACTGCAGTGACTCTGGGCAATCATCACTCACTGGAATAAATTTCACTGTCTCAAATAAACATCTGATGTAAATGCTTCTCTCAGCAGAAAGCACTTCTGTGGTGCTGCCACACAAAGACAGGCTGGTGTGAGAAATTCCCATGATGCCAAATCCCTTGGCTCCACCCTGACTTTCCATCAATTTTTGGGCTATGCCAAGAAAAACAGCTCTCCTTAAAAAATCCCTAGCACAGCTCCAACACCTTCCCCGGACGGGAGCCACAGTGGGAATGTGGCTGTGCTTTCATCAAATCAAACCTGCTCCCTGCCCTGTCTCTGTTCCACCCTTTGCCAGGAAGCTGGAAAAGCTTTGATTGCCTCTCCCCAGGATGCACCCAAGCCATGTCTCCTGGATTGCCTTACACACCTGAGCCAGAGCTTGCACAGGGACAAAGAGGCAGCAAAAATAAAACCCCAGGCCAAGCACCTCAGTGCCAGCTGTCCCAGCTCCCAAACTGTGCTGGGATCAGACAGCAGGAAGAAGGGTTAAAAACTGGCAAATTGAATCCATGTGCAGCTCATGGAAGTGTGGGAAACAAAAGAGACAATGTTAAGGACAGAGTATTCATTCGCAAAGGGCTCAAGTTTCTTGGCTTCTGCCATCTGCCTCCCAAAGGCCATTTTTCAAGGTAGCTTTTTGTTCTTCAGTTTTGAATGTAGCTGAGGAAAGACATCCTACTCCTCCTTAGCTAAGGAACTAAAGCTCAGTGCACCTTCAATGGCTTAAAATATTTTGTCTTTTTAATTCCCTGGGGACAAGAAGGGAATGCAGTGTCAGAGGTGGGGTTTTTCTCCTGGGACTTGGATCAAATTTTTACCTGTCACAGCTGACCCAAAAACCTCAGACAGCTCCATAAATATTCATTTACACTATGGGATTAAATACATAAAGAAGTCTTGTGTTCACAAAAAAAATACACGAGACTTCATAATGTTGTATATATCTGTATATTATGTGTAGTGAGATACACAGCCCTTTTGACTATTCTCCTTTATGTAAAGTAAAAATTGGGAAGAACAGCTCCTGAATTAGAGAAACAGCTCAGAGCCCTAAAAAGAACACACTCTGTGGTAAAAAATAAGTGAGTTTTAACAGTCCTAAGTCAAAGTCAGGAATAATTGTTCTAACACATTCTGCTCCTGACAAATCTCAAATTTAGAAGAGCTTCACATCTGCTGAGAGCCCCAAGGAACTTTTTAAGCATTCAGGGATCACTGACACTTGGCAGAGCGGGACAGAGTGACAGCCAAATGCCAAGCACAGCTCTGAAACACTGCATGAGGAACAGACATTCCTGCCCAAGGGGGCAGAGCAAGTTTCCCACTGCAGAGGAGGACAGGAGTTTTCAAACCTGAAGTTTTCTACTCTTCAAGGAATTTAATATTGTGCACATGACAGGATCCAGCCAGAGACCAGTGATCTACAAGGGATGAGAAGATGCTCAAAGCCTTGAGAACCTGAGAACCTATAGGAAATTAACATGATTACTTTTTTAATATTATTAACTACACCTGCCAGACTGCTCTTAAATATTCTCTTCCCACATTCCTACCCACACCTTTACCTTTGTGCCATGGGAATTCTGTGTTCAGCTCTGCCCCTTGATCATTAATGCAGACTCCTGAGCTTCAGACTTCAAAGCAAGGCAGGATTAAGAGTCACAGGCTCAGGACTGGGACAGCATCAAACCCTCCCTGTGCAGGAACCTCCACCTTGTGTTTGACTCCACAAACACCTCCTTCTATCAGGACTGGGAAATTCAGGGATTTACGTGGAATTTTCCACAGATTAAGTAAATAAGGGAGCCCCAGCAGTGCCTCCTCTCCTTCCAAACACTGGTAAATGAAAGAAAATAGGAATGTCTCCTGGGGTAAGGTAAAGAAAGATGTGAGCACTCCACAAATGTGCAAGGGAAGAACCAAAGGCTTCATTGTGTGGAAATGCACTTCTCTAGGAAGGTTCTTCTCCCTCTCCTAAGAAGCACATGAGAATGTTCTGAGGGAACCCATCATCCCCTACAGCTCTGGTTTAGTTTTTATTCCTGACTTTTCTGTTTTTCCCTCTCACCCTCCCTCATTGTGCTGCTCAAAATGTCAGCACTCCCCAGGCTTCCTCATTTCTGCAGATCCTCCCCTGCCACGAGCAGCACACTCCCAGTACCACCAGCATCACTGGGAGCTCCAGCCATGCCTCACCACTCAGAGCTTCCAGCAAGGACACTGACCTACAGCTAACACGATACAAATGAAAAAATCACAGCACACGTGAAGAAATCACCACTCAGAGCTTCCAGCAAGGACACGATACAAATGAAAAAATCACAGCACACATATGAAGATACAGGTCTGTTCAAGACCCTAAGGGATTTTGGGACTCATTTCAATGTAACTTGCAATCAGCATCCCTTTGAGTTACATTTGAAAATTACACCAGCTTGGCCAAGATTAAGCCCCATCAGGCTCAGGCAGAAAGGCAGCCTGGGCTTTTTCAGCTTGATTTGTAGCTGCTCTTGTATCACCAACTTACAAGGAAATTACACAACACCAGACTAACACAGGTGCAGCTCCTTTAGTGGTAAGAATGCTGCTAGAGATCACCAGGCTCAGGAATTTCCATTGACAACGTGGTCTACACCTGCTCTGAGTTAGACACTGCAATGGTGCAGTGGGAGAAGCTGTTGTAGAGACACACATTGCCCTCATCAGCCTTATGATCCCTCAGAAACACTGGGCTAAAGTGATGGTAGATGGTGTTACAGAGCAGAGGCTTACTTGCTGAGAAGGTGGACTGCAAGCCAAACTCAGAAATTTCTCTGCCTAATGAGGAGGTTGCAATTAGGTCATTGCTGAACACTGGGTAAGCACAGATCAGAGCAAGAACATTCCCACAGAACAACTCAGATGTGACAGCAGGTACTTGGAATGAGAACAAGGATTTCATCCACATGGTCCTGCTGCTGAGTTATGTGGATAAACAGTGATCCTGATGGAGCCAGCCCCCAGCAGGACACGCAGGTGTCGGGATACACAGACCCAGTTTAGCACAAGCAAACTAAATTCCCAAACAGGAAAGCCCATATCCGACTTTGATGAAATTTGACAAAGAGCTCAGGGCAAGTTTCAGGTCAGATTTAGGTCGTGGATGAACTGGATCCAGGCCACAACTTTTTTTTTTTTTTTTTTTTTTTTGTATCTTCTGGACTCCAGTTTGAGCAATGCTTCTTATTTTGGAACCCTATTTCTGCTAAATACTCCATCAGTTCTGTGCCCAATCCTGCTCAGCTCAGGCTGGATATTTTGGTAAACATAAGACCTTAATCCAAAAGACAAGGAACTTCAATAGAACACTCTCCAGGCTGCTTTTGGACACTGAGACTCCCTCCCTTGGATCCTGCACATGGAATTACCTGTCCTTGGGGCAGACAGGTCAGGAGAGGGCAGATTTGTGGGTTAATGGGATACTGTTCTGATCAGGGAGATCAGGTTACAAGGCCATGCCTTTGGACACTGCCTCCTTCAGTGTGGCACTTCAGTTTACAACTGGGGATTTCTCCTAATTAGATTGTACTTTTAATTATTTATGGCCTATATTATCTGCAGAAGCTGCCCAAAACCTAAGCCTTAATAAGGATAATCGGAATAATCATATTTTTCCCTCTTTTGTAAAGCACCTTGAGCCTTGCTGATGAGAATTTGCTAGGATGTGATTAAATGCTTAATGAAAAAATATCATTAGAAGTGGAATAAAAATGAAAAATGAACTGAAGTGGAATTTTCTGTTTTATACTGCATTGGGGCTGAATTAAGAATCATTTATCAGAGGCAACGCTGAAAATTTCAACCTGAAAACTAAGTGGAGATCTTCTTTATGCATGTTACGATGGGAGAGTGCAGGTGAGGATGCCAAAGACCAGATTCGGGGCCTGGATGTTGTGAGAAGTCTGAACAGCCCCCAGGAGCCTGAAATCCATGGAAGTGCTGGGCTGTCCCCCCACGTGCAGCCAGCCTGGGCTGGTGCCAGCACCAAGAAAAGCAGTGGGTGTTCAACATCAGCCCAGCTCCTGTGTCCACCACAGCTCCTCCACACTGAAGATTTGGCTCTCCAGCCCTCACCTTCCCCAAAAAGTATCCTGGGATTGAGGCAGATGAGGCTTTGAGCTGCTTAGACCCTGCGGTGAATATTTATGGTGCTGCCGGACTCAGCCTGTGAATGAAATCCACAATCCCTCAGACCGTACCGGGGACGGCCCAACCAAGGCACGGATGCAAAGCTCTTAACCCTTTGGGGATTATCACCCACCAAATTTGCTCTCTCAGAGATCAGAGCGGGAGGATTTGGAGACGTTTCTGCTCAATTCAGAGCTGGGGCAGGTGCGGGTGAGCTCCTGCGGGTGGAGAAGGGCAGAGCAGGGACCATCGCCGGAGGAGATGGGGGCAGAGGTAACAAAACACCCCTGGCACCATCTGGACCTGACAATGGAGCCGGGGAGGGGCCGAGAGGAGCAGGGAAGGCTCCCACACACCCCCAGCAGCACCCAAACTTCGCCACCTCCCCACGCCCAACCTTCCCCAGAGCCCCGAGCTGAGCCCCAGCACCGCCCCACACCGCCCGGGGAAGGAGGAGGAGGAGGAGGAGGAGGAGGAGGAGATCCCCGTGAGGGGCAGCGGGAACACCCGGCCGCCCTGCCCCGCCTCGGGGAGCCCGTCCCGGGCGGTGCTTGAGGGGACAGCGCCGGCCTTTCCCCGCGCCGGGCTCCGGCCTCGCCCCGCGGCCGCAGCCGCGCCCTCACCGCTCGCAGCGCCCTTACCCCGGGGCGCCGGGCCCCGCGGCCGCCCGCACATCCATCACATCCACCACGGCCATCCCGGGCCGCTCCCCGCGGGCTGCCGCGGCCGGCACGGCGCTGAGCCACGCCGGGGAGCTCCGGCAAGGGCCTCCCGCCGATGCCGCGGGGTAACTTTCAGCAGGCGGCTGCAACTACGGCGCCCGGCATCCCCCGGCGGGCCGGCGAGCGGTGCCGGCCGGGAGCTGTAGTTCCGCACGGGCGGGGGAGCCGCCGGGCGCCTGCGGGGAGCGTGCCTCGGCCCCGGGGAATCACACAACCACCTGGGCTGGAAAAGACCTCTGAGAGCACCGAGCCCAGCCTGTGAGTGATCCCCACCTTGTCAGGCAGCCCGGAGCGCTGAGTCGTTCCCTGGACACCGCCAGGGATGGGGGCTCCACCACCTCCCTGGGCAGCGCCTTTCAGTGTTCAACAACCTTTTCCGTGACGAAATTCTTCCTAATATCTGACCTGAAGCCTCCCCTGGCCTATCCCTGGTTGCTTGGGAGCAGACCCCGACATGCACCCGCCTGTCAGGAAATACTGGAGAAGAAGAAGGTCCCCCTGAGCCTCCTTTTCTCCAGGCTGAGCCCCTGCCTCAGCTCCCTCAGCAGCTCCTGGGCTCCATTCCCTTCCCTGGACACACTCCAGCCCCTCAATCTCCTTTCTGAGGTGAAGGACTCAGAACTGAACACACCACTGCAGGAGTGGCCTCACAGTGCCCAGTCAGGGGGACATCACTGTCTGGTCCTGCTGGCCACACCATGGCTGGGACAGACCATTGGCCTCCCGCCCACCTGGGCACACCTGGCTCCTCTTCAGCTGCTCCTTTCCCATCAGGCACTTTCCAGCCCCTCTGTCCCAGCCTGGAATATTCCACGGGGTTGGATTTTAAGGATTTAAGTTCTTTACTTTTTATTTCACCTGCTCCCCTGAACCTGCTATAGCTGTTACCTTCATCACATCCTGAGCTTTCTGCAACAGCTCTGCTCTAATGTTTCTTCCACAATGTTTTCAACAGGGACCATTCCTTGCCCCAGAAGCTTTCAACAAAAGCAATAAAAACGTAAAATCCAACCTGTCAAAGAAATGTTAGCAGGCAAAATTTACAGGAAGGCCCTAGAAACTCTGTCACTGAAATACTCAGCTGCTGGCCATGAGCTGTTCTGCTCCTGTGGTCTCATGGTTATGTGTTTCATCCATTTTTATTTACAATTTATTTAAAGCTGAGTATCTCTCTGGCCCTGCTGTGCCATGTTTCCTGTGTTGAACACAGAACAGTACACAAAACAAGCCATGTGGAAACAAAAGAATATTTCAGAGAGGTGAGTAGGAACCATCCAAAGTCAGGTGGAAAAATGCTTTTAAAGCAGAGACATCTGTGTGTACAGAGCATTATTACTGCTTGCTGTATTTAATTACAGACAGCTTTGTTTTGTTGCTTTTGAAGGAGAGAGGAAAAAGCCAGCAGAGGTAGTGGCCACACACCAACCTTCCACTGTAAACACCCAGAAAGGAGGGCTGGGGGAAAGTCTGTTATTGCTCCATGGGAGTCCAGCAGCACAGGGGCACAAGAGTGACACAAAAATGGGCTGTGCTGTCACAAGGCCTCGTTTGCCAGAGCCAGACAAGGAGGATCTGTTACAAGATGTGGTGGAATGTTTGTTTTTGTAGTACTGGATTCCCAAAATCCACAGTCTTTTTGTGGCTGACAAGCCCCCTCCTTTCTTTGCCTCGTTCCTGCAGCTGTTGGAGGTCTGCACCCCTGCCTGGAAAACATGAGCACAGCAAAAATGTGCATCATTCATGTGCCACCAGACAATGCTTGGGAGAGTTACAAAGGAGGGGAGGAAGAGGAAACCACAGCACTGGCAGTAATTTGCATTATTTCTACTTTCTTTGCAAGAGTCATTTTTACCTTCAAACTATAGCAAGTATATATTCCATAGCAGCCTTTACCAGACTTCAGCATTAACTGCATTTTAATCCACACCCCCTCATGACCAGGTAAAATTTGGCAGTGTGTCTGTTGTAGCACACACTTTCATTTTGTTTTGGTAAGTATTTCATCTATAGACATTAACTCAAAAGCAGAGTCTGTGCTGTGACCTGTTGCTTACCTCAGGGATTCCCTCCATGGTTCTTCCTTAATACTTTGTGCTGTGCAGAACCTCCTGGGAGCACCACTGCTGGGGATTTCACTGGGAATCACACCAGGCCACGGCTGTCCCACACTCACTTTTCCTGGATCCAGCAGGAAGATCCACAAGCAGTTCAGCTGGAGCAGTGCCTCCCCTCAGAGCAGAGCTGTGCCTGCTGCCAGAACCCAAAGCTGAGGCCAGGCTGAGGCTGGAGAAGTCCCAGGTTTGGTTTTGAGCCACTCTGCGCTCACATTTGTGCCCTGCAGTGAGCACAGGAGGCAGCACGAGGCAGCTCACATGGAAATCCAGCTCCAGGCACTGGCACCACCTTGCTGGGCCTTCACTCACAGTACCTGCCATACACAAACTCTGTCCAGTTGTGCAGTTTTACCATGCTACTTTCAATGCTTTTAGGATCACAAACTTGAAGCAGAGGCAATTCTGTTTGCTTGGGATTTCATTTTTACCTGCCCCAGTCTTCAAAATTCCCCATATGCTGACGATAAATACATTAGTTGGGCAATATGAGGCAAGTTCTCTAGATGCCAAGCAGTTGAACTTGCATTTTTCTTACTTGACTTGCACATTCAAAATTTCATCTTACTTTATTATGAGGGGCACTGAAGTTTTAACATAACAGCACACCTGTGGCAATTTACTTCCTTACCAACCAGTTCAGTTTGATGATGACTGGGTGCTTATAGAGCCACTGGACAAACATAAAAGGAGATTTGCAAATATTATAATTAGAGCAAATAGGAAAAATAGCTCAGATTCCTGATGCTAGAAGATATTTTAATGCAGACCATTCTAAAAATCTGAAGTAAGGACAACATACAAACTGGAAGCACTTTAAATATGTTTATTCAGCAGCTATTACAACCACCCTCCAAAAAACTGGAGTCCCCTCTGGTTTCTGAACCGTGTCAAGTGATGAGAATGCCTCTAGGATGGAAGCTGGACAGTGCACTCCTCTCTGAGATATACGTCTAACAGGGATTAATCTCTTTGAAAAGGCAAAATATAAATATATACACTCTAAATTCACAACAACAGCTTCAACTCAACTACGTTATTTCAAGTGGGGTAACAGTGGACAAACCCACATCATGTAAACTGCAGTCGGAAAAATCTCTCTGCTCTCTCCTGCTGCAAGGTCCCGTTTACATTCTGGGATGTGCCTCTGGCAGAGCTGGAACACGGAAGCGCTGAAGTGTTGGATCTCAGGGGCTGTGCACGGGACCGGGGCGTGGGGCTCTGCTCTCTCTACACGTTGCTCAAGGCATCCACACCAGGGAGAACCTTACCTGGGGGTAGATAGAACACAGCAGCAGGGTTAAGAACCTCTCTGCGCTCAAACAACTCTGCAACGTTCAAAGATATGTAATTAAAAAAAAAGGAAATCAGGAGTTATAGGTTGAAAATGGAAGTTTGGCTCCACATTGACCACAGTGGTTCCATGGACCTGCTCCACACAGTAAATCCATCCAGAGTGATGCCTTAAGGTTTGGCTTTCATGTTTTTCAGATTCTGTGCTGCCCAGGGGTGCAGCTCTGAGCCTCACATTCAGGGTCACTCAGCTCTGCACAGAGCAGGGACACAAAACAAATCCTTTTCCTGCTGCACACCGAGGACAACTTTCAGCCCAAAAGCACAAACAATGTTGCACTGAAGGGAGGAACAAGAAGGATGGGACCTCACAACCTGCAGCTGTAATTGGACAATTAAACACCAATATGCAAAAGGACCAAAACTGATAAAAAGGTAAGATCTCATGACCAGTCAGCCATTTTGTGACCATTCTTAGTCCACCTTGGGTGCAGCCCTGGCCAGGCTCTTGTCCTGCCCAAGGTGTATCCTAGAGGCCTTTCAATAAATATCCACTTTATTCTCCAGCTCTGCCCAGTCTCTGTTCCAGGACAGCCTTCCCAAGGCATCAAGAGCACAGCTGCACTCAGATGTCAGCAGGGAGACTGCTAACACAGCCCAGCCATCACTCCAAAATTAACAGGAATGGCACATTTCTGTCCAAGTCTCTGCTAGGGCCAGATCCAAACACCCAACATCCTTTTCCATTAAATTTGATGGCAAACAGATTTTTGATTGGATTTAGGGAGTTGCTGCATACTTTCTTAAATCCCTAGTGGCATATAAATAGAATTCTGGGGAGTGTGGTGGAAATTTTAGGAATTAAGAGAAAAAGCCTCCTATGAGTCTCAAGTCTTTAACTGAGATTAAAACACCCAGGTTGAGACATTTACATGTCTCTTTCCAACTGATGGAATCAAAGAATTTGTTCATCTTTGAGTACAAGGGCCTAGATTAATAAAGTGCAATGTTTTCTAAAGCATTTTTAGCTTTGTCCTACTTTAATAATGAACAGACACCACTCTGGTTTTGCCCTCCCTCAGAAAAACAACTTTCTAATGCTCAAGCTGTGCGGCAGGACTGAATTGTAACACTGTTCACAACTCACTAGTTTGTTGAGTTTTCAGGGATTTTCCCCCCCCTTTTTTCATCTTCAGAAGCTTTTCTAATTAGCCAGACTTCCGTTACATTTAAAAGATCACACACACAAACCCATATTTTGGGCCAAAGCTTAGACAAGTTTGTGCTTTTGAATGCACAGCGTTTCCTTCGAGCCATCTGCATTCTTTCCCTTCCCCATCACTCCCTAGGCAACAGAAACAAAAGCTGTCTCCCATCTTACTCCTGGAAATAGCAGCTGCAAGGGCAGTTTATTGAAGTTCCTCCTCTCCAGAGGAGTTGACAGCATTGGATAATTTACACACACTGGGAAACGGCAAATTACCAGAGGAAATGAAAAGTCGTTTAGAGAACAATGGAAGTCGTTACAAGAATGCCGTCAATCCTCACCATTTTGAATCCAAGTACCCTCGTGCAGGTTGGTCGGTGAGCACTAGAGGGCTCCCCAAAACCAAGGGAATTCCACACAGGAAGTGGAGACTTCGGGCAAGAATTCCAGACTGTTCTGATGAGGCTTCCCTCACAGAAACCGGGCATTTTAAACAGGCTGGTTGGCATGTCCTGAGGGATCAGTGACAATATCCAGCCCACTCTTGTTTTCTATCCCAGTATTTTTGCTTTCTGGGAGAGACATGCTGTGCTGTTTGCAGCAATATGCCATTTTCATTCCTCTCTTCCTCTGTGAGGGCTACAGAACAGCAAGAGGAGCTTGTGGCTCCAAAGCTGCATGTAACTAACTCCACATGGTGGGACAGAAAAGCCATTCCTCTGTTGTTGTGCTTTCCTGACTACCAACACATGGTAAAAAGCACCCAGAATTCCACATTTACTCAAACAAATGAAGATAAAAGAGGATTTACCCTCTAGCAGCTCCAGGCTGGCACCACCTCCTGTGCTGACATGGCTGACTTTATCCTCAGTGTTCCACTTGGCACAGCAAGTAGCTGTATCTCCACCACCTGCAGCACAAACAGAATCCATGAGGCACACAAGAAATTCAGATTTTGTCCAACTGAAAGCCCACACCAAAGGACAGAGGAGAATGTGGGGAAAGGAAAATAATTAGCTGAGTATTTTTAACACAGTGCTGACCAGCAGAAGCATTCTTTGTGCATTTAGAAAAACAGGAACAAACACAGCTACTTACCAATAATGGTGATGCAGCCTTTCCCAGTTACTTCTACCACTTTGTCCATCAGGGCTTTGGTTCCTTTGGAAAACTTGTCCCACTCAAAGACCCCGACTGGACCGTTCCACACGATTTGCTTGGCCCTTCCCACAACTTCAACAAACTTCTTCACACTCTCAGGGCCACAGTCCAGGCCCTAAGGGAAGTGAGAGAAGTCACTCACTGCTGATCCCCAGCTCAAATCCCCCATGCCCAGCCTGAAGTTTCCCCCTCACCCCAGACATGAAACAAGAGTTTCTCTGTATTCACAGACAGATTTGCCAGCAGCTGCTGCAGGAGGGTGGAGTCTGGGGTGGGTATTTATCTTCCTAACACCAGTAAGTCAATTTGAAATCAATGTCAGATTCTTAAAGCCTTAGTTAGGAAACTTTGCCAACCCTACTTAAATTCCAGTCAAATAAAAGCGATTTCTACTGCATTCAGATTTGCAAGTTGGGAAAGGAATTTTGCTGTTTTAATCCAAATCTCACAGAAGCTACTTTAGACTTAAAAATTCAGAACAAACAACAGGACTTCAATTTCATTAAACCAACAAACTCTACACAGCTTGACTGCCCTCAGAAACATTTGCCAAGGCTCACAATGACTCTTTCTACTGCTTTCAGAGGTGTCCTACCCAGCCTGTTCCTTAGTGCTGCTCCTGTCACTCCCTTTCCACTCAAACCTACCATCCAGCCAGCAGGAATGCCTGAAGCCACTGTGGCCTCCCCAGTCTGTGCGTTCTCATCAAATTTGTCAGCAGTGATGAAGTCAACAGGCAGAGTGATCTTCACACCATTCTTCTCTGCCTTGGCCATCAGGTCCTTGACAATTTTTGATCCCTCTTCATCAAATAGGGAGTTGCCAATCTAAAGGAAATATTTGGGGAAAGTAAGAGGCATTTGTTTAGCTCCTGGTCGTGACAAAGGAGAACATCAGCACCCAAACTGCTCAGAGAGCAATTCTGGAAGGATTGCTTTCTTAAAGCACACAGAGAGACATAGCAGCAATCTGGGTTTTGCAAAGGGATTGTCAAGTAACTTCTCAGTGCTCCCTACTCCTGCAGAGAGCCAAGACACCCAACGCTCAATCCCAGAACATATAAGGGGCATTCAGACCACATTCTTCACTTGGAGCAGACATGGAAGCGTTCTCCTCGTACCTCCATGTTGTTGAGCACTTTGAGGAAGGTGAACGCCATTCCACCACCAATGATCATCTCATTGACCTTATCCAGCATGTTATTGATCAGCTGGATCTTATCCTGAACTTTGGCTCTGGTGAGAGAGAAAAGGAAAAAGAATAATGAATATTGTGACTATGGTATGTAAAGGCTGTTCTGGAGAATGATCCAACAAAAGAATTATTGGGAACGGGCAAAAAGAGATTTTCTCAAGTTAGCAGGCCAGCATTAAAAATCAACTTAGTAGAGCATTATTCAGCCCTCCATTTCTCTTTTCTGTTTAAATATCAACCTCATTTGACCCTTTAGAGCCTGACTTCCCCTGACTGCCCAGCCAAGTTAATTCACCTGATGAAATGCACCTCACAGAGCTGCAGTGCTGGACTGGGCACACACCTGATGAAAACTGGCTGCAATTAAGTATTTCTGCACAGGAGCAGTCGCTTGGTTGTGCACCTTCCAGTCCCTTTGCACAGCAGGTGCTGGGGCAGGGCAGAGCCCATGCAGCCCCAGCAGGGCCCCCTTGCATAATGAGAGGTCATGTCAGTTTACAGAGTGCTGAGCCTGAGCACTCCTGTACCCTGAACTGGGGGGGAAAGGTCACTGACAACGTCTGGGCCATCACGTGGCTCTGACTGCTCTCCTGGCTCATCTAGGCAAAAAAACTGCTGGGACTGTCTCAATTTGGGGAACATCAGAGCTCAGGAGAGAAAATGAGCAGCCAGACTGTATCATCACAGGAGCAGATGCATCAGTTAACTCCTCTCTAATCCACATATCAGGAGTCAGCTATGAATCTGAACTGCAGGTACACTTGAAAGAAAAGCACTTGTTTAAACCAAGCCAAAACAACATGCCATTTGTTAGGGGAGTTAGAGAAATACAGTCATAATATTCTTGAGTCTTACCCTCCAAGAATTGCCAAGAAGGGTCTCTCTGGACTCTCTAGGGCCTTGGCAAAATAATCCAATTCCTTCTTCATCAGGAAGCCAGCAGCCTTCTGAGGCAGATTGACACCTACCATGGAGCTGCAAAATTAAAGTAAAAATTGAGGAAAGGAAAAATTTACATGTAGAAACACCCCCATGTCTCACAGCATTACAAAGCCAGCCCTTTAGTCAGCTGCAGCAATGAGAACAGCTACCACCTGCAGCAAAACACACACAGGGGCTTTGTTTTCCTAGTTTGGTAAGACAGCTGTACATGCTTCATTTCTGACATTGGTTTTGCACAGAAATATTGATTTGCAAGACATTTATCATCTCAACTAGTGATCCAAGACACTGGAGGACAAGTAAGAATAGCCAAGAGGAGGGATTTCATCTTTCAAGAGGACCACTGCAGTCTGCAAGTACACATATCTAAACACACTCCATGAAAATAATCACTCTGGAGAGATTAATCATTTGGAAAAGAGGAGTGTTGGGACTGCAGGACAATTTATACAAGCCCTAAGCAAGTAATTTTTAGATTTTCAAAGTCTAATGAAAGTCTTAAGATCTTGTTTCAGCTTTCTCCTGTACCCAGAGACAAACCTGAAAGAGCATACACTGATGACAACTACCTCCAGTAAATCAACTGCTGAGGAACCAACACAGCACAATGATAGTGGGATAAGCCCAAAAAGAAGTTAAAACTCCTCAGGGGCAATATTTGATGTGTTTCTACAGCAGATACTGCTGTGCAGCTCTGCCTGTGGCAGGGACAGGTACCCACCTGTGAGCTCGGTGCGCAGTGCCGAAAGCATCATTGACATAGACATCTCCCAGTTTGGAAAGAGAGGCTCTGAAAGCCTCCACTTTTGCAGGCTCAGCCTTGATCTAAAAAGAGAAAGGACAAGTTTGTACCTGAGACTTTGAATCTAAGCTCAAAGTCAGCTATTTGACTCATAAACACAAAGGTTTGTTTGAGGAACTCATCAGTTCATCTGGTGGGTCACTATCTTCATTTGCTTTTTCCCAGTGCAGCAGGAGCAACAAAAAAGTTTAAATGGTTTAAATTTCACTTTAAACTCCTCTAGACTGCTGTTGCTGAAGACTGTTCCCACTTCTGAACTACAGCACCACAAACCTTTCAGTCCCTCTCCAACAGATTTCCAGTGTTGTGTGGTGAACACAGGTAGCACAGGGTGTGGAGAGTCAAGGCAATGCTGAGATCAGGCTGAACAAATTCCTGCTCACTCACTGAACAAAGCAAGCACAGTCTCCAAGAGACACAGGTAAAAGGTTGAGCTCCTGAAGGACTGATTTAGCCACTGCATTGAGGATTAACCAATGAACAGTCTGATAAAAGGGCTGCACACTACAACAGGCCACAGTGGGAAATGCAGAGGTAAGTATAGTATGTAGTGGGTAAGATCAGGTGTATTTCTGTTAAAAAACTCCCCCAAGCATCCTACCAAACCCTCACGGGATGGCTTATTGCAGTTCAGCTTTCCTTCCCACCATGGAGAGACAGCAGAGCTCACCAGGGCAGCAGGTGACTGCTCAGAGGCAGCTGACAGCCACTTGCTGTAGAGAACAGCCCAGACAGGGGTCAGGCCAGCCCCTCTCCAAGGGCTTTGCTGCTCTCTCAGCTCATCACCCCACAGGAGGCCTCTGCCAGCACCCAGATGTGACACCACAGGGACAATGGCAGGGAGGCAATCCAAGAGATGGCAGCAGGGTTCAGCACAGCTTTGGGGGCCCTTTTTAGCAGAGCCTGAGCAGGACCACACAGGTTCTAGAACGTTCCAACTGCTCTTCACTCAGCAAACTGCCTGGCTGTACAGAGATTAAGTGCTCCAGTTAGAGCCAGTACCATCTGTGAGCAGAACACAAGAGGCTCTGACAGAAGGAACCACCACCACTGCATCTGCTTTGGAAAAACACAGTTGAAGCACCAGTCAGCAACCTGCAATTCTGTATTGCATCACTGTTTCCTTGAGAGGCAGCTCTGGCACCTCCCCTGTTGTGCTTCCATATGCACACACCCAGCTAAATCACCTGGGAATTACAGAAACACACAAAACCAAGGGATTGTCTACCAGAGAGAATGAAATTCCTGTCCCACTCTTCTCCCTGCCACTAGACTTGCAGTGGCACACAATTGTAGCAGTGAATAATTCCAGATTTGCTCAATTACTCCCTGCCATCTGCACAGGCTCACCAGCTCTCTGCTGTGTCCCTAAGCTGCAGGAGTCCTGTGTCAGCCCATAAAGGGCACCACTCCCTGTCAGCATTCCCTCCAAGCACTGGATCTGAAGAGAGCCAAGGCCTCTGTAAAGCCAGCAGGGTCACCATCGCTAAGAAAAGCAGCTGTCTGGAGCAAGCACTCTGCTGACCTTCAACAAAATGTCAGAGGTGCAAGGCAGCCTGGTTCCAGAGAACTACCCTGAAGAGCAGACAGGCTTAGTGGAGAGTTTGATAATCCCTGTGCTGCAGATTAGCCATATAACCCAAAAAAGAAGCATCATTCTTATGGGCTTGGTGGCAACAAACTGTCTCCAAACTGGTTTTCATTTTAGACATCCAAAAGTGAAGCCTAACATGCAGCAGTTTCTTGCACAGCTCTATTTTGTTTCTTTCTCCTTTTCTGACAGTCACTTATAGCCTTTCACTTGAGCTGTTTCATCTTGAAAATTCACTTTATTCCACTCAAAACCTGCACAACAGTGGGACACACTGAACTAAAGATCTCTGGCATCCTGTTAAGAGCAGGTTCACAATCAGTGAGTGCTTTAGAGAGGCTGCTGGCTCTCATCAATCTGCAGCAAAGAGCAGGTAAGACCAGAGCAGGTAGACATGAAAGCCAGACTTGAAGTTTCACCTTGTTCCCTGAAGCATCCTTGCCTTTCCCTTCCTCCTCAACGTGGAATCGGAGGTTCTCTAGCAGGATGACTGAGCCAGCAGCAGGATTAGCACAGGCCTGCTCCACTTCAGGACCAACACAGTCCTTCAGGAACAAGACCTCCCTGCAAACACAAGACACACACTGTAACCTCAGCAGTGACTTCCTGGGGGAAAGAAAAGCATCCAGGTGCCCTGGCAGGGAGGGCCTGATGCACACCAGGCTGCTTTTCCACCTTACCTGCCCAGGAGTGCCTTCAGCTCCACAGCTACTGGGGCCAGGGAGAACTTGTCAGGCATGGGGACACCATCTGGGCGACCCAGGTGGCTCATGAGAACCACGGACTTGGCCCCATGGTCCAAGCAGTGCTTGATGGTAGGAACAGCTGCCTTGATTCTGTAATAGCACAGAAAAGCTAATTAATAAAGACTCAATTAGAGTTTACCAAGCAAGCAGATTAGTATCACTTACATATGAGGCCCAGCAGTTCTCCCTCAAAAATGACAAAAGAAACAGCACAAGAGCTGGACAGAATGATTCCTTAAGAAATCATCAGCAAAGTTCTCCATCCCAGCCTGTTTTCATACATTTCACTGTTATCTTCCAAGCAACGTAGGACATGGAATTAAAATGCATTTTGTAATCTAAATTCTGCTGACTGCTCAGCTAAGAACTGCCAGGACACACCTGACACCACCAGGCTTCCTGGGTTACTCTGGCATCCTGCACCAATAGAGAAAGGATGAGCAGTGAGAACACTAAAAGTGACACCTGCCTGCAGACAAGCAAGGCAAGACATCTGGCATCACTATTTCTAAACCCTAGGGTTTTGTGTGCTGCACTGCAACCATTATTCTAACAAAGTCATCAAATTACACAGCCCCAGGGTAAGCAGGAGGCACAGAGACTTCTGAATAGCAACAGAGACAACTTTTACTTGTGGCTGTGAAATGGTCATGGCCAACTTAAGAAGTTTAGGATCTCTAAAATAAGAGGTTTTTTTCCATATGCTTTCCACAGCAGTCACAGTGAGTATCACCCTTGTAATTAAGTGTAGTTTGCTGACAGCTGCAGGGGGTTTAATTAAGAATTGTTGGACTTTCTCTGACACCTTTAATATTCTGGTATGAGCAATGACAGCCTAATCATGGTAATGTTCCAGGTACTGGGGTGAAGTCAGAGACACTGCAGACTTTGGGGCCTCCATTTGGGATGGAAATTACAGCTCACCTCTGATTGTTGGTTATTTTGTGATCCTTCATTGGAACATTGAAGTCAACCCTAAAAAAAAAAAAAACAGAAGCAAAATTAAATATTCAACAAATTTATTTTATTACCTATTAATTTTATTTAATTTTAAATATTTGACAAATGAGTGAGGGAACCTGCCAGTAAAGGTGCTGGCTAGAAAAGCAGTGTTACAATTAGAGTGAGATGTTCACCTCTGCCCTGTTGCCAAGTTCCATGCTGAAATCAATGTGCTATCAGCCATTTCTGCTTGTATGGAGAGCAATCACTGCCAGACTAACTCAGGAAAGCTGGGCCACCAACACATCCTAATGCTCAGGATCAGAGCAGCAGTAATGCTGAGCAGGAAATAAATCCAGATAGAACTTTTTATTTTTGAAGAATAGGATTTCAGATCCCCAACAAGAAACATCCAAAGGAAAGGGAGTGAACGACTAGTGACCTTGTGTTCCCTAATGAGGCTTCTGAAATACTTGGCTGGACTACTGTGGCCAGCAGGCAATTCAAGGAAGCTTTAATTTCTGCCCTCTGCAGCTCTAATCTCCCAGCAGCGAGTGCTGTGGCTTATCACATTCTCCCTGGAAGACCTGACTTGGATCTTGAGGTAACTTCCTGAGCGGTGCCAGCTGAAGGGCTGGCAGGGAGGAGCTTCCCCAGCCCGTTCTCCTGGCATCCCCTGTGCCCATGTGCAGGAAGCTGCGTTGCGTAACCGCCGAGGCAGGAATTGCTCACTGAGCTACGGGAGGGAACACCCCTGGCTGGAGAGAGCAGAGTGTGCATCCTTCATCACTCTATACATTAAAGAACATCCGAGTTCAGCAAAGCTGCGTGAATGAATCCCCCCGGGAAACAAATGAGAAGAAGGACAAAAGCTGCCAGCAAAGCAGGAGTCGCTGAGCAGAAAGAAATTGAACTGGCAGCCCCACAGCACAGTGGTCGAGTTCTAGAAGGGGCAAAGAAAAGCACCATTATTGGGCCATTATCCTAAAAGGAGAGAATAAAAGAACAGTTTGCTTTACAGGGCCGTCAAAACTACAAAAGAAAGGTCCAGCTCAGCCTTCTTCCCCCCTGCAGACCATTGAAATCTGAGCTCCCCTGAGCCCTCTCTCCCCCCCATTCTCAACTTTTCCTGAAGCTTCGGCATTAGGACCGGAAGCTAAGCAGGATGTGAGTACACCAAAATCACGATGAACGTGAGGAGAAGAGGCATCGATTTTAGTACTACTGAGAGCACGTGGTGACTCGTTTCACAGAGGTGAGATGCAGGAGACACGGAGCCTGGCAGCTCACCTGCTGTGTTTGGGTAGCCCCTCACAGAACAGCTAAATTAATTAACTAGCATTAATTAACGGAGATTTTGAGCAAGCAAACCCAGCTCATGGCCTGCCAATGCATGGCTGCTCTCTGTAACATGACTCAGAAATGGAAAAAACCAGTCAGATGGCCAAAAAAAAATAGTCAGGTACAGACTTCTACAGAGATAGAAAGATCTTCTGTGCCAGGTTTAGAAAGTGCACAGAAATCCTAACCAAGCTTCTTCAGTACTTGCTACACGGGCTGGTTTCTGCTAATCAAATTTTTAGGGAACTAGCTCAAAACAAGGTTGAAGAGACAAGGAGTAAAAACAGCAAGTTGTCTATCAGACTGCGAGTAAGAGGAGCTATACTTCTGCTACTCCTGCCTACTCACAGAGTAGATAACACACACGTAGTAGCCACGTTATAGTGACCTTGAACAAACTACCCCATAATAAAAGTAATTCGAGCAGGACATATCACGATGTACCGTGGTGCCCTTATCTCCCAGGATTTGGCAACAATTTTAACATGAGGCTTTCAGGCACTGATGCTTTATAAATAAGCCGTGAATGCCTATTAGGGTTTCAGACCAGGATGTGCTGAAAACCTGCGGTGACGCCCCATCCCTGGAAGTGTCCAAGGCCAGACTAGAAGAGGTTTGGAGCAACCTGGTCTAGCAAAAGCTGTTCGTGCCCTTGGCATGGGGGTGGAAAGAGATGAGCTTTAAGGTCCCCTCCCAACCCAGGCCATCCTGTGATTCTACGATTTGATTCCTGCGAAACGCTGAGTTATTAATGGTATTTGGATAGCTGGGCAGAGCCGTATCTTCGCTTTTTTATTGCGATGCTTTTTGAATTTGCATTAAGGGGAAAAAAAAAAACAACAAAACAACCTGGGAAATGAGCATTTTTTGGGGGTAGTTCTTTGGAATAAAAGCACGGCAGGATGGCTGAATTTCGCCCTCAAGCCGCCTGTGACCGACACACGTGCGAGTGGGGTGATCCAGGGCGGCAGAGCCGGGCCGGGATTTACACCCTGCCCGGCCGCCACGTCCCCCGCAGGGGAGCCGGGCCGGCTGGATGATCCTGCAGGAGGCCCTCCAACACCCAGCGAGAGAAAAAAAACTAAAACGAAAACTAAACCCGCACAAATCGACATGTGCCAGGCTCAGGCAAGGGGCTGCTTGCCGGGGGGCACCGGCCCGGCCCCAGCGTGGAGGATGGAGCAGGGCGGCCCTCTGGGGATGCACATTCACCCCGCAACGCCTCACCTCATGACGACGCGCTTGCCCTTCACGTCCACCTTGTCCAGGGTGAGTTTGTTGGAGAGAGACATGTTTGCTGCCGGCCGGAATCGCACAACTCCCTCTCAACCCGATCCGCTTCGCCGCCTCCGCGTTCTGCCGCAGCACCGCCCGCGCCGCCACCACCCAGAGCGCCTCGCCCCGCCCCTCACGTCAGCGATTGGTCCTTGCTGTCGTCTCTGCGTTTCTATTGGTCAAGCTTCCTGTCCGTCAGCAGGCATCCCGCCTCTCGGGGGCGGGGCCTGCGGCGCCGGCGCCGGTCACGTCCCACACGGAGCCGCCGCTCCCTGAGGGTGTCGGGAGTGCGCGGGGTTCCGTGCCTGAGTACCGAATTAACGGTTCCGCACCTTATCTGAGGGAAAATCACCCATAAACGGTGTCTAAATGTGTGTCGGCTGGTGGGAATCCTTCAGATGAGGGGCAGGCACCTCACGGCTGAGCCATAGGCCTGGGGCAGGCCAAGCGTCGACCTTAAAGGGCGAGACAAAACCCCGGATATTTTTAAGTGACCTACATAAGTACTTCTCAAGACAACTGGGGACAAAACAATTGTTTGAAGGGATACACCTTGCAACAGCATGGTTTAATAGAATCACGGAGTGGTTTGGGTTGGGAGGGACCTTAAATACAATTTCGTTCCACCCCCTGCCATGGGTGAGACACTTTCCACTGTCCCAGACTGCTCCAAACCCCAATGTCCAACCTGGCCTTGGACACTTCCAGCGATCCAGGGGCAGCCACAGCTTCTCTGGGCACCTGTGCCAGGGCCTCGCCACTCGACACAGGGAAGATTTTTTTTTCCTATTACCTAATCTCAACCTACTCTCTTTCAGTTTGAATCCATTCCCCCTTGTCTTGTCACTCCATGCCCTTGTAAATAGTCTTTCTCCCTCTTTCTAGTAGGTTCACTTAAGATACTGGAAGACCACAAAGGCTTCTTTTTTCCAGGCTGAGCAATCCCACTTCTCTCACAGGAGTTGTGTTCCACCCCTCATGCCTCCTCTGGACTTGCTCCGTGTCCTTCCTGTGCAGGGGAGCCCAGATCTGGAGGCAATCCTGTGACAAATGCTGTATATAATCAATCCTAACTCTTCCCTCTGTCAGGTCCAAGCCATTCCCTGTCCTGTCACTCCCTGCCTCCACAGCAGTCAGAAATCACCTGCCCCAACATACGTGCAGCCCCTAACGCAGCACGGTGGCCTGTGCATTGGGTGACAATAGCACAGTGCAGTGCACTGTACTGGGTGAAAAAGGAGCTCATGGGCTTTTGTCCTTTGCCCATAGGATAGGCCTTTCTGTTGCTGACAGGGTTATTTTTGTGTTGTTTTTTTTTTTTTTTGCCACGCTCACAGAAATGTACAGACACCGCTGAGAAAGTGGTGGTGACAAAATCAGTTCTCTGCTGACAGAGTGGTGCTGGAGAGAGTCCAGAGAAGGGCAGCAGAGCTGGGGAAGGGTCTGGGGAGTCAGTCCTGTGAGAAGCAGCTGAGGGAGCTGGCAAGGCTCAGCCTGGAGAAAAGGAGGCTCAGGGGGCCCTTGTGGCTCTGCACAATTCCCTGACAGGAGGGGGCAGCCAGGCTGGGGTTGGGCTCTGCTCCCAGGGAACAGGGACAGGACCAGAGGGAGCAGCCTCAGGCTGTGCCAGGGGAGGGTCAGGCTGGACATAAGGAAGAATTTTCCATGGAAAAGGTTGTTAAACATGCAATGGGCTGAGATGTAGAGTCACCATCCCTGGAGATGTTCAAGGAAGGACTGGATGTGGCACTCAATGCTCTGGTCTTACTGGTAAGGTGGTGATCAGTCAAAGATCAGATCCAATGGTGTCAGAGGTCTTTTCCAACTTAGATGATTCTCTGATTCAAACGAGCATGCACTGACAAGAAATGAAACACAAAGCTACCTAGAGAGCCAGACTAATGCACTGCACACGCTTGGGTGAAAACACCCAGCCTGAGGCAGAAGGGTGGGAGTCTCCTGCTGCAAGACTTGTCAGAAAGCTCAGGAAAGCCTGGATGGGCCTCCAAGACATGTTAAAGGTGTCAATCCCAACAGCAACAAACCCTGAAATACACAAGTGGGAACAAACTGACAGGTGACATGAAATCTCCTGTGAGGTGGTCACCAAATTAGGATGGAGGAGACCAGGACACATCCCTTTAGTTTGTCAGTGTGTGCCACTGCAGTTTATCTTCTATTGCTGTAACTCTACAATCAAGGTTCAAATTAAATTAGGTCCAGTAATGGCCTCAATGTCGACTGCAGAGTAAATCAGGGGGGTACCCAGGGGTCCCTCCTGTGATGTAGCAAATCAGCCCCAACCTCACATTGCCAGGTGGGTCCTTGTAACCCAGAGCCCCTGGACAGTGCTCACAGAGTCCCCTGTGGGCAGGGACATCTGGAAGTGTCAGTGTGAGTCCAGCCTTCACCAAGGCCTGAGAGTCAAATCCTAAACTGGTCCTGAATCCAGCCTCCCCTCAGGAGCTGGGATCGCCTGCTCGAAGCACAGCTGGCCAGGGCCACTTCTACCTGCCAAGCCAGAAGCACAAGTGACAGCAGGTGAACAAACCTTCGAGGGACTCCAGTGAGGAGATAAGGAAGGGCTTCTCTGCATCCACAGGAGCTGTAACTATTTAACTGTTCTGAAATTAATCCCTTTCCTTCTTCCTGGACTACTTCATGCTGTGCTGCTTTCTCCGAAGGCAAAGGTTAAATTCCTCGATGCTGACTCAGAAAGGAAAGCTCTTCCCAGCTGCAACCCACAACCCAGCCCTTGCAGCACCTCCTGCTTTCCCTGGGAAATGGGTTCATTCATTAGGACAAGGCTTTAATTTCAAAAGCTTGCCTGTCACCTTCTAGGAGCAGTGTGGAGCAGGAAAGTCAGTGTGGTGGCACGAACACAGTAACCTGAGCACCACAGTGATTTAGCACAGCTGTGTACCACAGCTGAGGGAAAAGGGACAGCAGGACACTGTGAATCTCAGGTAGACAGGACATTCAGCAATGAAGGACTAAGCAGGCCATAAATAAAAATGGCCAAGAGTATTCTACGCAATAGGACTGACTCCACTATATCCCATAGGTTAGGAGAGTATTGGATAAAAATCTGGAGCAATCTTGGTGCACTTATAAAGATCATTATTCTGGCACAAGTGCAGCCATAGCTCATTTAGTGCTGTCTGGTTTTATCCTTGTTTGCTTTTCCCCCTTTTTTTGTGTGTGCAGAACATGAGATAGAGGAATAGGGAGGATGTCACGTGAGAGCTTGAGGTGGCAAAACACAATTACAGATAGGAAATGGCCCAGGCATGAGAATTTGTGTCTTATAAAAGGAGTTACAAAGAAAGGGGAATACAGACACACATTCAAAGCTCACTTCCACGCTTGAGTCACCCCTCTGTCCTTCCCTCCTGTTGTGAAATATTTAGAATATACTGCAAATATTTAAAGAAAAAAAGCCCATGCAAACAGTTCAACCCCTGCACTTTTAAATTAACCAGTGCAGCCAAGCCAGGAGGGCAAAGGGCTGATAATGACAAACCCAAGGAGCTGGAGTTAGGCCTGTGACCACCCTAGGAAGTCATTCCTAGGAACACGAAGCAGCAGCTGTACTTTAGACTGGCACAGCCCTCTCTTGCATGATCCTGCTTCACTCATCCAACAGGAACAGGACTGTGCAAGTTTAGGCAGAGCACAGGCTGTGGTGCACTGGGGTGTGTTTGTGAGACCAGCAGAAGGGCTGTGGTTTGGAGGCCAATAATCTGCATCTCCATCTGCGTCGTGTGACCCAGGCTGCAGAAACTTCCTGCTTTTAGAACCACCCACTGCAGTTTGAGCCTCCCCTTAAAAACAGGCTGCAGCACAAGGTCTGAGTGCTCTGTTCTCCTTGCAGTGGGAGATATTCAAGCACAGGGATTGTGTAGGAAAGATAAAGAGCATCCAATCTGGAGCTGTGGGAGAAGCTGCCTGAAAAACAGGCAGGGTGCTAAGGGAATAAAGGCAGACATCTCCTGGCTGCTCCCTCACCTGGCCAGTGCCTGCACAATCTCATTCCCAACACCTGCAGGGACAAAGGGCCTCAGGCTGTCCGTGCGTGAAACTGAATGAGGGGTTAATTAAAAAATGCTGAAGAATCCTGTGTGTCTTTTTCCTGCCCCTGTGTGTGTACAGCTCTCCAATTCTCCTTAAAAAATTATTTTAGAGATGTGTTTAATGGGATACAGACAACCCAGTCTTACCTGGTCAGCAGTTTTCCTTCATGACCAAGCAGACATGGTACAAATTCACAGCTACTACTTAAATTGTCCAGTCAACTGGAAAAAAAAAAAAACAAAACCCTCACATTGCCCATGGCACAGCTCTGCTATCAAGGCAGATGCTGAATTTGTAATGAGAGTCTGACCTTAAGGGCTTGTCATCCTGCTCTGCAGAGATGTGATTTAAAAATGTTACTTAAAAAGGGTAAAAAAAGAAAGAGCATCTTAAAAGATGATGTAGCCACCCTGAACTGAAAGCATCTAGTGAGTGGTTCAAAAATCCATGCAGGAACTGCACACTGGTAAAAGGGAAAATGGATTCCATCAGGGCTGAGGAGATGTTTGAGGCAGCAGCTGCAGAGGCTCCAGGGTTAACCCTGGCTTTGGCAGGCTGCAGGAACAGCACTGCTCTATCTCTCTAGTGCTACACACAGTAACATTTAAATTAACATAAATCCCACCATGATCTACAGTTTCATTTTCTGTCAGAACCCTTAAAGGTGTATTTGTTCCAGTGATTTTTACAACGTACAATGAACCTCAATTTGATCCCATAATTTGCCCATTTTCCCCTAACAAAACAGTGCTGTGGGAAGTGAGAGCTCTGCTCACCCCTCACACGAGCTCACTGCCACCAAGGGAGCTGAGGCTGCTCTACTAAACTGAGCTCAAGAAAAACTGAAATCAAGGGCTTGTAACAGATTTTATTCTGGGACAGCTCATGTTTTCACTTAGGAAACATCATTGACTTGTCAGGTCTCAGGAAAGGAGAAACATGTTAAAATTCCAGGGGAGTCTCAGCAATTTTTAATTCTATATTAAAGTTGGTGTTTCTTGAATCACATTGAAGGGTGTTGGCCAGACTAATGCAGAGATTTTTCTATCACAGCTTAGTCCACAGGATCTGGGGGCTCCTGGCTACTTAATGAGGTTTTGGGTTGGCTTTTTATTTATTTATTTTTAACTCAGTCAGAGCTTAAGCAAAACAGTTCCATTTGAAAAGGGAAGGTTCACGCACTGCCCTAACCCAAAATAACTCAAGGCCTAAATTAAACAGTCCAAATATTTTGGTTACTCTTTTTGTGCAACAAACTTGCATTTTCCAAACCACAAGTGCTAAAACTGTAGGTTTCCACACCTGATGGGGCATACTAGGCCTGAGACAGCCTAAGAGGATGAAATTACAGGATTGTACCTTAAGGAAAAGTCATTTTCTTCATCTTGGAAACACTTGGATACCACTTGAACCTGACTGTGCTCAGTAACACCCAGTGACAGAACAAAGGGTCAACAGGCACAAACTAAAATATGGGAAATTTCATCCTAACACAAGAAACCCCCTTTTTTACTGAGAGGGTGGGTGACCCCTGGAAACACCTGCCCAAAGGGTGTGGGGATGTTCCAAACCTCAGCCCTGGGGGAGCAGCTCTGGCTCTGCTGGGCCAGGTTTGGACTGTGTGACCTCCAGCAGCCTCTGCTCTCCCCCATTTGCCAACACAGGGATGCTCCTACACGAGATTATTCCACAATTTCCCAACTTCCACCAGCCCCACTTGCCCCCAGCTCTATAGGATCAGTGTTTGTGTTTCAACTACACCTAAACCCCAATCCTTGGCCTTTTGCTGAGACAGCTACAAATGTTTAAAGGAAATGAAAGAACATGATTTAAAACAGCCTTCGGATGCTACATTTTTATTACAGAGTTTATAATTGCCATTAGAATGATGGAGGCACAGTCTTAAAAGAATAGGAAACGTGAGACAACATGTTTTGAGATGCAAAGAACTGTAACAGCCCTACATTAACATTGCAACCAGCATTCTGTTCTTCATTCTTCATCCCTTAAACTGAAAAACAAAAATTCTCCAGTTTATAACATTTTAAATGAAAATTCTAAGCAAAAAATGTTGAAAGTTCTAAGCAAAAAAAAAAAAAAAAAGTGTAGTTTTTAATAAATAAAAGTGTTTTCTTGCTTCCATTGTGTTCTGGCAACTTCACATTCTTTTTTGTTTTTGTATAAAATTTCAAGTGTTTTAAACTCTTTTAAAAGTAAGTTTGGTAAGATGCAAAGAGTAACTTTTAAAGCCTGGAGCATATGTACTTTTTTATTAAATAGAGTACAGGTTTATAAATAGCTAGACACAGAAAACAATAAAATAGACAAAGGAGTAATACAATATTGTTTGTAGCTGACTGTTTCCAAGTGATATTTTAAATTTCTGAATCCAAACTGTCTCCAACAGAAGCAACCTATTTACATATTAAAACATTTACACTTGGGAAAACATGGAGCTCCCACACATGATTCTACTTGCACTGTACATTCAAACTGGAAGGGATTTTGGTTCTTTGATGTAAAGCACCTTTTGTAATATTTTAATCACAAGATAAACATCCTAAAAGTCATTACCTCACCCTTGGGGAGTGCTGGACAGAGAATCTGCTTTTAAAAATCTGAGTTTACCACAACCACCTTGCCCCCCACCCCCCCTTGGGCTCAGTTATTTCCTCTCACCAGAGCCTGATCCTCTGGCTGTCCCTACAAGCTGCTCTCACATCCCCCCCCAGCCAGCAGCTGCTGTTCCTTATTCCCTGATAATCATCCTGAAACCCTTTATGTGTCCTGGTTTGGAAAAAGCCTTATTTTGCTGTACCTGGATCAAACATTGAGTTTCACAGAAAATGATAAAGCCTAGAAAAAGGGAAAAAGTTGGAGGTAAAGAGCTGTGAACATTTAACCTACACAGCATTTGGACAATGAAAGGTTGAAGACAAAGTGCTCTAAAAATATATTTGGAAATTGTTTAACAAGTTTCTAATGCTGCTTTATTTACTGACCAGGAATTGGAACCTGAATTACCTCCCTGTTTCCTGCAGTGGGAGGCTGATGTGTCATTTCCAAGCCATCCACTCCCACCTGAAGGAGTGACTGAGACCACCCACAGCACAGACAGAGATATGTAAATACCTCCCTCTCACCTGCACAACCGTGCCAAGAACACAGAGGAGAGTGGATAAACAAGAGAACTGAAATCTCTGCATGATTGTGAAGCACTAAAACCCATCCTAACACCATCAAACAGCTTTGGGCAATGATCTGCTTTGTAAGAACAGCTCTGCTGCTGCAGACTGAGAACAAAACCTCATGGAATGGCTGTGCAGTGATGGATCTCAGCATGTAACAACACCACATTCTACATATGGGTGTAATCTAATTTATAAAAATACTCTATATTCATGTAGAGATATTAAGAACCCAAATCCTGCTACAGAAATAGTTTGTTTCTTGAACCAGCAGCATGTGATACTGCTCCTCACTGCAATACAGGTACCCTGATTTCCTAACAACACATCCCCCAGCACAGCTCTTCTGCTCTCACACAATGAGATTTTTCTGGTGGTTCTCAGATAAAATGCAAGAGCTGTTTGCTCAGGACTTTTTACGTACACAATCTATGCCCTGACATCAGGCTTTGAGTTAAAAAGCAGAACATTAAAGAGAATCTCTTTGTCTGCACCAAACTGAATGTTTCTCCTCTACAAGCACAATTGGTATACATTTACATCATGGATTGAAGTTCATAGTAAAATTCAACATTATTGAACCCAGCAACTGCTGCCAACAACTGCCTCAGCAGTGGATGGGGAGAGCAAGGTTTGTGAGTAACAAACAGCTACTGCTGATAAGCATCTCTTTCTCACTGAGGTTAGTTTTGATATTGATGATTTCATGATCAAAAGCTGCATTTTGATATTGCAGTTACAAACAAACAACAACTGTCTGAATTCACAATGCCTGGATCCACAGACCAAGCACAGGGAGTTGGGATGAACCAATGCAGTGATGTTGGGCCATTCCTAGAAAACAGACACTTTAAAAGCAAAGCCTGAACTGTAAAGATTTTAAAGGCAGTCTGTGACAAACTCCTTGGGTTCATTGAAGGAGTGCCAGTAGATCCTGGTGCTGAGCACTGCTCCTTCCTAAAGCTGAACACTTTGGCTAAAACCACCTCACGCTGATATTGCATTCAGGTGTTGCAGGAGTTTTTGGCTTAGGAGAGGCTGAGAATGAGCAAACCCAGAGGAGCTTCAGGCAGACAGTCTCAGGGCAGAGAGTCCTGGGGCAGGATGTGCAGAGCTCAGTGTGGCTATGGCCCCAAACCTCCTCGTTTTCCACCACACAGAAATCCGGATCCACGGAGATGATTTGAAGCCTGGAGTGTGAAAAGCTGGAACCAGATGCTGACAACAAGAAAAGGCATTTGAGAGGGCCCATTTCTGGCAGAAGGCAGGCTGTGGGAGTGAGAGGGTTCTGAAGTAAGGCACATCTCTCTGCAAACAGAACCTTCAGGATTTTGCAGAAGCAATTTCACAATTTTTAACACAGTACTGAACTCTACTATACATAAAATAGCCTGGTATAAGGCTGGGAAATCAGGTTCTGCTTCCTCAGTTTCCTTAATTGCATTTTGACAATTTGCCAAAATAAATGCTATACTGCAAGCTCCATGGGATGGGAACACAGCCCTGCTTGTGAGCATCAACAGCCCCGCACCAGATATTTTTGGTAAGTCTAGATTAAAAAAACCCACAAAAGACCCTGGAAAGTCACTGCAAAAACTACCTCTACACTGAAGGAGAAAATGCACCCAGAAGACCTCCACAAGGATCAGGACACGCACAGACCTCACAGCAGCTGTTTTTGGTTGTGTTTGTTTTTTTTTTTTTTGCTTCGAGGGTTTTTTTTTGTTTCGCCTTAGTTTGGGGTGGGAGCAGCAAGTCTTTCACAAGGCTGTGTCATCATCTTCTCCAAAATCCCCCACCAGGAGGGAGTGCTTGTCTGGCTCACTGAGGACAACGCTGTTGACCGAGCGCTTGTCGGACAGCAGGGAGTTGATGGAGGCTCTGCTGTAGGTGATGATTCGATCCATCAGGCTCAGCTTGGGGGAGCCAGCCCCCCTCTCATCGATCCCCACGTGGACACTGATCTCGGAGGGGCTCTTGTGCCTCAGCTGGCCACGGGCACGCAACTCCAGCTTCTCAGAGCTTGGTTTGTGGTACCTAAGGAAGGAAAAACCAAATTGTGTCGATACCTCTGAAGCTGAAGTACACTGAAATATGGAGGGGAAACTGATTATGCACAAGTCAGAGGCATTTGTAATTTGACCAACAAGATTTCTCACAAACACACAAAGGCCACTAAGGATTTCCCATTCTGAACGCTTCTGATCTGTACATTTCTTCACATTAGGAATTACATTTTTAAACACTATTGTCTGCTTAACACAGACTTGTCTGAATTGTTCTTCAAAAGCCTTCAAAATCTCTCACAGTCCCACATTTATCTTCTGTCACTAAAAGACCTGAGTTACAAACCCAAGTTACAAACCACAAGACTGTTCCTACTCACATCCTTAAGAGCAAAGAAGAAAGCACAACAGAGACTGAGGAGGCAGCCATGGCTGCAGATCCCATCCAGGGCTGCAGAACCAAACCAATGGGCAGGAAGACACCTAGAAAATTACACCAGAAGGACGTTCAGAGCAGGAACACTGCATTATTCATATATTAATAGACATCATTTCACACAGACTGTCTAGTTATAGTTGTTTTTTAATTTGTCAGTAAATGGGATTTTAGTTTAAATGACCAATATTTAATACATAAGGATTTATGGTTTATCTCAACTAGAACCTCAGAGGTGGCATGTCCTGCCCACCCTGCAATAAAACTGCTTGTTCACAGGATCAGGCTCTTTCAATAAACCTTTTATCTTGAAGCTATTCTGATGTGCTGAGCACATCCACAGTAGCCATAGTATGGGAGGAGGACAGCTCACAAATATTCCAACTGCAACATCCCCAGGCAGAGAACTCTGCCCTTACTGACAGCCAGAAATAAAGACAATGGAAACTCTCCCAACAGGAGTAAATCACTGCAATCTTCTACTCACTGAGCCCAATCCAATTAGTGCAGGCAGCACTCACATACCTGCAGCTATGGGAACCCCAATGAGATTATAAATCAGAGCAAAGACAAAGTTGATCCGGATCCTCTTCACGGTTTTCCTGGATAAATCTATGCTTGCTACCACATCCATCAGGTCATCCTGCAAGTCAAAATGTTTGTTGGAGCAGTCAGACAGAAAGCACACAGGTGGTGGCTCCACAGTCCTGTTTTACAGCTCACTGCAGTGCACTGGCTGTAACAGGCTAATCACAGTCAGCCCTCTGGAGGCTGCTCTGCTCAGTGCCAATCCATCATAATCCAAGTAATGTCCACAGCACCTCCCAGGACAGCTCCAAACACCAGCCACAGTCTGCCAGGGAGTTGCTGATGTGTAGGAAGAAGTGTCTGTAACCCATGGTGAGTTATCCAAATGTAATTTATGTTTGCCAAAGGACAGGTCACTTTGTCTTCCTTTCCCACTCTCAAGTTTTAATTACCCCAAAACGTGCAGTAGGCAGAAAACATGGAAGTTTCCTTCATGGGATAATCACTGCACTAAACACAGTGAAGACAATCTCTGCTCCAGCTCTCTGGCTGATAGAGACTGTGCACCCCTGCATCACCCAAAACATCCTGGGCCTTCTGCCCCCTCCTACAGCTCCCTTTAACTCTGATTTCTTACCTTGATGAGAACCACATCAGCTGCCTCAATGGCCACATCTGTGCCCGTGCCAATGGCAATGCCCACATTGGCCATGGCCAGGGCTGGGGAGTCGTTGATCCCATCTCCAACCATGGCCACGCGCTTCCCTTCGTCCTGGAGCTGCTTCACTTTGGCCACTTTGTGCGAGGGGAGAACCTCTGCAAACACTTTGGTGATGCCAACCTGAACAGAGAGAGAGGGGACACAGCTTTTCCAGCAGCTGTCAAAGCTCCTGCCTGGAATTATGTGGCCAGGAAGAGTGAAACCCATTTTATCATTCATGAGCTAAAGAGCAAACCCAGCTGATGAGATGAAAACAGCTCTGAATTCACAGCTGATGTTGATTCCATTCAAAAACTTCTTGCATTGTTTATTCCAAATTTTTTAAAACTACCATCTTTCACAGCAGACCAGCCACCAGCAAGATGAAGATGCCACACCACCCCTCCTGAAACCAGCCCCAGGCACAGGACAGCAGCCCACCTGGGAGGCGATGGACCGGGCTGTTTTGCTGTTGTCACCAGTCATGAGCACAACTTCTAACCCCATGCTCTTCAAAGTGTACACTGCCAGCTCAGCCTCTGGCTTCACAGTATCTGCAATAGCTATCAAGCCACAGAGCACTCCTGAAAACAGAAAGGAAGTGTTTGTAATAAAGTCCTTTGTTATTTTGGAAAAAAAAAATAACTTTTCCCCTCAATAAGACCAGTTCCAGAACCAGTTCATACTGACAGTAAGAAGTGGGATGAGAACAGGTATTGGTGCAGCAAGGCTTAAAGCAACACAGCATGGACTGTACAACCATAATGAAAAAGAAATTCCTTTTTTCTCCTTTTTCCCCTTTTGCTTTCTTTGAAGTCTTTGCCTTGTATTATTACACCCAACTGTCCTGCCAGCTAAGAAAGGCAGGAAGAGCCTTTTCCCAAAACAAAGTGCTGTACAACTGATTAATTATCTCTTTCCATCCCATCACCCTGCTTCAGGTGTAGCTGCTATGACATCACTACTTATTAATCCCTATTTATGTGATGTTTGATGTGATATTTAGTGGCAAACAAACTGAATAGAGCAGCAGCCCTGAACTCACCATCCACAGCTGCCAGAACAGCCGTGCGGCCTCTCCGCTCGTGCTCCATCATGGCTTTGTCCACCTCATTCCTCACCAGGAGGCCATTCCTGGTCATCCACTCCCTGTTCCCAATGAGGACTGAGTATTTCTGAGAGGTCACAGCAGCTGAAGGAAGAGAACACAATGCTACCATCCTGTGGATAACCAGGGAGCCTCCCTGCAGCTCCTCCCAGCCAGGCTCTCCCAGTATGTGCTGGAACAGCATTGCAGGGAATCCAATCAGAAATACAGAATTCCTCAATACTTTCTGCCCTACCATCTCTTCATGTGACCTTCACAAGAGAGACACCAACACTTCCTCAGTCCTGGGGAGTCACCCCATGGCAGAGGGCCAAAAACCCACAGGTCAAAGGACAGTAAAGGACCAAGTGACCCTCTCAGTGCTTCTGATTTCTGTGAACAGCCCAATGGAGTTGAAAGATCTAACAATGAGCAGTTCTTGAGTGAAAACTAATCAGTTATGCAAATACACATCATTTTGGCTAGCAAATGGTAACTTGGGATGAAGCAAAGTGAAGCCAGAGAGAGCTGACAGAAAACTCCTGATTTTCCAGTCCCATATTCAGCTTGAAATTATATTTAACTTAAATGTTCTGAGGGATGTGGGAGCATGAAATAAACTGATGAGCAACTATTTAATGTGTGCCTTCATGTCAGCCCAGTCCTCCAAGGTGGAAATAAATTACCACATTCCTAAGGATCCTAAAGATGAAGAAGCAAAAATTGTCCATTCTATTCTCTAACCCAGAAATAACTTACTTGGTATGTCAGCATCAATGATCAAAGGAGGCTGCATTGATTCATCTGCATTCTCCTCAATTTTCACAAGTGTCACATTTTTAACATTGTTTTCTTCAACCATTCTGTTTTTGCTGTAGAGTAATGATTCAATATTGGTGACTTTGCAACTAATGCCACAGCCTGGAACTACTTGAAAATCTGTGCATGTCCCAAGGGTTTCTGAGTTCAGCTCCTAGAAAAAGAGGATGGGAACTGATGAAATTTTAAAAAATATAAAAGCATGATGCAATTATAAAGCCCACAAAATAAAGTGCAGCTGAACAAAGAGGAGAAGGGAAATAATTATCAAAATCTAGGTCTGCCTCTAATACAGAGTGATTTATGTGGCTCCACAATTTTCATTTTTCCCAATTAAACACAGTACCCACTTAACCTGCATGAAGAGCCTTGTGGTGTTGATGAAGTCCTGCAAGAGAGGTTCTTGCAGAGGGGAGAGCAGGCTGTGTGTGGGAGCCCCTCACCTTTTTGCAGTACTTTGTGATTGCTGCTCCCAGGGGGTGCTCGCTGCTGCTCTCTGCTGTCCCCACAATGGCCAGCAGTTTGTGACGAGGGAGGAGGTTCCCCTCCACCAGGAACTTCACCTGCATCACCTCTGGAGTGCCGTGGGTGATGGTCCCTGTTTTGTCAAACACAACCACCTTCACCTGCAGGGAAGCAGGAAGATTTTGATCGGTGAACTGAGGAGGGAGGTGCAGATTCCTTGGAAAAGCACACATTTGATAGAGTCTTACACATGGCCAGAGGGTAATAAGTTCCATGAAGATGTATCAAGTCTGAGAGCTGACCTGCAACTTCTGAGAGTGGCTTAACAATATTTGCAAGATGGCTCTTCAAGTGTGTCTTGTAAAGCAAAGGTTTTAATAAAAAAGAAAATAACAAACAATACAGAAACAAAAAGCAAAAGCCAAGCACAGGTGTCAGAGAAGCCCCTGACACCTTGCTAAGACACCTCAAAAAGCCCTGAGCACATCTGAGCTCCTTCTTAAGTATAGATGATCAAGGAGGGACAATTTTGGCTCACTGCCCACAGAAACAGCCACAGGTTTTGAGAAGCATTTCCAAAGCCCAAGCAGTGGCACAGTGCTGGCACTGGGTCAGTGCTGATGAGCAAAGAACAGAAACTTCTGGTGCTTTTCCATAACAGCCAGGGGTAAATCTGACCCCCTTTTCCTTCTCTGGAAACACCTGCTGGGGTGTGGGGTGCAACCAAACACCTGAACTCAGAGCAACGACACAAACATGGAACACCCCGAGCTGGACGGGACCCAGCAGGACATTCCACCCCCTTCTCCAGACAGCTGCCAAAAGCCCAACAGCCACCCCCCCCGAGGCCAGGGGACACCCTGCAGCTCCCACCTTGTGTGCCATCTCCAGGGGCTCCCCGCCCTTGATGAGGATGCCGTTCTGGGCGCCCACGCCCGTGCCCACCATGACGGCGGTGGGGGTGGCCAGGCCCAGGGAGCAGGGACAGGCGATGCACAGCACGGTGATGGAGGCCTGGAAGGCGAAGCGGATGATCACCTCTGCTGCTGAAATGCTCTTGTTGTAGCCCTGGGCGCGGAGGGGAGATGGTCAGGGAAGGATTTGAACAATAGGAACAGCATGTTTGACTATGCATTGTCTTGGAGGTTGGAAATATCTGCTAATGTATCTGCTGAGTATTAATGCTCAAGTAAACCACAAGCAAAGTATGCAAAACCTCAGGTGTGAGGGTTTTTATTTTCTTTTCCTTGTGTTAGAGCTGGGATTAACGCACAGGAGTCACAGTGTTCGTGTTCAGACTCAGATGTTTATTAATTCTTATCTATAGCACAGTCTCACCAGCTGTGAGCTGTAACTAGCAAGGTAGAAAATAGCTCTAACTCCTTCCAAGGTTATTTAAGCATAAACTATCTAATAACGAGATGACACTTATATTATTTATACTTTTAACCCAATAATCGATCACTCAAGGCCTGAAATGCAGACCTTTTTCACCTAATTAGAAAAAAACACCTGAAACTAAGAAGAGGGTGAAGAAGAAGAACTTAGACAATGCCTTAAATCCTCCATATTGCCCCATATATATTACTAGATACTAAAATCTTAAATTCTAAGTTTTTCACCCTGTGAGATCACACAATACCACTCAAACTACACACCCACAATCCCAGTGCTACCACTCAATTTCAGAAACCTGTCCCAGGGCCTGAAAGCCTGAACTTTTCAGCCTCCAGGGTTCCAATATAAGATGAATGAATAAATTACTGATTAATTAACCAACTTGTGTTCTATACTGCAGCTACCCTCAACTGCTTTATTTATAGGACATTTTCCTGAAAAGACATGACATGCTACAGCTCTTTAATGATGCACTCTAATAAAAGATACTCTATCAAAAATATACACAGTAGGGAGAAAAAACAAGCAGATATGAAGATGGCTTTCCTGGAAACTGAGAAGTTCTAACCAGAAATAGTTTTGAAACAAGAAACCCTGTGATCTAAGCAACCCTTAAGTCCAAGTTGGGATCCTGACCCTCCCCTGGAATTTGTAATGAAGATGAATTCCACTGATTGCCAAGATGAATTTACACAGAGCTACATACATAACTGGAGCTTGTGACAGGAGGAACTTCTTTTTCCCACAGAGGAGGGATGGATAGTGGGAAATTTTTGATGTTTAATATTTACTTCTTTTAATTAAGTTTTTTTTAATCCTAACTTACAAGAGTTGATTAATTACTGTGGATTCTCTTTAAGTATAAATGCAGAAATAATACAATATAAAAAAATACATAATGTAAAAAATGTAATAACAAGAGCAGTAATAATCAGCACCTGCCTGCAAGGGTAATTCAGACAGGGAACCACTGCAATCTAATAGAATTGTAAGGCTGTTTATTAAATATTTCAGAAGGTGTTTAAGGAGATTTACTTACCAGAAAGTATTTTTCCACTATTTCAAAATCCACAAACCCAATTATAATCCAGGCAAAAAGGGTAACCACAGAGACAGCCACAATAAAAGGAACGAAGTAGCCACTAAGTTTGTCTGCAAATTGCTGGATGGGAGCCTGGGAAGGAGAAACATCACTCAGCACCATCATGTTTGTGTCTGAAGGCACAGAAGAGAAGAATGACAGCTGCTGCTTGCAGCACGCTTGGCTTGCCACACTTCATAATTACAGATTTACTTAATAAGAGGATGAGACTTGGCTCAGTAGGCAGGATCAAAGTCCTTATTCACCAAGATATTTCATTATGCAGCTGCAATTCAAATCCAAGCAGTCTCAGGCACCCCTGCAGGGATTTGGTGTGCTGGTGCCTGCATGAGACAGCAAACCTCAAGTGTTAAATTGGATGGTACTCTACCTTAGAGGTCTGGGCCTCCTCCACGAGTTTAACAATCTGGGACAGAGTGGTATCAGCTCCCACGTGGGTGGCAGAGATCAGAAGGGAGCCATTCTGATTGATGGAGCCTGCAATAACTGTACTGCCAGGCTTCTTGGTCACAGGCATGGCCTCACCTGAGAAACAGACACAACACTGCTGAAAAAGGCACCTTTGGGACAGCTGCCAACTCCTAACAAGGGGAGAAGGTCAGCTTCGACTTCCCCTCCGCAGATTTGTTTAAAGGAAAAGATTTTTACACTTGGAAAAAGCAAATGCTGACCTGTGATGAGAGACTCATCCACCATGGAGTGTCCTTCAATCACACGGCCATCCACTGGGAATTTGCCTCCTGGGACCACTTTGACAATGTCACCTCGCTGCACCAGCTCCACATCCACTTGTTCCTCACTGGAATGGTGCAAATGTTTGATAAGAGACTGGAACTGGAGTGCCCCAAGCAAAGCAGCTGGCACTACACACAAAGCACAACCTCACTGGCTGGCACTAGTGCATACATAAATGATGACAAGAAAGTCACAGTGCTCTTTGAAATGGCCTATTTTATCATAATTTTATTGACTTTCCAGTTAAGAAAATTCACTAATTGTCTTATCACAGAAAAAAAAAATCAGCAATAAACCAATAAACCAAAGCAGAGCAATGTTAATTCTGCATTTTAATGTTTTTATCTGCCAGCGAATCTGAAGTTATTTGCTTCATAATTGTACAGAACAGTAAAATTTGTCTGTGAATTAAGCACATTAACAGAAAAAAAGGAACACAGAAAAAGCAAATGATAAAGCAAGGTACCTTAAAAGAATGTTATCAGGGCCCAAGGTAACAATAGTAGCTTCAGTAGCTTGTAATGAAATTAGTCTTGCCAGTGCTTCTGAGGTTTTACCCTAGAATAATAATTTTCATATTTTTCTGACTATACTATTGAAAAAAAAAAAAAAAGCTGGGTAAATGACAACTGTGTGTGTTGCAATTTACCCTTTCATGAAAACACTTCCTGCAAACAGTCTGATATTAAGTCAAACTTTTATTAGTTCAGTTATTAAAGATGATTTTTTTTCAGTTATTAAAGATGATTTTTTTTTTACAACACAGAAGGTTAAAAGAACCCAGCACAGCTTTTGCCTGGGATGTTTTCACAAGGATCCCAAGACTCTGAAATGATGCTCAGTGCCTTGGATTGTGCTTTCCTCACCTTTGCCACGTGCTCCAGCCAGCGGCCCAGCGAGATGAACACGAACAGCATCGGGGGGGTGTCGAAGAAGGTGACAGGGTTCACTTTGGCCCTCTCAGCCATTGCCACCAGGAGGATGATGAAGGAGTAGAGGAAGGCAATGGATGTTGCCAGCACCACCAGCACGTCCATGTTGGCTGTCTTGTGCCTCAGTGCTCGGGAGGCCTGGATGTAGAAGTGCCAGCCCCCGAACACCTGCAATGGCATTTCACACCTCTAACACACAGCAGCAGATTCTCCAGTTTATTTGTGGCATTTTCCTCTCTTTCCCTGAACAAAATCCCAGCTCTAGCCAGGGCTGTGGTCTTCCCACAGCACTCTCAGGTCTTCCTGAGTGCCCTCCCAGTGGGAGTCAGGAGCTGCCTTGATGCCTTAAGTTTTAGCTTTCATGTTTTCCAGATTCTGTGCTGCCTAGGCTCTCCACAGCCTGCCCTGCCCCTCAGAGTCCCCAGCACTCATTATTTTGGCAACAGCAAAAGCACATCAGAGCATTTTGTATCAGCATAATTGCAGTCACTTTTCAAACTTAATTTCTTCATCACCTTCCAATTTGAGCATTTAAGCCCAAGAAAGCAGAAGTTGTCACAACCCCACTCACCTGTACAGGGACACAGAATAAAAATGACAGCAAATTCATGACAGACAATCCTGGTAGGAGCTGGTACTCCAGGACCATGGAGGAGTGGAGGGCTTCCATCTTCTCAGTGCTCATGTTGTGATCTGCGTGAGCGTGCGAGAGCTGGCTGTCCATCACCATCATGTAAATCATCAGCCCCATCACAGGGATACAGAAAACCAGGCTCACCACAAAAGACCTTTTCCACCTCAGATTTAAAAAGAGGAAAAAAAAAAAAAAAAAAAAGGAAAAAAAACTTGTATTGCAGTCAAGTGCTGGAGAATATTTTAAGTAGTAAGTCTGCACAGTCACAGAAAAAAAGATCATAAATTGATGGTTGAGTAACAAAGAAGAATCAAAGATGTTTATGGAATCTTAGTATGTTCAGGAATACTTACTGCCTGATTTCCTGTTTGTGATCCAGATGACTGGCAGATCTATCCTTTTTGACTAAGGAAGTAGTAAAACCTAAATCCTAAGGGAAAAAAAAGCACAATGATAAAAAAGAGAACAGTCAGTTCTAAAATGCACTTTGTGCTCAGTTATTAGTGAATTACTAAATTACTGATGGTGCCAGTCTTACCTTTGATTAACTTCATTAATATTTCTCATATAAAATATTATTATTGTTCAGTTAGTCTTGTCTGTTACAACTGCTTAGTTAATTTTCAAAAAGAGAAAAGCAATCTGATGTAGAAATTAACCTTTCTGGAATAAAATACTATTCTAAAATGTGGCTTTCTAAAATGGAAAGCAGAAGCACAGAAACTGAGAAACTGAAGGAGAAGGCTGAGAAACTTATTTCACTTCTCACCTGCTACAGTACTTTATTTTTAAATAAATGTGTTTTGTTTTTCTACGAAACTATAGCTAGTACCTCCAAGTCTACCATGACCTGACTTTCACAGTATTTATTTTTAAAAACTTAGGCAAAGGTGTAACAGAGCATTTTTAAGCCAGAACACACAAATTAGCTGCAGAAACCCGCACTAAGAACAAAGAAGATGGAAGGAGAGAGACTTTTTTCTTTTTTTTTCTTTAACAGCCTTTCCTTCTATTTCTGGGGAGTGTAACTCTTCCAAGGACACTGGATATTTTAGGAGACTTGGTGCCTACATGCAACTCACCTTTATCACTTGTATGATATCTCGAGGACCAATGGTCTCAGGGTCATATTTGATGTGGGCTTTGTTGGTTGCCAGAGCTACAGAGCAATACAAAACCCCCTTGGTCTTCATGAGGGTGGATTCTATCTTGTGCACACAGGAGGCACAGGTCATCCCTCTCACCTGCAAAATAAAGGTTCTCTCCTGTTAGCAAAGCACAGGTTACCTGGCAAATGCATCTTAACAAGTAGGAAAAGTGCTTGTGACTATGCTGCATCATTTGTTGCTTTGATCTGGGGTGTGAGCACTGGAGAATCAAATGATTTGGGCTGGAAGGGACCTTAATGACCATCCAGTTCCAACCCCTGCCATGGGCAGAGATGCCCCCCACAAATTCATGCTGCTCAGGGCCCTCTCCAACCCTTCCAGAAGAAGCACAGCACAGGGACAAGGTTACTGAACCCTGCTAAAGCTCTGTTGGATATTCAGTCTCAGAGCTGGGGGACACCGAGCTACACTCAGCTTCAAAAAGAAAAAGAAAAAAAGAGTAAATTCTGACAACAGGGAGACCAGACAGAAAAACAGAGGAACATTTCTCTGCATTTTCAGTGTAGTATTTCAGTAGGGAGCCAGCAGAGTTTGCAGGACAAGATAAAGGTATGTCTGTGATACATACTTGATGTACCCTTATACTTCATTTTTACAAATTAACCTCCATTACAGGACTAAATCTAGGAAGTGGACACTAACACAGGCAACATCCAACAGATAAAAGTAATACAAGCTGAGGGTGGCTGGGTTTAATGATCAGCTTACAACAAGTTCCAGAATGCCATCTCCTTCCCCGCAGTTCTCCATGACGGTGGCTCCGAAGCCCAGCTCCCGAATGAGCTCTGCAATGGCTGCAGGGTGAATGACAGCAGGGTTGTACCTCACTTCTGCCTTCCCTGCCATGAGGGCAACAAGGATCGAGTGGATTCCTAGGAAACAAAAGGTGTGAGGGGCAGATCGGGCTTAGGAAACAGCCTGCATTTACTGGAACATGAGGGCACAATTTATTGAAATTGGGAAAGTTTCTGTGTTGTATATAAAGAACGTCCTCATGTTTGGAAGCTATGCCAGCACCTCAGTGCAGGTGTGACAGATGAAAGCATCACTCCACATGAGCAGCATGCCTTTAGCAGTCTAATTACAAACATTCTCCCCATGCTATATGGAAAATTATCTATTTCTCCTTAAAGAAGCTCTTCTAAAACAGAGTGCTGCATATTTCTCTGATCTGCATTTACCATTTCTGGAAGCCTTTTTTAAGGAGAACCTGTATCAGAAACACAGATCTAACAGTGCAAGCCCATTGAGACTGAGAGGATTTAGATTCGTCCATTTTCTAGTATGAAAAAAATTAAAATCCAGGCTGACTGGAAACCCGTCCATCTTCATTACAATAATTAAACACAGTCTGCATTAATGACTCTGTTACATCACAGTCACGCAGCCGTTTGTTCCTGCAAATATAATCACAGACACCACTGCCCTGACTGGCAGAGCTAAAATTAACCTGTGTCCCTTTAATCCACTCACACCGTCCCTTCTCACAGCTCCCTAAAGCACACATCTGCTTCTGCCTGTCAGCTGCACACCTGGGAACCTCCCTCCAGTAGGAAAGAGCTGCTTTACCTCCAAAAGGATCCCCTATTCGATCCCAATATTCTTTGGAGCACTCAGCTGCTGCTTTTGCAACAGCAGTGTCTGGGCAGCACATCCATAAAGCAGCAAGGACGTCCCTGTTCCCACCCTATGGGCCAGAGGTGAGGAGGAACACCTGTCCTGACAACCCACCCCTTAAAAACATTGCAAAAGCCAGATGGATTCTCCAAACACATGCTTGGAAAAGTAACAGCCCACAGTGACACACATCTCACCATCCTCCCTTCTCAGATTCCTCTCGATGTTGGCAACGCACGAGGCACACGTCATCCCCGTGACCTGCACGTAGCACTTGGAGATGGTCTTGCTCTCCTGCCTGCCAAGGTGGGCTGGTGACACTTTGGAGGGTGGCTCAGGCTTGTGAGAGTCCAGCTGTGCTTCAGGGTGGGGCTGAGCTTTGGCCACAGGGTGCTCTGCCTTTGCTGGAAAGGAGATTGCAGTTGGTGACACTGTGAACAGCCAGTGCAGGGAGGGATGAGCTGCTGTGACACACTGCTGTCCACTGAGACTGAAAGTGAAATGGTGATTGTACACACCTTGTCAGTCAGAGCCATCCACCCCTCTGTCAGTTAAGAATTATCAAAAGAAAACAAGACAAAGGTGGGCCACTGATTAACTTATTGGTTTGTTACTATTTTTCCTTTTGCCTTTCCTCATTGTCCTTGTTCTGTTGCACATCCATTGTCCTCTCCTGTAGCTGTAAGCGAAACCTCTGCATTGCAACCTTAGTTTTACACAGTTTTATTGACTTTACCTGGAGCACAAAGCTGAACTTGTACCAAGTGCATGTTTCATGAGAAAAATCAGTGGTTTTAACCACACCAGAGAGGGAGTCTGGAACTACAGGCTCCTCACAGCAGTTCAGGGGATACTCTGTTTGTGCAGGAACAGGGTGAAAAAGATTTAATGTGAGCACCCAACCACTTCTGCAGCTATTAACATAAAACAGCCTTTATCTGACACATTTATATTGCCAGACACCTCAATTAAATGAATCAATCTGATGTACTAAAGGATGTGCACATTGTCTTTAATGATCTCATCAGCAGTGAAGATATAAAGCGTCTCTTGGCAAGCAAAAAGTGTATGTCAGCTGCTAAATTTCATCTTGGGTGGTACCAAATACTAAAATTGCACAATCCTTGTAAATTTAAAAGTGTTTCAGATGTTATTATTACCTGGAAAAGATGCATCAAATCCCATATCTTCTATTGAGGACCTCAAGTCTTCTGGGTTTGTTTGCAGTGGGTCGTATTCTATAGTCCCATTTCCATTTGGGAGAGAGACCTGAACAGATTTCACGCCTGCCTTTTGGGACAGCACTCCCTCAATGGACTGCACACAGGAGCTGCAAGTCATGCCCTCAATATTGATCACAACAACTTGAGTCAGGGGGTGGCTGGGATCCTTGGCAGGAGGGTGAGATTTCAGCGGAGACGCCGGCGTGGGGAAAAGTGCCAGGTTCTCATGCTCCTCAGGAAGGCTGACTCTGAACCTCTCTGGAGACACATTCTCCACAGCTTTCCTCAGCATTTCTAAGCTAATTAAGCCTGGGTTGTAGTTGATAGCAGCAGATTTGTTCTCTAAAGAAACCACCACGCTGGTCACTGCCGGGAGTGCTGATATGGTGCTCTGGATGTTGAGGACACAGGAATTGCAGTGCATCCCCTCCACTCTGAACACAACTGTCTTTGTGCCAGGCTCGCTGGAGTCTTCTCCCTGTGATGCCTCAGAGCTTCTGGGCTGAGCATTCTTCAGCTTTTCCAGGTCAATCCCACTGAGCTTCAGGGGTCTAGGCTGCTTTTTAAAGGTTGCTGTGAAACCTGCCTCTTCAATTTGCTGTTTTATTTCTTCTGCTGTGATTAGAGGAGGCTGGTAGACAACAACAGCTTCCTTATTGTCCAGGGACACTGGAAATTAATCAATAAAATAAGTGTGTGTCACTGCTCTAAGCATAATAAGCACACCACAGGATCTTGTCAAAGCTTTCCAGCAACACTTTAAATGGTCAGAAATGTAACTGCAACAGAAAGGAGATGTCATTGGTTTGGTAAAGATCAAACAACTTAGTTCTTCAACCAGTTTTTGTCTAGTACTACAACAATTTTCAACTCCTCCTCAATTTTTTTATCTTTCCCCACGATTTTCACAAATGGCATCACTACCTCTTACTGAATTTATCCTTGTTTGGGTTTCTATGGCAATACACTTATCCCAAAGCTAACTCTATCAGTAATCTGGTCTTGCCTTTTAGACTTTTAATTAGACAGGAAAGAAGAACTATTATTAATTATAATTTTAAAAAGAGATCTGTTATTAGAGATTTCTGTAACTGGTAATAAAATTATGGAACACAACTACTCCAGGCTCAATACCAAATACAAAACAACCACTGAACACCATCACACATGTAACAGTCACATCCTTCCCACAATGTAGGCTCCTTTCTTCATTTCTAGTCCACATTAAAAACATAATTAAATACCCAGTCTCACAAAGTCACTGTCACACTCAGCTGTGTCATCTAAAACTTGCATGGCCAACCTCGATTTACATAAAACCTCATTAAGGTTGTACCTCTAATCTGTTGAATTCCTTGCAATTTGGCAGCTTCAATTTACATAAAAACACACTAAGGTTTTACCTCTAATCCTCTGCATTCCCTGCAGCTTGCCAAGCTTCCCCTCGATGGTGCTGGTGCAGGAATGACAGGTCATCCCATCGACTTTGAGGCGCAGCACAGCGCTGCTCACCTGGGACCAGCTGGAATCTCCCCAAAGTCCAGGCGTTACCTCTGGCACAGAGATGTTCAAATCTACCCCTGGCACCATCTGGGTGATGTGCTTGCCATTGGTGATGGAGGGGATGAAAGTCACCACTGCAGTTCTTTGATCAGAGGACACTTTTGCATCCACGATCCCTTTGTTCTTCAGCAGCGCGGCACAGATCTGCTTGGGCGTCAGGGCTGACTGGGCAGGGAGGGTGAGGAAAATTGTGTCAGGTAGAACAGGTTGTGGGTTTGAATCAGCCAGGGTAGCATCAAATCCCATGTCACAGATGGCTTCCTGCAGAGCCACTGGAGTTTGCAGCTTGGAGTTGTAGATGATGACAGCGTTCTTGTCCTCCAGAGAGACCTCGAGGGTAAAAACAAAGCAACTGAGCAAAGTGCAACACAAAGAGCTGGGAACTGACACTACACCAGACTAGAAACTGCTTTTACTTGCAAAGATTGGCAATACTTGTCCAACATAACTTTCACTACTCACCTCAAAGAGCAAAGCCACCACTGAGTAACTCCTGCTCTCCTGGGCAAAAACAGGGCTGGAGAGAACAGATCCCAGCCCACTCCCAGCTCCAGAATCCTTTAGGAGTCTGTCTGGCCACTTCTGCTTGCAACATCCAGCCAGCACCAACGCACTTAATGAAACTTCCAGAGCCAAAGTCACTTAAATTAGGATGACTAACCCAATTAAACCCCTGGAGCAGAACAGCCCACAGTAGAAATTCGAATCAGTTAGCAGTAATTCTAATGCAGTTAGGAGTAACTGCCCTCAGGCTACAAGGATGGAAGAAAAGGCTCTTTGAAAAAACCCACAGCTTTAAGGAGCAGTGAAAGGAGCCCAGCATTTCCAGGCAATGGAGGCACAGGCTGGTAACTTGCTGTGAGCAAAAACCTGCATCAGACTTCACCAAAACTCACTTTAGACACCTGATGTGTGACAAGCATTAAAGTTTTTCCTCTCTCTGTACATTTGCGTGATCCAGAGACATCCTCATTTGGTAATAACCTTTCCCATCTGATGGCACACATAGCCTCAATTTAATTTGCTCCCAACAGATGATATATCAAACACAATAACTGCAGTTTCCAAAAGGAAAAAGCAATGCCTGCCAGAGGCCCAACACATTATCAATTCAATTCTATCTTCCCCCTGGGCAAAGGTACAACCTAAAGACCACAAACATGATTCAATTATATCAGTTAAATCATTTTAAGAACCACCTTTCCTCATTTCTGTCCCAATTTTGGGCCTTAGCAGAATTGGCAGCATGGACATTTATTGGCTTCATTGCAGAATAACCTAAAAGCAGATGTTTGTCTGTGTTAGTCATCTAACATCCATGTCCCTTGCTGACCTAATTCACAATCACTACACAAAATCCTGTTTTACTGTTCCCAGAGAATTTTCTGAACCAACTGATCTACCTAGACTGAAGCTCTGATGCTGTATAAAAAGGATAATTACTAAATATGAACTCCTAAAGTTTCTTAAGAGTCCTCCTCTACTCAGACTAAAGTTTTGCAATGTATCTTCTGAAACAGCATTCAGCTTTGGGATAAGGTATTTACCTAAACACCTAAATACAGAAGTCTTAATTCTGTCCTTTTAAAAACCTACTTCATTCCTTATGTAAAAGACACTGGGGATGCACACTGTATAAATCTCCCTATCCCATCCAAAGTCACCTGTGTATTCTCAGAAATCCCCTGAGAAAACACAAGGCTGACAAAGTGCCTTACTTTGCTAGAATAAGGAGAAAGAGAAGATTCTGCAATCAGATTGTTTGGGGGTATTATTTTATAGGCTGCTTTTAGCCTTTACCTGGGTTCATGCTTGCAGACACCCAGTGATTTATCTGGCCATGCACAGGGGGCTGTTCAGAGCTCCAGGGCTCTGCTGTCACAGCACACACTCACATTAAGGCTCCTACACAGCTGAAGGAAGATGAAGAATGATCTGTCTTGTAAGTTTTGCTGCTTTTCACCAAAATTTCTGTACACAAACACATATTTCAGGCCACAGGGAACTGCTCTGAGCTGTGCAGCATCTGCTCTGCAGGGGAAGGGCACCACAATGGGTCTTGCAAAACCAGCTCCAGACAATGATCACACACCCCTCCAAATTAAAATTGTGCCCAGTTCTGGGAAGGGAAGTGTTCACCTAAGCTACTCCCACTAAAAGAGGAGATAACTGCTGATAAAACCAGGAGGAAATTATTTTCTTTGGAGTAAAATCAACAACTGCAGAATGTAACAAGATGCTTTCAGAACACAGACACTAAATAAATAAACTTTTCAATTTTCTGTTGTTAGAACTGTTCTTTCTACCACAGGCTGGGTCACAGAACTCACAGGAGTCTCCCAGCTTTTAAATTACTTCCATTACTAAAACTACTGTAAAATTATATACTCTGCAAGGATGATCAGCTCACCCTGGAATATTCTACAGTCCAATATTTTGCCCATGATAGAAGAAAGACTAACAATGCTGGTTAAATCCTGAGTTAAGAAAAAAGTTAAAACTAAGGCAAAGAAAGTGTGAATTAGGACAAACCCTGCTCTTGCCCTTTTTTTCCCCATTACTTCACAACACTGAATTAATTGTAAAGCAGAAAATTAATTAAGAGCAACAATGACTTAACTCCCACTGCAGTGAGGCAAGCACCTGTTTTTCTCTCATTTACCAGAAAAACACCAATGAACCTCCAACATTCAGCCTGCCAAGAAACGTAGAGCATAAACTCCTCCTACATTATTTTCCTCTCTCAGAGCACAATTTATCATGGTTTCTCATCCAAACCTTTGCTAGAAGCAGTGTTAGAGTCCCTTACTTTGATGTTATGGATCCCATCCATCTTCCCCAGGTGCTGCTCAATGCTCTGGACACAGGAGTTGCAGGTCATCCCCTCCACCCCGATGGCCACAGATTTTGCCTCCATGGTGAATTTCTACTCAGGTCTTCTCATTGCTGGAGGCTGAAAACAAGCAGGACATTAGTTCCTCAAGAATTTCACAGAGACTGAAATGAAAACTGGGATGTAGTGGAAGGAGTCCCCGTGGCAGGGACTGGAATGAGAGGAGCTTGCAGTGCCTCCAATCCAAACCATTCTGGGATTCCAGGATTTAACAGAGGACCTCCTTCACCACATGCAACTCTGGAAGATGTCGACATCTGAGCAGATATCAACAGAATGGAAAACTTCACCTATTTATTCCCATGAATTTTCAAAAAGGGTAAGTGTTCAGACATTTATTATTCGATCTGGGCTACACTGGAGATCATTTAATTACATGCAGCAGGCTGTGATTCACTGGTGTGAGATAGTAAATTATAAAGAGAAGCAGGGGGGAGAGAGAGAGAGACAGCACCTCCTGGTATGCTGAAACAAGAGGATGGCACATCAGCCACAGTGGCACAGCTGGTAACTCTGTTTTTCCACATTTCTCCCTCATATATTACCCTATGTTTGCAAAAACAAGTGACACTGAAATTAGCCCAGGAAACAAATCAAGCTTTTTGTCACACCTCATTCAGAAAGGTCTCATTTCTGCTCCTCTGAAGAGTTTAATTACTATTTTTGCTCATAAAAACAAGCCCAGAAAACAAAATCCTGAATCTAAATGAAATTTGTAGAAATAACAGGAAAGGACTTCTCTTGCCCAATGCATAAACTCTTAAGTAACTGAGGGGGAAAGAAGGCAAAAGAAGCAAATATCCCAATTTTTTGTTAATATTTTAAAGGAAGTAATGCAAGGTTTCATTGACAGACAGGTTAGTGACCAGGGAAATGATCTCAGTTAATGTTTGGCAGCAATGGAAGCAGCAGCAAAATCTGATGAGTAACTGAGGAGCTGAAGTGAAGCACGAGCTTAACTTGTTTTCTTACCCTGAGGACTTATCTTGGAAAACTCAATTACATTGATGTTCAGTAAAATAAATTTTTCCTGCTCCATGGTGACATTTCCAGACTGTTCCCTGTTACAGAAGGCCTGAAGGATTCTGCTTTCACTTTGAGACGTGCCACAAACCATGTAAGAATACAAGGAAGTTTCATCACAGAAACAGGTTAACCTCCCTGATGCATAAAAACTAAATGTTGAACTTAATTAACAAGCAGTGAAAGAAGTGTAAAGCTGGGAATGTTGACTTTTCCAATAGATGAAATACATGTCATCCCTGCTAGGAACAGAAATAAGACAACTTCTACCTGAGGAGTTACTACAGATCTCACTTCTCCCCTGCTGAGTTATTGGAAACACTCAATATTTGTGTGTGAATATCCACACACTACAGAAATGTCACAAGAATTATCAACCAACAGGAAATTATATTTTAAGCAAATTTCACACAGCAGCTCCTTTCTCAGGCTGATCTGCACAGTCAGGGGTACAAAATACTATAAAACCCACTAATCACCTAAGACAACACCTGCCTTCCTGTCATGCTGTTGCAATGGGATCCTCTGTGCCTCCCCCAGCTCTTCCCTGAGGAATGCTCAGTCCACACCCAGCAAACAAGGACAGCATTGTGACTCCACAGTCAGGGACACACCAACATTCCCACAAGCCTGAAATACAGATCAAGCTGCAAAGAGCACTTGACATACAGGGAACTTTGTGAGCACAACCAGGCACACTGGACTGAAAGCAGACATCACAGATAGAATCAATCTGCCCTCTGGTAAGGTTTGGAGAGGTGTGAATTTAAAAGGATTTCAGGTACATGACCAACTTGAATTGCCCTGTTACTGTACTTTGAAAACAGAAAGTAAGGGGACACTTTGGCTGTGAGCTGCTGTCTAAAACAATCAAAGGTTGGCAAGATGTGCCATGGAGGAGAGCTGGGGTACAGCTGGGGGCCAGGGAAATCCTGCTGAGCTCCTGGCTGCCTTGCCTGTGCTTTGGTTTAAGAGACTGGAGCTGCAAATACAGTAATATCCATTTTTACAAAGCTAGGATACAATGTTAAAGGTTCTCTGTCAAACAAACAACAGCCACACTGGCAGTACACTGAATTAGCACAGATCTCAGTAACCAGCAGCACTGCTTCCAAATGCCCACCAATGCATCAAAACCCTCACTGTTTAATATGTAAAAATAACATTAAACTTCTTTTCACATCTGTTATTATTACAGTTCGTATGGACAAAGTGCTTCCTCCATTTTCTCAGTCTGTTTCCTTGCCCTTCTGCTGTTCATTCATAAACACAGCAGAGAAAACCCTTTCCTGGAAGGGGCTGTAATTCAAACAAAACCCATAAAAGCATAAGAAAAAAAAATTTAGAATTTATTTTTCCTTTTTTACCCCTCAAGGCCCTGATGTCTAGGACTGAAACCAGTACTTAGAATTTATCTGTTGGACCAAACTGGTTCTTCTTTTTGTTCTCTGACCTTCACTTAAGAATGACCCAGATCTCTCTGACACGAGCATCACTCACAGCTCCCTGTTGGTGGGGAAGGCAACCAAGATGGGTTTTTATTTGCTTTGTTGCAGGTTACTAACGTTTTTTTAATACTAATTTCAAAAACAGGTTGCTCTCTAAAATATGAGACATGTCCAAATCTAATGAGCAATACTGGTCTCTTCAATCAGTCACAGGGTGTTATGAACACTGAACTGTTAATGAGCTCTTTCTCAATCTCTGTTTTCTGTACAGCCTTGCTGAAATTTCCAAAAGCCAAACTGTCTGGATTTCCAGTGCTCCTGAAGCTTCAAAGAGATCTTGTTCTCAGAAGGAAATATAGGGTTATACACAGTGACTCTAAATAGACAAATCCTTTTTTTCTTCCCCTTGCAAAATTCCTGGGATAACCAGTTAAATTTAATCTGAGGATGTATTCTACCTTTCTACTTTGAATTACTTGTAAGGGAGGCAGTGCATCAGAAATGAAATGAGTTCATGTTCATTTAATTTCTAATGCTCTGCCTCCCTTACAAGTGATTCAAAGTAGAAAGAATTCGGCTGAAACTCAAATGAAATATTTGTCATATTTTCTCCTCCTGACAACTTTAAATTAACAAAGTCCATTACTAAGCAGACTGAAAAGACCTGTTACACTAATTAATTAGGACTAGATGCACACAAAAGGTACGCAAATATTAACAATTTAATTCTAGTCCTCCTCATTTGGGTTAGCATCTTCCCTTTACATGAAAATATACTTAGAAGTCAAAATATCTGCAGCAACCCATATATTCCACATCAATGGCTTATGCAAGTTAGCACAGACACATCCTTTTAATTATAAAGTATTTTCTTATAGAGAAAGGACCTGAAGCTGAGGTCCTGAAAAGACCTCAATGTTAAGTTATGGATTACACAGGTTGTAGAGGAAAAAAATAATGCTTTTCTTCTTAGCCAATGCATTGCTCCACCTATAAAATCCCTTTACCATCAATTAGTAAGGAATTTCAGGATTTAACAACACAAAGAAATGGCAATTCCTTTTACAAGTTACCAGCTCTGTTCCATTTTCTTGAAGGAAGTCAGTTAAGTGTTTCTATGAAGCAAATGAAGCAATAGAAAGAGGTGATTTCTACTTCCAACAGACATTTCTCCTCATGGAAAGGAAAATTCAAAAGTGATGAAACACAAGGTGACTGAGACACTCCATCTCTCTAAACAGTTTTTTGATGTGCTAACACGTCCCTGTAAGTAAAATATCTGAAGAAATAAGGCTTGATGGGGTCAAAATTAAGTAATTCATAAACCCACACTATCAAAAAATAAAAAAAAGAAAATTAAAAAAAGTGAGCAATGCAAAGAGGAAGTTACAACACCAGCAGAAACTCAAGAGTCCCATTTAATCCTAAAAAAGGCACTTTGGTGCTTCAAATATCTGAGCACACCGAAGCATCACAGAGCAGCAAAGCTCTGTGCCCCACAGACACAGTTTGTGCCAGTTTTGGGATTAGCAGGGATACAACTGGGAAAGACAGATGCTTCTGGTTACCTGTACAGCTCCAGTTTTCACCAGTTTATAATTACCTTGAATTTATAGCTGCTGAAATTAAAAGTTCACAGCTTGGCAAATACCACATAAATGCCTGCAACAGAATCTCACAGGTTTAATTACAGCCTTTGGATTTTATTAAATTTCTGAATGGCCAAGTGCTACTTAGCTCACTTTATTTATGGCAACAGAAAGCTGAATTACTTATTACATTAAATGGAAAAAAGGTGCCTGTCCTTCAGTGCTCTGCAGGGACCTAGGGAAAAGAGCAAAGGGCAGGAAAGGGAAAAAGCTGCATCATCTCACTCTTAGGCTTGAAAAGGGCTACAGGAGATGGATCCAACAGGGAAGGAGGAGTTTTTATAGGTTTCATGGGCAAACAGAGCCATTGGAAAGTGTGCCTAGATAGGAGATCTGTATGAGAGGCCCATGGATAGATGAGGCTTAATCATTGAGAGAGAAAACTGTGCATCTGCAATAAATGTCACAGCTACGTGACGCTTTAAATAGGTTGTAATTCATGTTGCTCAAGACTTTAACAAGCCTTGCTTGGTCAGCGGAGGGTGGAAATTGCTCTCAGGGAATTTATTTCTATCCCGACTGCATGGGGAAGAAAAAAAGCACACACTGAAAACATTCTGTTTCACTTCTAATGAGTTTTACAGTACTTGAGACAAATTCTTAGCAAATCCTTTAGCTCGTTCTTGGCTTTCCACAACCTCCTGAAGTCAGATTTCTGGAGAACATGAATGTTTCCTTGGAAGTATCATAGGAAATATGATGAGTAGAATACAATTTACAACCCCTTATTATGTGAGCATACCAGGGTCAATGGAGGCTCCTCAGTCTTAAACTTGGTGTCAAAGTACTCAGCAGAACAGCATGGACTGCATTATACAGTAAAAATAAGAAGAGTGAGACAGCAAACTACATGTAATATTAGCTTTTGCTTCCCTGCTTTCCCACCTAGGAAGGAAAAAAAGCTTCAGGTCTTTTCTCTACTAAGAAAATACATAATTATTAATTTCTAATCAAACTATGCTTGTGCTCACACAGGGCACTGTCATACACACAAAGTCCCACACCACCAAATCTTTGCCTATTTACATCCACACAATTCAACAGGCATTTAAATACAGAAACTCGACCTTTGCTGACTGCAAGAAAGATTTTAAGATTTAAGATTTTAATTTTACATTACTTACATACAATTTCCAGAACACGAACACAGGGAGGCAACAGTTGTGTTGCTCTTGCTCATTTTTGCGAGATTTCACCCCAAAGCATCATCAACAACTATTAGCCCTTTTCTACAATGACCACGCTGTGCTTTCAATTAGAAAAAGTTGCTCGTGCACAGAGTGCTGCCATCATAAGGTGACATAAGAACGAACACTAAGTAAGGTGTTTCAGAGGGACAAGCCGAGCAGCTCAGAATTGGAACAGGAGCTCAGTGACTCATGCGCTCAGAGATTTTCTCTGGCCATTGACAGGAGCACAAGCGGGACTTTTCCAAGTGAGTGCTGACTGACTGAGGGCCAGGACCCGAAACGTGGATGCTCCCCGATAAGCACGGCCGGCCGGAGCCCGCCGGTCCCGCGGCAGCCCCGCGGCTCCGGCCCCGCTGAACCCCCGGGGGCTGCGGGGAAGCGGCGGAGCAGGAAACGCCGTTCTGGCTCCGGGGCTGCGCTGGGACACGGAGACGCCGCCGAGGCGCTTTGGGGGGCGAAGCCTCGGGGCACCCCCGACCCCTCCGGGATGCGGGCACCCTCACACACCGGACGGCCGCTCCAAGGAGCTGGACAGACCCCGGCCGAGCCGGGCGTGTTTGGGGGCGCGGACTCGCCCCGGCAGCGGGTCCTCCCCCCTCCCGTCTGGGGCACACAGCCCGGTCCCGCCGCAGCCGCCCGCACACCCCTCTCCACCGGGGACACGGTGACAACGGCCCGGGAGCAGCCCCGGAGCAGCCCCGGAGCACGGGGGAAAGCGGGAGCGGCACCGCACGCGCCTGAGGCCGCGGGAGCGCCCCTGGTCCGCACTGACGGAGGGAAGCGGGAGCCCCCCGAGGGTCCGCACTGCCGGGACAGCCCCGCAGGACGGGGGAGCGGCAGCCCCGAGGCGGGTCCGCACAGACGGAGGGAAGGGAGCCCCCCGAGGGTCCGCACTCACCGGGGCCGTGGGCTCCGATCGCCGCTCCCGGCCCGGGACCGCCGGGCTCTTCCCCCGCCGTGCCACGTGACCGGCGCCGCTGACGCGGCGGGCACGTGACGGAGGCGGGAGAGGCGGGGCCGCAGCCGCTGTCGCCGTATCGCGACAGGAACCGGCCCGCCGCGCGGCGATCGAACTAGGTGGGCTGCAAGGTCCCTTGAGCCCAGAGCAGCCTGGGATTCTCTGATCATCAAACACCAGCATGCCCGGTAACTGTTCTCTTCCCACCTCATTTCTCTGGTTACTCCTACTGTAAACAGACGTTAAATGCAGACAGGGTTGGAACCACCCCAAATCTGGGTTCCTTCCACCCCAAATCATTCTGGGATTCCCTAAGAATTCATTAGGGAAGTCCCATTGATCCTGGGATAGTGCCTGCTCCTGTGGAGCCTCTCCAACTCAAAACTGAATTTAATTTCTTCACAGCTGTCAGAGGTCTCGGGAGAAGCAGCTTACTGACAGAGGGAATCAAGCCATAAAAATCCTTTTGTGGTAAGAAAAACTGGCATCTTGACTTTGTCACTGCAAGTCAGATGTAAAGGGATGTGAGCTCTGCAGTGGGAATGCAGTGAAGCTGATTCACACACACATCTGGCCAAGTGAAAACGAAGTTCTGGACTTGTCCTTTATCCACCAGAGATCTTTACAGCAACAACTGTGACTGTGTAAAATTACTTGGGAGTTTTTACATTATTTCTTATACTTCAGCAGAAGCAGAGCACAAAGGAAACCTCAAAGAGCCAGACAGGTTTCTAGTTATGTTTATTAGACCAGGAATGCCACTGTCCAAGTGGTAATCAGGGAACAAATGCCATTACATGACCATTTTCTCAGTGAAAGTTTAGACCAGCTCATTAGAAGCAGAGGCTGTTACTCCCTCCATTCTCTTGGAGTGATTCTGCCCACAGGTGAAAAGCCCCACTCAATATTAAGCTGTGTGAGCGCCTGTAAAGGGAGAAAACCCAAGATTATTAACTCTGAAATCAAAGAAACCTTCTGACATATTTATTGTTTTCAGTTCAGATTTCTTGTTACTAGAACACGACATCTCATTAATTTTCTAATTAAACAAGTGGAATATATTTCTATTGAACAGTATTGAAATGTTTCAGTTCTGTTTCAATATATCCAACTGTAGAAGAAAGAATCTGGAATGTAAAACCCCACCAGCATATTGGTATTTTCATCTATAAATTTTGCTGCTGAAAGCTGTACCTGTAGAGGTTTGAAATCCCAAGTAAAACAGAGAACACTTGTGTTTCTAAGACATTTTCAAATCAGGCAATAGACTGATACAGAAATTTGAGTAGTAACTCAAAATCAAGCTGGGAATTAAAAGATTTTTCACCTCTATCACATCACAGTTTGCTTATGTAAGAAGCTCCTGAATTCTGACCACTGAATTTATTTCAAACAGGCAAAATTGACCCTTTCAAAGCTTGCATCTCGAGTCACAAGAGAGTGGTGATAAAACCAACTTACATAGCCCCAGACAGAGCAGAACACAGCAGCTCCACCAAGGAGCACCATGGTTCCGTATTTATCGTGGAAGGTCGACTCGTGCTTGCGATGGGCTTGTCTGACTGCAGTGTGCTGGATGCTACGAGCTGGGGAGTGTCAGCAAGTACAGAAATCAACTCAAATACATGCTCAAACCATTCACATCTCCCACCAACAGAGAGGCAAGTGTTAGTGTTAAAATATTAAAAATCCTGTGGATTTAGAACTCTGGAATGACTCCAAAACACGGGATATACACAAATACTTTAATTTTTTTCATCTCTCTCAACTCCTCTCTAGAAAGTTATTCCTTAAGTCTAATTCTAGTAAAAAAAAATCCTCTAAGTTGCCTTTTTCATTAATGTTTTCCTTAGTATTACTGTTTCTCTAAAAAAAAAAAATATTTTGTTTTGTGCTTAGCATTTTTAGATTTCTAGATGTAAATATCTATCCTGGCAGTACATGTAACCAAGCAATGTCAGGATGAAGCTCACCATCAGATTCTGGGGTTGAAGATAGCAAGTGTGGGTAACACCTGCCTCATTCCCATGGGATTTTTGAAGGGAGGGGAGGGAGGAAAATGATATAACCCGTGGGCATGTGATAAATAATAGAGAAAAAAACCACACAGTGATATCTTCAGATGATGTACATTAAAAGTGCACACTATAAAAGGTACACTTATTAAAGAGAAGGCAACAGTGAAAAATCAAAGCAACAGCTCCAAAAGACAGATTGCCCATTAGTTGTGTACAAAGCATTTGATGAGAGGGCGAAGTGTGCATGAAGATATTACAGAATAAAACCTTTTAGTCTCAGGTCAATTGTTTGCATTTTTACCCAACCATGACTGGAGATGATGGTGATACCCATAATGTTACTGCATCCCTCTCACGCTCTCTAAGGCTGCACAAGGCGTTCTCTTAAACATAAAAAAGCCTGAGTATATACCGAGATACGTTTATTTTAGCTGCCCGCACCTCGGGATAAGCACATCGCGACCCAGGACCAGAGGAGCAGACACTGCGGGGTCTGTAACACTGAAGGGGTAACTTTAACCTTGAGTTTAAAGGCTGAGTATTGACTAGCCCTTGTCACCGCAGGTTACCAGGCCAGAATGTGCCTTTAGGTACTAGGGAAAGAAAGCACCAAGGAAAGCACTCCTATGTCAGGAGGCTGAAAGAAATAAATTAAAAAAAAAAAAAAAAAGCGGGAAGCGAAGGACGCCAGAGCCGACCGCAGCCCCTGAGGTGCCCACACGACCCTCTCCGGGTGCACAGCGAGTCGGGGTCTGAGGGACAGTGCGAACAGGGGAGGGCACAAACCGAGGGAGACCCATTGAGGAACCCCCCACATCCCGAGAGACGCCCCTGTGCTTACCGACAAGGCTCTGCGCGGCCCTGGCCACCGGGAACATGATGAGAGCCGAGCGCGTACCCTTGACGCCGGTGAAGAACAAAATGGTCGCGGCGGAAGTGGCGGCACGGCGGGGGCCTGTGGGTAACGCTGGGCTCCTCCTCGCTGCGGCGGAGCTCCGCGGCCGGACCGAGCCGAGCCAGCGGTTCCCTGGCAGCTCTCCGGCACCTCCCGGCTACAGACGGGCTCTCCGTGAGGGGCCAAGACACGGAGGAACGAGTACGGCTGTGACGTCAGTGCTAAGTGCGTCCCGGTCGAGCTTGCAGTCGCAGTGTCAGGATGGCCGAGTGGTCTAAGGCGCCAGACTCAAGGCGTTCCGCGCCTTCCCGCGGCGGGTTTGGGTGTTCTGGTCTCCGTATGGAGGCGTGGGTTCGAATCCCACTTCTGACACCACTTTTTCTTTTTTTTTTTTCTTCCCTGAGTTAAATTTGCGAAAGCGCCGAGGTGAAAAAGTCTGGGATTTTAGTGCAAATAGAAATCAGAAATAATAATAAAAAAACCCCAAAACCCTGAAGCGTGAGCAAATCCTCATCTTTTCCTGGCAATTCCGCATCAGAACCTTAAACCACCACACACCTGCTGAGGCGTTGCCCTCTGCATTTGGATTTTAACAATATTTGTAACACACGACCCAGCAATTTATTGAGTGCGTGTATAACATGTATCTGAAGCAAGAGGGAGAACTTCCTTACACTGAAGGTGGCAGAGCACTGGAATAGCTGCCTAGGCCAGGTGTGGAATCCCCCTCTTTGGAGATACCCAAAACCCATCTGCAAGCATTTGTGTTGCTTCCAAATGTGGATTATGCAAATTTTTCTAAAGAAAGGATGTTCTTTGATGTTTGAGCTTTGTATACTTTGTAGCCTAATCAAGTAGAAGGAGATTTAATCCACGAAACAGCAGGTATCAAGCTCTAAGTGATGTCCAGATGTTGGAAAAAAATATTACTTTTTGGTAGAACTGCCTTGTTAAGGTTTAGGGCTTGAAATGTTTCAATTATCTCAGGCTTAGGGGGAAAACAGTTCTAACTGGTGAAAGGTAATTCCAGCAGGGGCAGATCAAGACCACCAACACACCGACCAAAAAAAAGATAAAGTCAGAGCATGTGAACTAATTAATATGAGAAGCAAAGACAAGCATTGACTAATAGAAGATAGAATACCAATTAATAAGAGAACTACATTACTTGTATCCAGTGAACACAAATTCCTTTGTTAAAACGCATAAACAGTAAAAAGTTTTGACAGTTGGCATGCTTGATTTATGGAACACCACTGAGCACCCAAGGCTAGCACGACTCTGATATAAATACATGTCTCTCTGATTGTATAATTACTGGCTTATTATACACCAGGTAACGAATCCGATCTTAGGGGACAACAGTGGACAACCTGCTCCGGGAGACCCTGTCTCGGATGATCTCCAGAGGTCCCTTCGAACCGTAAGGGTTCTGTGGTGCGGCTGAGAGAGCCCAACAGCCGCCACCACGTCCTGGGGTCCGGCCACACTTCTCCCCCTCAGGGCTCGCTCTCCCCTCAGGGCCAGCCCCGCCCTCCCCTCGGGGCTCCACCAATGGCGCGGCTCCAGCTCGCCGCGCTCCCGCAGGCTCAGCCAATCGGAGGGCGGCGGGTACGCTCGTGCCGGCGCCTCCGCCAATCGGCGTCTCGCGGGCGGGGCCTCACTGCCGGCGGGGCGGGGCAGGTGAAGCGGGGCGGCTATGGCGGCGCTGCCGGTGCCGCTGCTGGCGCTGGCGCTGCTGCTGCTGGCGGGATGTGGCGGGCCCGGCGCCGCGGGGCAGAGGCGGAAGGAGGTGAGACTCGCCTGGAGCCCCCGCGCCGCGCTGGGGCGGGTTCTCGCTGAGCGGGGTGAGGGCAAAGCCGGCCAGGGCCCGGCAGGGTGGCCTGGCCTCACCCCGGGTCGCCGCCCTGAGGGGAACCCTCAGGGAGGGAAGGTCCTTGTTTCCAGCTCCTTCAGTTCTTGTTAGGAGCACTGTACGAGTGTTATCTTCCTAGTGCATGGGATTTGAGGGGCGGGAGGATGGGTGGTCTTTGGTTGTAGTCACTAAGGTGCAGCTTACTTCCACATGCATGACCTGCAGGGTTTGGAAAAATCCTTCTATATAAGTGTATACCTATGTATATAAGTATATATATAGGTGTATACTTGTGTCAGTTGTAAGTCAAAGAAGAATAATTTATTACAATTATTGTCACGGCGAGATTCTTGGGGCTTCCCTGTGCAGGGTCAGGAGTTGGACTTTGATGCTCCTACTGGCTCCGTTCCAATTCAGGATATATTATGATGATTTCCTCTAACATATTCATCTGAAGAAGGGTGTTAATGAGTAGAGAAGTACTTTATGATAAATGTAACATTTATAAGTTTGTCAAACTAATGCCTCTTGTTATAACGTTGTAGAATTGATTGTCCCCTTTTTAAGGAATATTTTAGTGTTGAGCACTCCTGAGTTTTTCAGGTATATTCGGAATTATGGTTCTTTTTTTCCCAGCAGTGCTGAAAATGAAATATTGAGGTTGGTTCTATCTCTGGTGTAGATTCCACTGCCACAATTTTTGAAAGCTGAAACAGTTTGATGCTTAGTATAGAATAGAGGCTGTGGAGGGGATGGAGGTGGTTGGTGCAGCTGAAAGAAATCCTGCAACTACTGTGAGGAGGGACTGGTGAGCTGAGGGTCTTCACCAGCCTGGTCATGCTGAGTCCTTAAAGCTGTGTGTGCTACTGGGTGGTTGAAGTTAATGAATTATGTTAACATGACTGTCAAAAGCTTCTGTGAAAGCCTTGCAGAATCTTACTGAAGTATCACATCCCCTGGGTGGTGTTATGAAGGGCAGTCCAGATATTTGTTGCATCAAATCTAAAAGCTTCCAAGACTGTACTGTGAGACTGGGAAAAAAAAAAACAAAACAAAAACCCACAAAACAAACAAAAAAAAAAAACCTAATGATGTTGCTCTGCCTTGCTTTTCAGATGGTGTTATCAGAAAAAGTGAACCAGCTGATGGAGTGGGCCAGTAAAAGATCTGTGATCCGAATGAACGGGGACAAATTCCGGCGCCTTGTGAAGGCGCCTCCCAGAAACTACTCAGTGATTGTGATGTTCACTGCCCTTCAGCCTCACAGACAGTGTGTTGTGTGCAAGTATGAGCTCCTTTTGTCCTAAATTAGAACCTGAAAGTCATCTGATGCTTTGTAGGGAACTAAATTTAAGAACAGGGTTGAACTTTGGCGCGCGTGGGAGGAATGTATATGGGCAAGTTACAGTAGGGTTGTCTTTGGAATTTAGTGTGTGGGAATATGTGTGTAATGTGTTTGTGAGGAAACAACATAAGCCTCAGTTTTATCTCTCTCCTGAAATAATCCTTGCTTTGCAGAAACAGTGTTTACTCTGGAGAAAGACACAGTGAAAGCTCAACTTTCTTGGCATGAGCTGCTGAAGAAATGTTTGTAGATTATTGCTGGCCATGCAGCTTAAATGTTGTTCTTAATTAGGATGTTGCTTGGCACTTATTTACCATTCCAATACCCTGGATCCTTAACCATATTATAGCTTTCCTGTATTAATCTGGAGGTGGCAGAGGTCTGTAAGGGTGGTTTTTATACCTAGCCCATTGAAATTAAAGGTTTCCCACTCTCTGACCTGGAAGAAAGGGCACACCTGGCCACATTTTGGTGCTCTGTGCACTGGCAAATCATGAGCAGCTGGGTTCCATTTCACCTTTCAGGTAGAAATTACCTCCACTTGTGTCCATGGACTCAAGAAATCTTGCCCTTCCATTTAAAAAAGCAAGGTGCCAAATGCTTCACCTGATAGCAGATGAGTGTCTGTGCTTAAATGATTTCATTAACACTTCAACTTTCTTTTGAACTCGAGAAAATTCATGGGGTGGGTGGGCACAGCTCCCTCAGCTGCTTTACAACTCCTGCTGTGGACAAACCCATGATGCTGCCTCTCACTTTTTGTGTTTTCCAGGCAAGCTGATGAGGAATACCAGATTCTGGCAAACTCCTGGAGGTATTCCAGTGCATTTACCAACAAGATTTTTTTTGCTATGGTGGATTTTGACGAAGGCTCAGATGTGTTTCAGATGGTAATGTCTTCTAACATTGTTTTTGGTTTGGGTTTTGGGAAAGAAGGTGTATTACAGTGAACAAGTGAATGAAAAGTTAAAAGCTGTCATTCTTGGAAGAAAGGTGGCCTGAGCATGTTGGTAGGAATATTAACAGAACTGACAGATGTGGAATAGGTACAAGGAGTGAATTTGTTTCTTTGACTTTTTTTCCCCTGAGATTGTCTCCTCTAATGTAACTCTTAATGAAATTCTTCTTTGGTATGTGAAGAGGCAAGATAGAAAGCACTGATGTCATTAGGAACAGCTATTAAAATTTTAGATTACTAGAGAATGATAGATTAGGCTTTTGGTGTGGGTTAACTAATTTCTTTCCAAGTACCCAGCCATTTTTCTCTGCTATTAACATTTTGTGACCATGTTTTTTTTCCTCCAGCTGTGAGAACATTTTCCTGTACACTTGCAATTGTAGGTCACATTAATAGTTCATTACACTCCTGCAGATGTTAACTTTTTTAAAGAGGTACTAATCTCTATTTAACAGCTACACAGTTTAGGCAGTGATACTTTATTAAATGGAAGCTTTTGAACTGGAGAGTTGAAGAGAGATGTCTTTTTATTACTCTTGTTAATTTTTTCCTCAGTGTTACATTAAAAATGCATTCATCAAGCTATGGCCTTCCTAGATTTTAGAATCATATATTGCTATTTTGCAGATTTCTTTATCACAAGTAATATTTGGAGAGGGAACAGATTCAAAACAATGTGCATGAAATACAGAAATGCAAGCTGTGTGCTGCCTACTTTTTTTTTTTAAAAAGTCATGGCCATTAAATCAAAGAGCTAATTTTCTGATTTAGCAACAATATTGCAAGCCAGAAATGGTGTAAAATCGTGGTACTAAATAGTCCTTTCATAGGCTGTGTCCTCTGTGAACTCTCTCCCTGCAGCTGAACATGAATTCTGCCCCCACCTTCATCAACTTCCCAGCCAAGGGGAAGCCCAAGCGCGGGGACACCTACGAGCTGCAGGTGCGCGGCTTCGCGGCGGAGCAGCTGGCACGCTGGGTGGCTGACAGGACAGACGTCCACGTGAGTGCAGACCCCTGCCCTGAGCCCCTCTGTGCTGTGCTGTGCAGGGCCAGCACACCTGCCCTGAGCCCCTCTGTGCTGTGCAGGGCCAGCACACCTGCCCTGAGCCCCTCTGTGCTGTGCTGTGCAGGGCCAGCACACCTGCCCTGAGCCCCCCTGTGCTGTGCTGTGCAGGGCCAGCACACCTGCCCTGAGCCCCTCTGTGCTGTGCTGTGCAGGGCCAGCACACCTGCCCTGAGCCCCTCTGTGCTGTGCTGTGCAGGGCCAGCACACCTGCCCTGTGCTGTGCAGGGCCAGCACACCTGCCCTGTGCTGTGCAGGGCCAGCACACCTGCCCTGAGCCCTTCTGTGCTGTGCAGGGCCAGCACACCTGCCCTGTGCTGTGCAGGGCCAGCACACCTGCCCTGAGCCCTTCTGTGCTGTGCAGGGCCAGCACACCTGCCCTGAGCCCCTCTGTGCTGTGCTGTGCAGGGCCAGCACACCTGCCCTGAGCCCCACTCTGTGCTGTGCTGTGCAGGGCCAGCACACCTGCCCTGAGCCCCTCTGTGCTGTGCTGTGCAGGGCCAGCACACCTGCCCTGAGCCCCACTCTGTGCTGTGCTGTGCAGGGCCAGCACACCTGCCCTGAGCCCCTCTGTGCTGTGCAGGGCCAGCACACCTGCCCTGAGCCCCTCTGTGCTGTGCAGGGCCAGCACACCTGCCCTGAGCCTCTCTGTGCTGTGCAGGGCCAGCACACCTGCCCTGTGCTGTGCAGGGCCAGCACACCTGCCCTGAGCCCCTCTGTGCTGTGCTGTGCAGGGCCAGCACACCTGCCCTGAGCCCCTCTGTGCTGTGCAGGGCCAGCACACCTGCCCTGAGCCCCCCTGTGCTGTGCAGGGCCAGCACACCTGCCCTGAGCCCCTCTGTGCTGTGCAGGGCCAGCACACCTGCCCTGAGCCCCTCTGTGCTGTGCAGGGCCAGCACACCTGCCCTGAGCCCCTCTGTGCTGTGCAGGGCCAGCACACCTGCCCTGAGCCTCTCTGTGCTGTGCAGGGCCAGCACACCTGCCCTGAGCCCTTCTGTGCTGTGCAGGGCCAGCACACCTGCCCTGTGCTGTGCAGGGCCAGCACACCTGCCCTGAGCCCCTCTGTGCTGTGCAGGGCCAGCTGGGAAATGTCACTTGTGGTCTGTGCCTCCTGAGCTGCTCTAAAGAGCTTGTCTACAAAATCTAGTTCAGGCACACGACTGCATCTTTTAATTTCCTTACAGTCTCTGTGCTGGTATTTTGTGTAATGCTGTATTTGAGAAAATGGTAAAACTCATCTCCTTCCTTCTTGCTCTCTGTTCTGGTGGAAGAAAAACAATCTCTAAATTATTGAACAGGGTAAAGCAGTCTGAAAGAGTTACATTATTGGTGGAAGAGGCATTGCTTACTTCCCAACTCAGATTTAATACATACAAAACGTGCGTATGTGATAATTTTTCCACTCAGTATGTTGTGGGCTTTTTTAAGCAGGAGTGCAGGTGCAATGTATAATCCTACTGAGAGAAATAATCCCAACTGTCCCCTGTTCAGATCCGTGTGATAAGGCCACCAAACTATGCTGGGCCCTTGATGCTGGGGTTGCTGCTGGCTGTCATCGGAGGCCTCGTGTACTTGCGGGGCAGCAATCTGGATTTTCTCTATAACAAAACTGGCTGGGCCTTTGCTGCTCTGGTGAGTAGTCACGACTTCTGTCTCCCTGTTACACTTGAGTTTTGTAGCAGGTCAAGTTTTCAAAAGCTTCTGTATTTCAAGGTTCTTAAAGCTGGTAGAGGAAAATGAAGTGCAGTTAGTTTTGCTTTTTCATAGCTTGATAACATTATGTGATCTTAGTCCCTTCAGTTCACTGAGTGCTTGATTGGATGCCCTTGTGGCACAATTTTTGGGACAATTCTTAGCCTGTGTTCCAAACCAGTACATTTTGGTATGAAGTGAAAAGATGTCATGTTAAATTAAAAATAAAGATAGTCCTTATTAAATAGAATTTCTTCTTTCCTTTGCAGTGTTTTGTATTAGCAATGACATCAGGCCAGATGTGGAACCACATCAGAGGCCCCCCCTATGCTCATAAGAATCCCCATACAGGACAAGTGGTGAGTGTTGCCTTCACTTTCTTTTCTGCATTTCTGTTGTATTTCTGGAGAGTAAGACTGATACTAAGAGACAAATCAGAGTGCAAATTCTGCTTCTGGCTTCTCTGTGAGTGAGGCCAACCTCTCCTGCAGTGAGCAAGGCAAATCAACATGTCTTGCACATATGTTGTGTCTCCAGTGGTGAAGGGATGTGACAGTTCTAAGTTGCTTTCAGCACAATAAAGGTATTTAGGGGTTGAATCTTGCATGCTAAAATTCCTGTTGCTGAGCCTGGCAATTATGTTTCAACCTGGAGTTGTTAACTCATACACTCATCTAATGATTTCCATATAAAACCATCTTTCCTCAAGATTCTTGAGGTAAATTAATATCCAGTGACCTCAGATTTATGAAGTCTCTTTCTTGGGAAAAAATTCTTGAACATAATTTGAAGTGCACTGCTCTGTTCATAACATAGAATGAGATGTACTGTGGAGGTAGTTACAGTGTTCTGAGGTCATTGCATCTGCTCAGGTGCTTAAACATCACATACTGGCTTTTCTCATGTTTTTGCTCAGGGAATTAATTTGGTGAAATTAATGTGCCTGGTTAGATGGGTCAGACTCTCTATATTATTCTGTAGAAAGTGGATAATTTTTTTTTTCCTACTTAGACATGACATCATAACCATAATAGGGTGTCCCATAGGGATTTAAAATGGTATTTTTTTCACAAATTTCAATTTTTCTGTTAACCCAGACGTGAAAAAGATTTCAAAAGCTTGGTTCTGGAGCCAAGTGAGTCAGGTTGACACACAGATTGAATGGATTCCCCCTAAGCTAAGCAGCAGTGTACACAACCTAAGAATCTCAGTCAGGGAATGGATCAGACTTGGATCACATTAGGATGCAGGAGGGCCTGATCTTGTGGTATTTTGCTCAGCTGGACTGAGAATCTGGACCACAAAGGTTGTAGCTGCTCTTGGACTAACTGTAATCTGAATGAGGCTGGTTGTGAATGGTAATAGAAGAAGGATCTTTGTTTCTGTTGCAGCTCCCCCAAAAATCAGTGATCAACAGCTGAAATCATTCATGCTCCAACTTCTGCCCTCTCCTGGAAAAAAACAATGCAAACCCCATTCCCAGGCTCTGTAGCTGTTGTTAATCATGTCAAAGATGTCTCCAATCTTTTCTAAATTTAATTACTCTTTGTCTCTTACAGAATTATATCCATGGAAGCAGCCAAGCCCAGTTTGTGGCAGAAACACACATAGTTCTGCTGTTCAGTATCCTTCCTGGGAGAAGCATGTGGTTGGTGACAGTTTTTTGGTCAGCAAATGCTGCTGCCTTTTCTGTGGTGCTTTGTCATGGCTGTAATTGCCACCTAACACTGATGCAGGAGCTTGTAAAACCTTTCTGCACTGACAACTGTGCTTTTCCTGTGCCTCTGATCTTCACGTTGAACAGAAAAATATTTACTGCTTTCTCACCTTCTTGTTTAAGTACCAAGCTGAATACATCACTGAAGTTGTGAATCTTTGTGGAATCAGAAGATTCTTCAGGATGCCCCCTCTTCCTCTGTGCATGTCTCTTTTTAATGTCACTTATTTCTTGCTTTGGTGTTGAATTCATTCCTCTGTCACTGATCTTTTATTTCTTTGCTTGCCTTCTCATAATGTTACCATTTGTTCGTACTGATGATGCAGGATTTTGCCATGCTGTCAAGAAAGGCAAGTGGAAACTTTCAGATTGAGAGCCTTTACCTTTCTCATTTGTACAAAAATGCTTTCTTGGGGGTCATAAGAATACCTTAAAATTCAATATTCAGTTTTTCTATTCCCACACATATGTTTTTGGTAACTTTAGTTATTTCTGGCTGGAGCTTTTCTTCTGTGTCTTGTCACCTGTATCAGCATTCCTTTATTTTTGATCCAGGACCTTTTCTTGTATTTAACTTTTTTTAACTTAACACAGGCACTTGGAGGAGAACTCCTGATCTTTTTCTCTTATTGTATTTTTGATCCACTTGGTCAAAATCAAAATAGAAACTTCTTGTTGATGGTTGTGTTACTGCTATCCATCAGATTATGGACCCAACCCACCCATTGCTGGAGACATTTCAAATTATTAAATTTGGTGAGGTTTCTGTGGATTCAAGTCACTTTCCTCCTGTGCTGAAGGTGGGCTGTGTCTGAAATGGAAAGATTCCTGATGGTCCTAATGCAGTCAATGATAAATATTTTTCATTTCAGGAGGAGACTTGGGACTGGACATCTGTAGTGAAATGGAATGAAATCTTTGGGAATTCTGTCTTTTGTTCCACTGGATTCACTACTTTGCTTTGCTAGGATTCATTCTTGGCAACTGTCAGGCCTTTTGTGTTGTCTGTGTTTCTTTAATTTTACGATCTTTAATTTATTTTTTTTTTTATTTGAAGAATTAGAAAAGAAATATTGCCACTTGAAAAACAGCCTGTTGGATTACATGCTGCATGTGTTTTATTTATTCTGTTGGCTGAGTGAATGCAGAAGCTGAATTCCTTTGGGGATTTTCCAGTGGAGAACAGCAGTAGGAGTGGACCAAGCTCTCTGGGAAGGAATGCTGCTACTTTACAAGCTGAGATAATAAATGCATGGTTTTAATTTTGCCTGAATACTTTCCAGTTTGTATTTTAAGCATTGCATTTATTTTCTCTTAAAAGCTGACATTATGAAGTCTTTCAGTTGTTCTTTTTTTCCTCCCATAGCTGCTGATCTGGCTGGGAAGTCTTTGATTTTCCCAGTGAGTTTTAATGCCCCAGGTATGGTGTGGGAGCTGAATTTAGGGGATAAAGGAGTGTTGTTTTGAGTCCATTGTACTTTGTTGGTTTAGCCTTAAACAGCATTTGTAGATGGTGGAGTTACTTTAGGAATGGTCCTTCTCCACGAAGCTGCTACTTCTGACATGGATGTGGGGAAAAGAAAAAGTAAGTACTGATACTTTGCTCTCTGAGCAAAGGCATATTCAGTGAGGGTGTTTGATACACCATTGAACAGAAATGCTTTTGCACTGGGGGCTTTTGTTCACTCCCACCTCTAAGCTGAGAGAATCATTTGGATTTTTGACAGTGTTTGGAGTTGCTTAGCAAACTGCCAGATGAACCCTTTTGGCAGATAAAGAGGCTTTGCAGCGTTTTGCTAGAAAGAGGGAGAAGAAGGGACTTTTTCCTCAAAGCATTTGTATAAAATTGATGTAAAATTGATGTTAATTCAGTATTTCTCAACCACACAAATAGAGGCCTCATCTGACCAAATCTGTAAATGCTGCAGAACACTTTGAAAACCTGAGTCCCTGAGGTGTTTGCAGGGGCAGCTGTCCCATCACAGCCTCTCCCTGTGCATCTCTTGCAGTTATGTGCATTGCTGGCATTGGCTTGGTGGTGCTGTTCTTCAGCTGGCTGCTGTCTGTCTTCAGATCCAAATACCACGGCTACCCCTACAGGTACGTCAGGCTGGGGCCCTGCAGCCCTCCTGGGCTTTGGGGTACAGCTACCCCACTGCAGCTCTGCTGGCTCATTTGTGGGAAATACTCCTTTGGAAATGCTCCACTGGTTTCTCCAAGTAGCAATATTGGTTGATAAACTCAGCAGAAATCAGAGTGTTTCATGGATATTGTGACTTTTCAATCTAGCCAAAGCAAAGATTGTGGAACTCTCCTCTTCACACCATTGCATGTTATAAAATACTTCTATTTTCAGAATGGTATCTCAGCCAGTTTATACTGCCAACAAATATATTTTCCCCCCTATTTTTCTCTCTTCCATATTCATACATCTTCATTATTAATCCCTATTTGTGAGAACAGGAAGGATGCCTGATGCTTTAAAGCTGCCTACATTTTGGGCTTGCTTGTGTAAGGAGCCTGATACTGTTAATTGACCACTTCTCTATCTGTCTGACTGATACCTTAGGTGTGTTTGCTAGCTTTTATGCATTTTGAAGCAATAAGTACATGTTGAAGGAGCAGTTTCTAATGATTTCACTATCTGCAATGACCTGAGTTTGTCTATGAAACTAAACCCATAGACAGATACTGTGCCCTCTCTATGAGACATGTGTTCTTACTTAAAAATATCTAAATAATAAAACTTGTTATTTTATGAAGACTTTTCTCAAGAGCAAAAGACAGCTGAAATTATTCCCTTTTTGATAACTGGTCAGCTTTTATTCTGATCTCTGCAATGATCTTAGATACTCCTGCTGACTTTATTGTAGGGAAGATGTGGTTGTCTTTGGTTTTGAGTTTTTAAAAACTGATTTTAAGTGACTTCACAGCTGCTTTTGTTGTAGCAGCATCAGGCCCAGTTTCTCCCTCTGATTTTCTTGGCATTTATAAAAGCTTGTAAGTGGAATGTTGCATACCTTTGTTTCTTATAAAATTAATAAGAATGTTTGTTATTTTGCTCTTTGCAGTTTCCTAATGAGCTAAAGAATTCCAGGGTCTGTAACATCAGGAAGGTGGTGGCTCTGAAGTTGGATGTGGTGGAATGAGGAGCTCAACGTGTGTGGTTTGTGCTACCTCTGCTTACACTGAGACAGTTAAACACTGAACCAAAGACAATGTAGTGCCTTAAATACAGCAAGCAATTTGCTCTGAAGGACACAGAGTGTTAAGATGCAATCTCTCTTTCATAAGCTTTACATCTTCTTAAGCAACTCAACTGCTAGCAAAATTCAGAATGTAATGCTTAAAACTCCATTTCCATGGACTAACTAGAAACGGTACTTTCAATTCACTTGGATAATCTGTTTACCATGTCTCTTTTCCCCTTGAATTATCCCCTTATTTCTTGTTTGTGCATAGCAGGTGACAGCAGCTTCTCTGTCATGCCTTTTCATGGTTGAGGAAACAGCTCCATGTACCTGGAAACCTTTTCCTTCAGCCTCTGTGCAACTCTTGGGGCATGCTCCAGGTTCCAGTGTGGAATGTGCATATCCTAGAGCTGTGTCTCATTTTTGAGAAGAGTTCTTAACTGCTGTATGATGCAAGAGGTTGCTTCACAGATGAAGGGAGGAGTTTTCAACATGTAGAATGGAGTTATTAATTAAATCTTTCTTTGCCAAATGCTGAAGCTGCAATGTTTAAGTTGTAAACTTTGACTCAGAGCTGGAAAAAATTTTCTTAGACTGTCCAACACTCGCACTCTAAAGAATATAAACCAAAAGTACAAAGGTAACTATCAGTGTGTTGCATGAATTCAGAGTTGCTAATTGGCTTTCAAGCTTCTGCCTGGAGCCCTGGCAAACCAACAGATACCAGATCTGTGGTCACTATATAAGTTCTTGCATTCTCCACTTGTTTTCTCCACATTTTTATCCTTTGGGCAGAGATGTCTGCTCCCAGGATAAATGTTGTTACCCCAGGACACATCTGATAACCTTACAACTGAATGCATGTGTTGCTTGCTCTCTCCTTTTGTTCTCTCACCTCACAAAGATACTTTGCCTTAAGAATTCGTGAGTGGAAGACATTGTGCCTCAGCAAAAAACTGTTGTGCAGTTCAGCAGTTGTACTGCAGGAAATCTTTGCAGCCTGATCCAGTAACACTTCCTTCCGTAGGCTCTGGTGGCCTTAGAGGTTTGTAGTCAGAGAGACTTTGGTCTCCTGCTTCTGCCTCTCCCCTCTCTCAAGGGGTTACAGAATCTGGATGTTTGAAATGGAATCTCTGAAAGGATTGTATCACTCCAAGTAGAACGTTATTCTTATGCAGTTTTGCTAAATTAATACACATCTCAAGTGCCTTAACTTCACTAATTTTGTTGTTTGATGTTTCCACTCGTTGAGATGCATTTTTCTATGCCATATAGAACGATCAGCCTTAGTGGAACAGATAAAATTGTGTGCCTGACTGGATTTTGGACAAGTTTCAATAAAACTTTTTCGTCTAATCCATGCTCTTGTGTCTTTTGAACTTTGACATAAAACAAGCCGACCTCTTGTCTTCCACTGTTGTTTCAACATTTTAATCATAGCCTGTCTGTACAAAGTAACTTGAGTATGGGTGAGTAGATTGGATTAGTGGGCTGTATGTGTTTATGTGGAGCATTGCAGCCCAGAATGTCAGCACCAGAGAGCTGCTCATGTAGCCACTGGTAGCATAAAGATTACATCATTTTGGCTTGTCTTTGACAGCTGTCATGCAGTGAAAATCTTGGATTCCTGGAGTTCTAGACAGATCAACTCCCAGTGTTTCTGGAGGTGGAATCTTGTCAGCACTGTAGATTTGCCTGGAACAACTCAGCACTGCTGTACTTGTGGCTTGTTTTCCTGCCCAGTTGGTAAAATGCTTCCCATAAACTTTTTCAGTTATAATTTGTTCTGTCCTTCTAAAACCATCCAGTTCCATATTGACTAGGTTTAAAGAGTGGCCACCTCATGCAGGTGGATGCTGGAGTCATGTTAGCCTTCCACTTGAGGTGGCCACGATGAGAGTTTGGGATTTTGCTCTTTTTTTTCCATGCTGGATGAAAATAATGCTCCTGTTTTTTCCAACAGTTTTCCTGCTCTCTAGGCTGAAACTGAAGTGCATGGAGGAGGGAACAGGTGTGGTAGTGGAGCAGAAGAAGGAGTGCTTGCAAGGACCAGTGGCAGGTTTAGAGAGGATGAATTCTGGCAAGATTTGACTTGAGCAGCAGTTGGGAGGTAATGGCTGGCTCTAATTGGTAGCCAGGGTGGCTCTTTGGGCCAGGGGCACTGGCTGGTTAATGTAACACAGCTGGGCCAGCAGAACAAAGGTGCACAAGGCAATGCATTGGAGCCCTGCTGTGGGGAAACCAGGAATTGCTGTGGACATCTCCTTTAGAAGGTGAATCATTAAATAGCTCAGGAGTGCCCTAAAAGCTCACCTTGAGAGAACACTTGCAATAAAGGGAGGAAATGGTCTACTCTGCAGCTGAAAATGGACTGGGTGGTTTTGTTAATGTGGCTGGCCTCAGTGAATAAGCTGCTTTTTTCTGCTTTTGAGGAGCTGTGGTGTATTTAGGAGATATTTTGGAATAACAGCTAGAAATAATTTAGGGAGCTTTCTGCACCAAGCACAAGGCAAGGTAGTAAATTTAAATGGATTAATCTGTGTAATGGTTTGCATTATGTACAATTTACTGGATGGTCCTGCTTCAAACCATCCTAGTGCTCAGCACAGAACATGATGTTCATGAGACCCTGGCACAGGGTGCCCAGAGCAGCTGTGGCTGCCCCTGGATCCCTGGAGGTGTCCAAGGCCAGGCTGGACACTGGGGCTTGGAGCAACCTGGGACAGTGGAAGGTGTCCCTGCCCATGGCAGGGATGAGCTTTCATGTCCCTTCCAGCACAAACCATTCTGGAATTCTGTGATAATGATGCCTAAGTGGTCATTCCTGCAGCCAAGCCTTTTACAGCTGCTCCATGAGCACCTGCTGCTCTTCAGGGCCAGAACTGCCCAGTCCTCCAGCAAAGTGGAAGATGTGCTCAGCTCTGCATCTGCTGTGTTCTTGGTGCTCATGCAAATAACCTTAATTAACCCCCTGCTGGTGATGGCCATGAGGGTAAGAACAAGTTCAGCCTCCTGGCAGGCAGGGGGTGGCCATGCATGCTTGGGGAATACAATGAGATGATGGCTGGCTAGGGACTTGATGAGGAAAATGTAGATGCTTTTGTGGTCACAACCACTGGAAGTGTAAGCAAATGTACAGCAAGGTTTGTTCTGAGCCCTGCTCAGCATAGCAGGGAGTTTTTGATTCCCAGCAAATCAAAGCTGAAGTTTTAGAAGTACTGAAGAAAGCTTAACCTTCAGAGCATTTGGAACATCCAAAGAAAATCAGGTGTGTACATGGCTTCTGCTTGTTTGAATATGCTGCCCATGACATCAGATGATGTCAAATCATGGCATCTTGTAGCCAAACTTGGTTGGGAGAGAAGAACAGTCTGTACTGTTCCTCCAGGGGCTGTTGGCAGTGGTTTGTGGTAGTTTGTTTCAAAAAATACCCATTCTATAATAAAAAAATACTTAAACTGAAATCTGATTATTTAAGAAGTTAAAATTTCCAAGTGCTTTCTCACAAAGGATTTGAGCAAGTACTGGCACTTGGTTTCTGTGTTGGACCTTGGTGTTTGCTATTTTTTCATGCTGAAAATGTTTAATTCTTAACTACAAACCACTGCTCAAGTGACTCCACACCATTCCTTTGGACTTTCCTAAGGGGAATAGAGCAACAGCAACGTAAAGAACAAACCCAGGTCTTTGAGCATCATCTGTTTTCAATTTTATCATGCTTTTTGTCTGAGGAATAGAGAGTTTAGTTGCACATAACCTGTTCCAATTAACAGCTCAGATCTTGCTCATTCCTACAAAATTAATTTAAGCATAGCCTTTTATTGGTCTGGATTAATTGTGCCACTTTTATCACAGATAATAATACGAAAGAGATGTATATGTAGTTTATATTTCTAGGTCAGGAGCACATCAAGTTATTAAAATATCCTCTTGTCAATTGATAGCTATACGTGTCTTTCAGCCATGTTCCTTAAAAGTAGGGTAAGATGTACTTAAGGAGACTAATTGCTATCATTATGGAGTGAAACAATGGGTGTGATGAGACTCTGCAGTGGTTTGTCCTGCAAGCTGAGCTCTGAACCCTGACTCTGCCAAGCCTGTTGGAGCAGGGGGAAGGGTTCCTGTGTGCTGGGGAATCTTAACTGGGTTCAGGTGTGGTGGATGTGAAGAGTGTTTCTCTGCAGGTGCACTCAGTATCTGCCTGTACACAGATTTCAGTGTACAAAAAGGTTCTGTGCTTCTCCAATCTGTTTTTTGACAACTTCATGATAATGTCAGGTTTTATCTTCTGGAGTAATTGCTGGGAGATGGAAGATGGATTTCCATTTTTACTTCATCTCCACCTTTTCTCACAATAGGTTTCCTTTTTCATGCCTGACTTCAGATAGAAGTTATGGAGGCAATTAAATTTAGGTTTTTAAACTGCTTTCAAATACCTTCCCCAAGGAAATAGTGAAAGAATAAAATATTATAGAGCAATAGTAATAAATCTATGTTATTCTAAATCAGTGGGATATTAGTTGGTAATGCTGACTAAACCCCTTGAGGAGGAAAATGAATGTTTTGTGTTCTTATTTTAATCACACAGTTGGGATCCTAATGCAGAGCTAAGACTGGGTAATGCTTCCTGTTTCCTTCATCTCACTGGTGGCAGAACACCTGGAATGGCTTTTTGCAATTTTTAATGGAATCTGTGGCACTCAGTTAATATGGATTTCATTTCCCCTAAAATCAAGTGAGAAAGGCAGGTGCCTCCAACATGAGACAGAGTTTGGTAACAGAGCTGCTGCTAAATCTGCTCTCTGCTATTCCTAAATTACTGAATTCAGCAGGTACAGGGTGCAGCTCTTGGGTAAAAGGTTACATTCTGTAGCAAATGGTGTTTAGACCTGTTTGGAGAATTTCCCTGGGAGGTGTGTAAGCTTGGATGTGCTGAAGTGTGAAAGTGCTGTTGATTCTATTATCACAGAATGAAATGGGTGTTGGGGGGATTTGCTTGGGTATTTTCTCTTGTTTTACATGTTGCTTTATGAAACCAGGTGAGTAGGTACATTTTATTTTTCTTTAGTTTCTGCAGAAAAAGACGTTAATTTTCAAAATAGTTTTCTTTACAGTAAGTGGATAATACTTGTCACCTGTTTCAGATCTTGTGTGGTACTGGGCTTGGCTTTGGTCTTCTGGTTTGGTCCTGTGTGGTGATGGAAGCTCACACACAACCCCAGCCTGCTGAGTTCAGTCATCTTCTCACAAAAGCCTGCAACAACCTTCCCTTGAAGAGGGCTGCCTTCCAATCCTCCTCCTTTCACAACTTTCTAACATCTGACAGGAGTGGAGAAGCTGCTAGTACCAGCAGGGAAAATTGCCTTGGCATACTTCGGTGTAGCTGCCAGTGATGCATTTCCTGATCTAGAGAATTTTCTGATTGAAAAGGAAAAGTTGTAGCCAAGCTGGGCTGAAGCTGCCCAGGGGCAGGGTTACCTGGGGCTGCTCACGTTCAGCCTGTGTGTGGTTTACATTTCCCTGTCTTGCTGTCTTTGTGCTTGAGAAACTCTGCTCCCAAGCTTGCTTGTGGGCTCAGAGTTCCAGGGCTGGTTCCTGCAGAGGATGAGGGTCCTGCTGGTGATCCCCATGGAGGAGGAGAGTCGAGATGGTGATCCCTGGAAAGGCTGAGGGTCATTCTGGTGGTGCCCACAAAACAGGAGGATCGTTCTGGTGATCCTATTGAAAGAGGAGGGTGGTTGTGGTGATCCTTGTAGAGGAGGAGGGTTGTTCTGGGGATCCTTGTGGAGCAGGAGAATTGTTCTGGTGATCCTTGTAGAGGAGGAGGGTTGTTCTGGTGATCTCTGCAGAGCAGGAGAGTTGTTCTGGTGATCCTTGCAGAGGAGGAGGGTTGTTCTGGGGATCCTCATGGAGCAGGAGGGTTGTTCTGGGGATCCTCATGGAGCAGGAAGGTTGTTCTGGGGATCCTCATGGAGCAGGAAGGTTGTTCTGGGGATCTCTGCAGAGCAGGAGAGTTGTTCTGGTGATCCCTGCAGAGGAGGAGGGTTGTTCTGGGGATCCTCGTGGAGCAGGAGAGTTGTTCTGGTGATCCCTGCAGAGCAGGAGGGTTGTTCTGGGGATCCTCATGGAGTAGGAGGGTCATCGTGGTGCTGTTCCTACGAGTTTGGGCACCTGCTCCGTGTTTCTCCTGGCAAGGGTGCCGTGTCTAAACGCTGTGATTAACCTGTGGTGGTTGAAGCGGGGTTGCAGAGTCACCCAAGGCCACGGTGCTCCTGCAGTGAGTGCCGTGTGTCCCTGGTGTGCCACCGGCTCCCGTCCCCCGCTGTCCATCCCCGGGATGTGTCAGCGCTCGGCTCCCGCCGCCATGGCCGCAGCCGCGCGCTGGGGCCCCCTGCCGGGCACAGGTGTCAGTGCACTTTGTTACGAAATGATGTCACGGGCCTCGGCCCATGACGCCAGCGTGACGTCAGCCCCGCCCCAGCCAATCAGCGCGGGGAATGTTGGGATGGTGACGTAAACTGCCCTAGCAACAGTCGGCGCGGCGCCGCCCAATCAGAAAATAGCTGTGGGCGGCCGTGAGCCAATGGGAGGCGGCGGAGGAGGACGGCGGCAGGAGGCAGGTCCCCTCAGGCTCCCTCCGATAAGATGGCGGCGGCGCTGGCGATGGTGGCGGCCGCGGCTTTGTCTGCGCCCAGCGCTTGAGCGCGGCCCCGGCCCCGGGCGGCCGCTCCGCTCCGAGCAGCGGCGGCGGAGTCATGACCGCAGAGCCCGTGAGGTACGGCCGGGCCGGGCCGGGCTCCGCGGCGGCCGCGCGCGGGGTGGGGCGGGGCCGGGCCCGGCGCGGCGCGGCGCAGCCCTGGCGGGACGGCCGAGGGCGGGGGAGGCGGGATGGCGGCGGGAGGGCAGCGCCGCCGCGCTCGGCCCCGGGCGGCGGGGCCGGGCCCGGCGCGGAGGGCGGGAAGGGACCGCGCCGTGCCGCGGGAAGGCCCCGGGGGCGGCCCCCGCCCCACGTGCGAGCGCGGCGGGGAAGCTCCGCAGAGCCCGCGCCCCGCGCCGGGCGCAGGCAGCGGCCGCCGCCGCCCGGGCCGCTCCGTCCGGCCGCGGGCAGAACGGCGGTAACTGCCAAACGCCCGGAAAGTCGGGCTGAGAGAGGCGCCATGTTAAACTGTTAATAAATAGTTGTCTTTGTGTGCTTTCGGTTTTGTCTCAATCCCCGGGGCTCTGACCCCCGCAGTCCACCTGCAGCAGACACGCCGCGTGTGCCTGAGGCGCTACACGAACCGTGAGGTGTTGTGGCTCGACCCTCACAAATGCTGCACAGATCTTCAGACCGTGTTAGAGAAGCATCACTGTGTCTTTAGTACTCATCACTCTGGCTTTAGTGCTGAGCCTTGGGTAAAGTTTTTTCTGCGGTCATATTTGTGTATCTTCACCTCCCGCCTTATTTTGGGTAGTTTATAGCTACTGTGTCATTACAGACAAATATTACAGTGTTTTTTTCTCCTCTTTTATATAGCTTGTTTTTGAAGTCTTAGCGTTTCCAGTTATGAATCTAGAAAAAAGATATTTTTGATGATTATCATTATTGTTAATGTTGATCACATGCTGATGATGTAGGTCATGAGCGTTGCAAATGCACATTATTCGGTGCATGACTTCCCAGCAGTTAGCAGTTTCTTCTGCGTGTATTTTCTTCCTTGTTTTGTAAGACAGGGATTGTTCATCTCTCATCCTTTCTCCTTCTCACTCCCACTTTATCCCCTCTGTGTTCTTGAAGTACTTTGGCAGTTTAAACAACTTCTTTTGTTGGAGTGATTATTTTGCTGTGTGGACTGAAGCACTAATTAAGGAGCTTTCTCCTTTTTCTTCTCCACCACTTGAAAATCAAGCACAGAGTTTGATTTTTGTAGAACAGAAAGATCTGAGTTACTAATATTGATGGTCTGCTTTACAGTCACCATTAGTATTTTGTATTCTGAAAAACGTTCTTCCATTTGGACCACTTTGCTTTTGGTTTTATTGTGATTGTCATATTTTGTTCCCAGTGGTCTGTAATCTTGTTTTTCTTTTTTTGAACCACTTGTTCCTGCTCAGTAACATGCAGGGTTTGTACTTAACCCTTTCCATATTCTTATGTTGTTATTAGTGCCACAATTAGAGTTGCTAGCAAGGGGCTGCTTTGGAGGAGGGGGATACAGAAGCATTTTCCATGCAATTCTTAGATTACCTGCAGAAAGGATGGGATTATCTCAGATTTTTTGTGATCTCAAAGATGAGACAGAATAGATCTGAGATCATGTGCAGTCTTTGGGTGGGATCAGCCCTGTGACAAACTGCTTTTAAGCAGATGGACACAACAATTTTTTGATGCTCCAAATATTCCTTCTGTTCATGAACTCAGTTCTCATTCAGTTTAGATGTTTGTTACAATTCCCATCCCGTGCAGAGCTCATCTTGAGTGAAGTTTGTACTTCACAAGACCTGTGACAGGAGCTGGGCATGGCACTGCAGTGCCACACGTGGCACTAGACATTGCATGGGCTTTGCCTCATTTCTGTCCAGTCCAGTTCTTAAAACTGGAGCTGGAGAGAAGGAAATGAAAAAGAAAAACACACCCTGTCTTCCTCTGGTTCTCATTTCCCACAAGTGCTGTTAGCTGTCAGCTGCCTGTGTTTCTGTCACTTCATCCTCTGCTCTCTGCAGTTCTGTCCATGTCAGGGGTGTGCAGAAATAAGGGCTGGGGGGGTTGCTGGTAGAATTCTTGGAAAGATGTGCAAAAAACTGCATTTGTATGGAAAATCTACTCCCAGCACTTCTGGGAGGTTGACTTCCAGTGTTTCAGAGGAAAATCATCAATCAGTACTAGGCTGCTCCTGGAGAAGTTTTAAACTTTTGTTACAAGAATACTTTTATTTAATATTAAGATCCTAGGAGCCTCCCATGCCCTGAATGAGAAATTTAGAATGATGGAAACTGGAGTAACCTCCTAAGAAACTTATAAAAAGTGCTGCCTCTGTAAGTATTTATAAAAATGCCTCAATAACTTTTGCCTCAAAAGTTTTTTTTTTTTTTTTAATAATCTTGTCCTTTCCTTTTCAAGGGGAGGAGTCTTTATCATAGTGACCTAACCTGTTCCTCCCAGTTCATACATTGTACAAAATAAGCACAACAATAGGAAAGAAAACAAGTTTTGAGTCTTCCTCACTTGAACTATCTGGTAGTCAATGAATGTAGATTTTTGGGGGGTTTTTTTTGGAGTTGGCAAAATAGGCTTCATTCTTGGGTTTTGTTTTTTTTTTTCACCTCTCATTGTGGTATTGGTCATTTGGTTTTAAAGTTTTTTATTAAATTGTCTGCATTTTGAGTCAGTTGAATGTCTTTGTTCTGAGTGATATTGCAGGGTTGTTGGAGGTGTGTTACTTGATGCCACAATGATATAATTGGAAGTAAGTCAACACCAATCTTCTGTATTCCCTAAAGGGACAGTGAAAGTTCTCTGCCTTCCACACTGTTCTGGAATGGGCACAGGCAGATTCTTCAGCTCTTCCTGAAGAGGAGCAAAACTGTGTCATCTTCAGTGCCAGGTGTGCCCCAGAACCAATATCTGCAGCACTTAAATGAAATTCTCTGGGAGAGGAACTGACTGCAGAGACTCTTTTATTAAATAAAATACTTTCTGTTAGGGCTTTGCAAACTTTGTGTCAGGGTCTTTATAGGGCTTAACTGAAGGCATCTTTTCTAGCAAACAGTTTGCTGTGTCACTGGGGTGTTTAATACAAATCCTGCAACAGGGTGACCTTAACATTGTGGGAATTGAAATTCTCAGTTCTGTTGCAGACTGACTCCTTGTACCCTGTGCTTGAAGGGTGGAGAACAGAGTGCTTTTTATGTGCCTCTACCTCACCAACAGAAAATATCTAAATAATGCAAAAAATGTGCTGTGTTCAACATAAAAACAAGAGTCTGCAGCCTGTGACCAAGTACATTTTAAATTGGATTAGCAGAAGTGTCTTTTATAAAGGGAAGGCCTAAGGATAGTGCTGAACCTCCTGAAATCACATTTTGTATCGCTGGAGCTCAGCTCGTGCCTGCAGGTGATTTGGAAACATGACTGAGTTCATGGATGGGTCAGTGGCAGGTTGTTCCCTTGGTGTGGCAGCAGGAGAAAGAAGAAATTGTAGAAATTCAGTGGCAAATATAATGAAAGGTTTTATGTTGACTTTTTTTAAAAGAGGTGATGTGTTGATTTATTTACTGAAGGAGGAGCATAAAGCTTTCATAGTCTGTGATGAAATGTAGTTGTCACTTAGGGTGGGTGATGGATTGATTTGTGTTGGGGTTTTTTTTTTTTTGTTAGAAAAGGAGTGAAACCTTGAAAAAAAATCAAGAACTTGATGACAAAGGTTGCTGACCAGTGTCAGCTGTAGTGCCACTGAAGCAGTTTATTTGCAAGTCCAAAAGCTGCACAGTTGTAGAAATTTCTGTCTGAGTGGGTCCAACTGTAGGTTTTAATAGGTTCATCCTACAAGCTTTGTTGGGCAAATGCATCTGTCATGTAATGCAAAACTAACAAATAGGCAATAAATTTGAGACTGAGATGGCTTTTATATTGTAAAATGAAAATCTGTGCTTTGGAAGAGCTACAACCCTCAAAGCTGTGATTGGGAATATGTGGGAGAGTTGAAGGGCCAGGCTTTGATTCTCAGAACCTGTGATCAGCTCCAGGGAGCAGAAGGCAAATGAAGCAAAAGGCATTTTTAGAGTTAGGGGTCCCTGACGCTCTTGGCTGTGGGACCCTTCCTTCCCTTCTCACAGAGTGTGTTTAAACATTTTAAATACAGCTTGGTTTGTGTGTTATGTGTGCTGGACTGAACTTCCTTTCCTGAGTCAACAGAGTAGCAGAGTGCACTTTACATGATTTTTGTCTCATAAAGGTGAAAATGTTGTGTTTAGATTTCCAAGGGGCGGCTTCAGTCTTTTTCAGCTTGCAGGGTATTTCACCATTGAAGTTACACTTCAGTGTGACATTGAAACCAACCTGACAAAGAGATTGTTTGTCTTACTTTTGCCTCCTGGGTTTGTGATGATGTTGCTTGTTTGGGTTTTTTAAAGATCCCATTAAAGAAACAGGTTAAAAACAAAGTTGGGGGTTTTTTTCACTTTTTAGTGAATGAAGTGTGGTAACTCACACCATGTCAACAGATAGAAATTTGTAATCTTCCTTGAACAGAATAAAGGGTCTCTTAGTGACTTGGAACTGTTGCTTTCTCATTCCCCTTGAGTGTCTGGAGGAAGATAATTCTGTTTACTTGTCTGAACCTGTTATGCTGTATTTAAGCTCCAAAATTACTTCACCCACATCAATTGAGTGTCTTCAGCTGTACCAGGTATCACTTGATTAAGCCCCTATGGATTAAAAGTCAGTTCTAAACAAAGTAAAAAAGTGAGTGTGTGTTAACAAAGTGTTAGGTACAGAGCCTCTGATGAAGTGCTGGATGCCTCCATCTCTTTTCAGTCAGAGCTTTAGTGTTCAGGTATTTTCTGATGTATCTGATCTAGTCAGTCCAGTGTGGTACAGTTCCTCCTAAACACAAGAGAAGTGCTTTACTGTGATAATGGTCAAACACGAGCAGCTCACCCAGGAAGATTGTGGGGCCTCCATCTGTGGAGTCACTTGGAACCTGGGACATTGGCCTGGCTGAGCTGTGCCTGTCTCTGCTGGTGCTGGGGGTTGGACTAAGGTCAGAAGTCCCTGGTGTGGAGTGCAGGAGAAAGGAGAGGGCTGGGTGTGGATGGCGTCAGGTGTGTGCAGGGTGTGAGGGTTTGTGTCCTTGGGCAGTATGGCTGCTTCATGCCAGCATGAACAGATTGTGTGAATCCTGGGTGTAAAACCTCACTTGCTTTGGCAGAATTGGTGTTCAGTATAAGTAAGGTCCAAAATATGAATCTGATCTAGGACTTACAGTTTCTTTTGCCTGCAGAAAACCATGGTTGAGTTAAAAAACAAACACTGGGATGAATTGCTCTGTTTCCCCACCATTATAACACTGTATTTTACTTGTTCAAGTAATATAATGGTAGGCTGATTTTATTTTCTGGTTTTGTATTTTTCCTAACCTAAGTAGGTTTCTTAGGACGTGGCAGGTGTGGTGTGTTCACTCCATTTTTTAAATCAGGATAAGAAAATAAAATAACTCCTACTGGAGGTTTTATCCTCTTTCACTCCCCACAACATTAAGCTATTTCATTCATGTGTTGACATATTGACATATTTTATGTGAAACAACAATGTAGGCTCTACCCTTGTAACTGAAATCTTTGAATTGGGCTAATTCTGACCCTTTTCCTTCCCATCAGCAAAAACCTTTTTGGAAATTTGCAGGTGACAGAATACTGGCCTGATTACATCAAGGCTTCGAAGAGTCTCTATTCCCACCATCCCAAATAAATATTGAGAGTTTTGCTGTGGGTTGTTGGATTTCTGCTGTTAACACAGGGAAGCAGTCTGAAGCAGAGAACAGCTGTCTACAGACCAGCAGTTTAAAAGTACATCTGGTTTTATTTTTCTTTAATTATTTTTCCTAAGGATTGTTTAATTTTGTCCGCTTAATAGTTGTTCTGCAGCGTTTCAGTTTCAAAAGTGAAGAAAAGACTGAGACTTAGTTTGAAGCAACCATAAACATGAATTTAAAAAACTTGTGCCTTGAACTATTTAAAAAGTTTAAACATAGAAAAATCTTAGACAAGTGTTGAACTTAAGGAAGGCATATGGTTAAAAAAAGCATATTTGTCAACATTGGGATAGATAAAAGCTGGAAAGGACTCCTGTGCTACTTTCAGGAGCCACTTGAAATGCAGATGAGGGACACTTGTTTAGAGTGATAGTTGGTAGGTGTTTGTTTAAAGAAAATGCAGCTTTCAAATTGTTGTTCCAGATGTTGACAATAACTGGGATATTCCCCACTTGCACTTTTAAAGTGTCTGAAGAAAGCAAATAGAAACTGAGTGCAGTAACAAGGTTTTCAGTGCAGTTTCAGAGGACAATCCAATGTGCCCTGGGTTTGCTGCTGAAGTGGTCAGTGCTGCTCCTTCCAGTGCCCTGGTTATGAATTTTCATCACCTCACCTGCCTTCAGAAGAAATGTGATCATGTGAATGTGCGGCAGGTTGGATCCAAATGAAAACTGGTTGTTAAAATTTCATTTGTCCAAGGTGATGTGATTTGCCTTGGGGAAGCACAGTCATCAGCTGGCACAGGGGGTGAGGTTGTGGTGGGTGCCCACTGTGTCACTGCCCCTCCTCAGCTGGGCAGGGGAGGGACAGGACAATCAAAAATTCGGGTTGAGATAAGGACAGGGACATCACCCAGAAATTGCCATCATGGGCAAAACAGCCTCTGCTTGGGGAAATCAACTTCATTTTTTGCCAATCAAATCAGAGCAGGGTAATGAGAAATAAATCCCCAATGTTAAAATACCTCTCCCCAACCCTTCCTTTCTCCCAGGTTCAGCTTTGATTCTCTGCCTCCTCCTGGTGAGCTGTGCAGGGGGATGGGAATGGGGGCTGTGGTTCAGCTCATCACACTCCTCCCCTGCTCCAGTGTGGGGTGCCTCCCATAGGAGATGGTTCTCCATGGACTTCTCCCATGTGGGTCCTTCCCATGGGCTGCAGCTCTTCCCAAACTGCTCCAGTGTGGTCCTTTCCCATCCCACAGGGTTCAGGAAGGGACTGCTGCAGTAGAGGCTTCCCGTGGGCTCACAGCCTCCTTTGGGCATCACCCTGAGCAGGGGTGGGGTCCTCCTGGTGCCTTGAGAGGCTGCCTAGAACAGAGGCTAGCCAGTGTTAAAGGAGTCAAGTAGGGATTTATTAAAAAGGCCTTCCAAGGGTACACCTTGGGCAGTACAGAGCCTGGCCATGGCTCCACCCAAAATGGACCAGGGGTCACAAGTTTCACACTTTTTTAAGTTTTGGTCCATTTATATATTGGGGTTAATTGTCCAATTACAGCTTCAGGTAGTGAAGTCCCCTCCCAATTTGCTCTCCTCAATTCACTGTTGTTTGCACTTTTGGGGCCTGGAGCTGCAGTGGTGTCCTTGGTTCTGGGGCTGGGAAAGGATTGTTTTGTCTGACTGAGCTGTGAGGAGAACTGGCTAACACTTTCTGTGAAGTTCAGAGTTACACACCAATGCTGCACAGAATCTGGAAAATACAAAAGCTGAAACTCAAGGCATCACTCCATGGGCTGCAGATGGATCTTTCCTCTGACCCTGATGTCCTCCCCTCCTTCTCCCCTGGCCTCACTGTCTGCAGGGTTGTCCCATACTTGCTCCCCTCCCCCAGCTGCTGTTTTGCAGCAGGTTTTTTCCCTTCCCAAATACACAATCCCAGAGTTACTACGGGCACTGCTGATGGGCTCAGCTGTGGCCAGCAGCATGTCCCTCTTGGAGCTGGCTCAGATGGACATGGGGGAAGCTTTGGACATTTCTGCACAGAAGTTTGTCACCCCTGTAGCCCTTCACTACCAAAACCTGGCCACACAAACGTGGTACAGATAAGAACATCCAGGGAACAGCTCTCAACAGCCAGTTGGAATGAAGTGTGTTATGTCTAGATTAGAACACAACCTGTCTGGCTCTTTATTTATTCTAATTGTATGTGGACTCATTTATAGGTAATTTGCCTACTCTGGATGGTTTGTTATCGTGGTTATTGTTTGATATCATGGCTATTGTTTGTTATCATGTGTATTATGGCTTGTAAGGGCCAGGCATTTATTGTTTAACAGCACTTGCTCTGAATGCAGCTAAGGAATGGTGCGTTCCAAGGTAGTTCCCAAGGTCACAAATCAGGTTCATGGCCAAACCAATAATAGCAGAGCACCTTCCTTTTCAGTCCTGTTTTAATTAGGCTGAACAGTGTTGAAATAGCTCTACAGTGGTGGGGAAGCCATTTGCTCAGAAAACTCAAGTGTGAAAACACTAACAAATAGCATGGGGACTGTCAGTGTAGAGGAGCCTGTTTGCCCCAGTAGTGCTTCAGAGATGGTTCTACATTTTTAGACTCCTATGTTTATTAAAAACCACACTTTTATAGGTTGTGATCAATTTAATAGTGGCTGGGTCTGTACTGCAAAGAATAAGCATTTTGCAGTAGAAGCTTTAAACAAAAATAATAGATTATTATTCTCAGGTATATAATGACATAAAACCACTTTTGTACAAAACCAGATAAAGCATTGCCCTAAATTAACATTTCTCTCTAGTGAAGTATAGTAAGTGTAACACCTTTACTTAGATTTGACCTGGTATTCTTAACAAAGGCTTATGGTACAAAATGATGAATAACCAAGAGAAAAAGCAAGTTGAGAAGACTTTCTAGTATTAGTTTGTGTATCATGTTTTTTGATTGGTTGTCAGCAAAACCATTTTGCTCTGAAAATGATAATTTTACATTAGTTAGGACAAGAGTTAATGAATGGTAGTAGATAATGTTCAAGTATTAGTCACAAAGACACATGCATACTATCCTGAATTCATTCTGTATTGAGAACAGTAATACTAAACTCATCTATAGCTCCCATTTTCTTTCTAAAATGCTGTTACCAAAGCAAGTTATTTATAAACTAAATGAGCAGACTTCCACATGTGTGGCTTTTTTGTTGTTGTTGTTTTTACTACCAAAAATGTACTTTCTTGTGGCCTTACTAAATGTGCTTTATTTCTTCAGACCATCTGGAATGGATATAAAATCTCTTTATATGCTTTTATTATCAAATAATTCTGAACAACTCTATTTTTTTTTTCACTTAATGCGAGTAAATTGTCATTAAATCTCCTTTCTAAAGGAGAGCATGCAAGCTGTTAAGACTGCAGTGTACCATTATCATCTTCTGTAATGTTTTCCAAGTCTGCCTTCCATCCACGAGAAAAAGGGAAGCCCAAGATTAGGGAACTGGCAGTTGTGCAGCAGCATGAGTCCAGTAATTAGAGGGAAAGACTTTTGGACAGATTGAGAGAAAAATTTTAAGGTACTCTTGAGAGTTAAAGAGCTTTGTTCTGCTCTTTCAGACTTGCTCCAGTGATTGATGGTACATATGTAGTCTCAAAAGAAAAGTGCCCTTCACTCGTGCAGAAAATCTTTTCATTGCAAAGTGCTATTTTGTTTTATTTTGAGTACCTCAGGAGATTTAAAGAAATTGCAGATCATTTTTTTTTTTAATGGATGGTATATGCTGTTTTATGTGGTTATTTTCACTGGTTGGAATAGTCACTGTGTGAGGATATTCACTCACAGCTCAAGAGAGCATTCACCTGCATGCCCTTCTGAAAAAATGAGATTTTTTTTTTAGCAATAACAGATTGAAAGGCAGAAGTTAATAAATTGATGTGTTCGGAGAAATAGTAGTGGTGCTAAAGGTGACTGCTCAGGTTGAATATTCAAAAGTTCTTATGACCAATAAAACAGGAAAACAGGCACAGAAAATGTAATTTTTTTCTTGCTATTAGAAGACTATTTTGAAATTAATGGGGAAACAAAACAGTGGGAAGGGTGGAAAGCCTTTATCCTTCATCTGGGCTCACTTCTGCTGGGGATAGGGTAGGTCTGGAGCAGCAGATAAGGGGTGATGAGTCAGGACAGATCAGCTGCAGATTCCAGAGGGCTGATAAGGAAGGGAGGGAGCAAACAGCTCAGTGGCACCTTCTGAACATGGGCTGAACACCCTTGGCCTCTGTCAGGGCAGCTGGAAAAGCCTTGTCCTGGGAATTTGTAGGAGTTTTGGGAGAAATAAACCATGTAAAATGCTGGGGGTAACATGGTGGTTATGAAATGGAACAACTTGTTAAGGCAAGCCTTGGGATTGAGGTGTTGGCTTTTTACTGTAATCAGCAAATGTACTCAAGACTGTTCCTGGGGTCTAGAAGTGTCTAGTGAAAATTGCCAGGGGATTATTTTTTCATGAATTAATCATCAGCACTCAAACAGATCAAGGAATGATCTGGTCCTGCATGGTTGTTTCTTGACAAAATTAACACCACACAACATGTATGCAGATGGTAGATGTAATAAAAGTTTTGCATCAGCAAACTTTTATATTCACTGGACCTGCCATATTCACTGAACTCTTCACTGTGGGCCTGTTTGTTTCTAAGTTTGCAGGTGAAACTCTTCTGTTAGTTCTAGTGGTTTCAAAAAGGTGACGTTTTTGGTAATAAAATAAAGGTTTTACTATTCTTACCTATCTGGCTTCTGACAAGTAGAATATTAATTTTTTTGCTGTCTTCATGTCATGGCAGCATTACCACTCAGACTTTCTTGAATGTTGTCAATAATTGTAAACAGTGAAAATGGCTTAAAATAGACTTTTTATGCTTTTTTGTCAATAAGGCTGCACCTGCTATTTCACTCAGTATTTAGAAAAATTATGTGGTTTTTATTTGCTCTGATATACTCATGCAGAAACAAATGTTTAAATCTCTTGTGGATGTGCATTAATTGAGATTAAACATAAGCTTTCAAGCTTGATAAATTGGAGTGAGATGTGTGAGTAACTCTGAGTATTTCTTGTATTTTAACAGTGAAAGCAAGTTGAATACCTTGGTACAGAAACTTCATGACTTCTTGGCTCACTCATCAGAAGAATCTGAGGACGCAAACTCTCCTCCAGCATTATCTAAAAACAAAAGTATAGGTAAAAAGACATTTTGTGTTCATTTTCAGTGTATATGTGATTCTAAAGTCAAATAACTTGATGTTATTTCATTATATCACACTTCACTGGGGTAATTATACCAAGTCTTAATGTGATTTAAGTGGTGATAGCTTGATGAATACACAATAGGCCTTTGAATATTTATTTCAGTTCTGAATCTTTCTAAAGGTTAAAAAATTTAATCTTCTGGTAATTTCCCTTCTCTGAAACACGAGATAGCAAATACACAGATACTTGCTATGCTAGGAGTTCCTTGTTCAGTGTTCCTGAATTTATAAATGCAGTGTCTTGGTTTTTCTGCTCTAGTAATGCTTTTGCAGTCCTTGTAGGTGTGGAAGAAGTTCTGGAGATTATGCTTTCATAGTAATTTGAAAAAGATTTCTACATATAATCTGGAAACATTTGAAAAGGAAAGGATACTTTCAGAAAAAACAGAGTCCTACACTAGGTCAGAATTGATATTGGAAATTTTTACTTCTAAGTTAGAAATAGGTAACGAAGTTTAAACACTTTGATGACAGTGATTAAAAGTGAAATTGTTTCATGTCAGTACTGAATAAAATTTGTTTCCAAATTTAACTGGTTAAATTTGTTTCTTAGTTTAACTTGGACTGGACACAGGTGCAAAACCTTTCAATCTCTACTGCTTAATGAACAAAAAGTGTGGTGGAGTGCAGAAGAGTTTGCTGGCTGTATTACAGAGTTTATTTTCAAACTCCTGTTGTCTTAAGTAATATCTTCCATGGGTTTTCTGAGTATAGTTTTTATCTTTTAATCTTTTGTTTAGAGCAAGAGTCTGCTGCATGTGGCACTCACCTCCTCATGTCAGCATCAAACTGAACTCTTAGCACAGGAAAAAGAAACTACTCATGTGGTTCTTCAGCAGAACAGTAAAATAAACTGTAATGTAGATGCATCTCAAAGTGAAATTTTGCTGAGGAGCACACTGGGAAAAAGAAACCTCCCTTTATCCTTTGTAGTTAAAAATTAGCATTTGGTTCCTTGCCGTTAAACACAGATTGTCTTTGAAATGGATACACTTGCAAATTCATAGCAGACATATTTTAGTGTTGGTTTTGAGATCTAAAAGAGCATATTAAAGTTGAAGAGTCAGGATTAAACACTTAAATATTAGGAAATGCCAGAATTTACTGTGCAGATTTTCTTCCCTTCCCCATGTTCTGTGCATAACGAAAATGTCTTTAGCATCTATGCCTTGCTTTTTTTTTTTTTAATGAGAGGGTGCTCATTACAAGCAGAAGTTATGGATGTGACTGGGGCCAAATCAGATTTATTTAGTAATGATCTTGTTTTGTTCCAGCATTTGGAGGACATGTGAACTATTGGGTAGAGTGTTTGAGGAGGGAGATGATGATGAAGGTGGTTAAGTGTGGCTCAGGAAGGCTGGATGTTAGAAATCAGTTGGGTATTAGCTGATATTACTTCATACCCTAAACTTTTGTCCCTGCCACACACAGAGGTCAGTTAAAACAGGAAGCAATACTTGCTTTATAGCCTTAATGATGTTCTTTATCCCTCTGCACTGGAACTGGATGTCTCCCTCCTTTCCTCTGCATGGCTGCCAGCAGGAGAGTCACAGAGAGCTCAGGAGAGCCAGCCTGCCTGCTCTTGTTCCAAGAGTGCAGCAGCAATCCCAAGGGAAGCTCTGCTCCCTGATAGCCCTGGAGTGGCTGGGCAGGAGCAGCTGGTCAGCTCTGAGCTGGGAGGGGATGGCTGCAGCACTTGGGGTTCTTCGGTGAGCACCAGGAGAAACTGGTGCTGCAGCACGTTCAGCTGCTTTTGAAACAGCACATGTGCATCAGGCTGCCAGTCTGAGTGCAGAGTCTGCACACACTGGGGCTGCCAGAGCAGGGGAAGCTCTGCCAAGCTCTCCAAGCTGGTATTTTCCATGGGCTTATCACTTGGGCAAAGATGGTCAAGAGTAGAAGATGGGCAGTATCCCAGCTCCAGCAGAAATGTCACCCTCCTTCCATATCTCAGGTTCCTCCCTCACAATAGGGAATGTCTGTAATATCTAGAGAAGAAGTTTCAGGTACTGAAAAAGGCAAAAATATTGTCTGCTTCCATTTTGTATTTCCTCCTTCAGATGTGGAAATGGCTGGATGATTTTCCCTGCAATTTACTCAGTTCTGCAGAGGTCAAATATCCAGCATTGAATTCTCTAAGTGATTCAGTTTTTTCAAAGTGTATAAGTAAATTGTTTGATTTTCCCCAAAATAGAAGTTAAAGGATAAAGAAGTTGCAGTGCTAATAGTCTTCTGTTAAAATCACAAATAATCTTGATAAGTATCCTGTAATTATACTTCCTACTCAGTAGCATCTGTTAAAATCCTGCTGTTCCTAAACTTTTGGAGCTACTTCATACAAGAATCATTCAATCATTGAACTCTAAACTTTCCATTCTATTTCCAGGACTGATAGATTGGAGCAGGTGCCAATAATAAGTTGCAGGTCTTTATATTCCACAGTTCCCAAGCTTGAGAAATAGGAATTCTCATCAGCACTTGGATCAAATGGGATTGTGGTTCCATGATCCCAGATTTAATACTTTGTTTCTTAAAATGTGTGAGAGAAAATACTTGTAGTAAATTCTTAGAGATCAGCAAAAATGCACTAATGATATTATTTCTGCTTGCAGTTGTACTTGCAGTGCTTCAGTATTTCTTCACCAACAGCAAGGCTCCCAGGGACTGAACTGAAAGGGATTTCTGAATTATTTCTGTAAAATTTATGCCATACAGTGAAATGTCTTTTCTGTTGTGTAACAGTTTGTCTCTGGAAGTCACAGTTATCTCTGTCCAGGCTGATGAAACAAACAATGCTGTGATGTGCAATGTGAAGAATTTCTGATGTTTCTTGCATTTCAATGGACTCCTTTAATTTCTCTCCATAGGTAAAAGTAGAGAACCTAAAGGAAGCCCAGCTGCAATGGAGAACAACAGGGATGAGGTAGGAATAAAAATGCTTTTGAATTCTAGTTGCATGTCTAGTGCAGAATGGCTGAGTTCACTTTGTTGCTTTTACAATAAATACTTCAACAATACTGTCAGAAGCACCCATTAATATCATCCCCCTTCACCCTGTTACTCAGATTGCAGTAGGTATTTAGTTGCTCTTCAGGCAAATATGCTTCCTTTAAAAAATATAAAAATTGATGTACTGGATCTATGTTAAACTGAGCAGAATTTTTTCATGTGGTGTTTCTTCTGTTTGTTCTCCTGGTGGAAACATTCTGGTGGATGAGATCTTAACATTGTAGAGAAAACACAAGTGCCATGCCCTGCCTTAGTTTGCCTTTACTGCTGTAAATTCAGGTATTTTCAACTGCCCAGACCTAGCTGTGATCTGAGTGCAGAAACCATTGAAAAAATCAGTTTTGTTGTGAAGGCAGCCAGTGCTTTCTGGCACATGAGCCACATACCAAGAGTCTGTTCTGCTGGCAGTTTGTGGGTGCAGGCTGCTGCTACTCCTGCGTGCCAGGGCCCTCTGGAAGGGTGTGTTGGAAAAGGGGATGGTTTCTTCATGTAGCAAGAAGAGCATTCCCAGACCTGTGTGAGCTGCTGACTTCTGACCTCAAACTCCAGAGATTCAGTTTAGCTGAACTGTTGAAATTGTCAGTTGTAGTTGTTGCTTTTCCTGCTGCTCTTTTTAAATTATTTTTTGTAAGGGCACTGGTGATTTCTGAGTTGTTTCTAGTTAATGCAAGAAACTGGTTTTTGACAGCTCCCTTGGATATAAATGTGTTGACTTTTACACTTTTTTCTTGTTTCTAGGGAAGTAGTTCTTCAGAAAGAAACAAATCTGTAGGATCATCCCGTTCCAAAAGGTTGGTTTGGAAAATGAAAACAAATAAATTACTTTTTGGGTATGGGAAGCTATAGAAAAGTGGGTGCACTCTGTCAAATACTGGTCCACACCAGTATAAATCCATGAAGTTGTGAAGTGCTAGTAAAACAAATACATAGTACACTTAAAATTCAAACCATTTCTCAGGATGAAAGGTTAAGATGCTAAAGCTTGATTGTTATTTACAAAGACAAGATTATCCCATATCTTCAGGACAAAGAAATTTATACAAGAGTTCTTTCAGTCTTGCTATTTGTACATGTAGGATTCTTCCAAAAATGTAATTTGGGTCATACAGAAAAAAAGGTTTTATGTGCTTGACTGTTGGGAGAGTGCAGCATCAGACTGTGCTGTTGAGCTGCCCTGTGCAGAAACTGCCATTTGCTGTTTCCCTGCTTAATCCTTTTTCCCTCTTTGATCCAAAAAGTGTGGAGTGAATTGTTCACCAGCTTCTTGAACCTACAGGAGACAAATTATTTGTATCCCAAGTAAGAGCAGACCAAGTCCAGTCAAACTTCTCCTCATCTGCTCTCAGCTGATGCTCACTCAAATTCTGTCCTCTGTGAATTTTATTAAATCCCAGTGAACTGTGCCGGGAGTTGAGCTTTCAACAGATGCCTTAGTACTGCTCTTAGAAGTCTGTATCTCCTTTCACTTTCCTTTTCATCCACGTTGCTTTATTTTATCATGCCTGCTGGAATTAATATTCTTCAGTTTCCTTTTTATGTTTGTCTTGATGCCATATTTGCAAGTGTGGTTTTCTATTTGGCTTTAGTCTCTCTCTCATGTTTTGGATCCAGTGTCCTGTTGAACTCTTTCCATTTATCTACATTTTTAGTCCTGTTTTTACTTCCTGTCTTATCACTAAAGGGATTTTCACTCATCCATTTATCATACTGTACCTTATTTTGACAAAACCAGTATCCTGCAGTAGTTCATGCATTGCCTTCAGACTACTGGAAAATTTGCTCTATATTTTGTATTATTTTCTCCCCATCCTGACATAGTAAATTCATTCATTTTCATAGATTCAGTTTTAAATTGTGTGGAATTCTGTCAGCTGATCCTTTTGTTCAATAGTCAGCTTTTTCATTTCTTTCTGCATTTCTTTCATTTTCCTGCTAGCATCTCTTCTGCCAAGATGCTTTTTGTAATTTGCTAATATCTTTGTGTTCTTTTTATGCTGCCTGTTAAATCTGGAATGATGGATAAAATTCATGAGCAGACATTCACCTGTGTTTCATTGAGACTTCTTTCCTGGAACTGTGACTTTCTTAAAAATACATCCAACCTCAATTTTACAACAAAAAGATTTTATTAGTGTATACTTCTATTTCATGTGGGAGGGGAGAAATCCTGTTCCAAACCAGAAAATTATCTTACAATTATATAGTAATAACTTGGAGCATCCCAGCTCATAATGTCTTTAATTAATTTAAAAAAAACATAGTTTTTCACAGTTCGTATGGTGTTCTGCCTGCAAAGTTTACCTGAATTGCAGTTTGTACTGTTTATCAGAGCATGGGGTTTTTTTCTGTCTATGCAGGAAACCTACAGTTGTAACAAAATATGTTGGGTCAGATGATGAACAAAATGTAGATGAAACTGTAAATGAAGATATTTCAAATGAGAACTCAGAGAATGATGTAGATATGCAAAGCTTGCCTAAAGGTAGGTCATGTCTTTTTGTTTGTTTGTTTTGGAATTCAGCAAATTAGCCAAGATTATGATGCAGCATAAATGATTCACTAGAATGCACATATATCAGTAAAATGCCTCTTGGTCCTGTTGGTTTTCTGTCCACAAAAAAGAGGAACCTGAGCACTTTCAGTTTGGAGCCCAGCAGATTTTAATCTGTGGGTGCACAAGAATGTGCTGGTGGCTTAATTTCAAATGCCTGCTGACATCTGTATAAAACCATCACAAAACAGGGAAATCATTTATTCTGTTATTTTGCAGGAGTCTCAAGCTCTGTCACTTGGAGGTCTCATTTTACTGTTTACTGTCTTTGAGGTTATTAGCAATTACATCAACAAAAGCAAAACTAACTCTGGGGGGAAAGAGCCATTATTGGATCTATTTTTAAGCACCTTTTAGAAACAGTTAATACTGTAGGCCTCCATCCCTCTGCTCTTAGCTGCAGTGAGTTGGATTAATCTCCTCCATTTCTTACCCATGAAAGTTACAGGAAAAATTGCTGCTGTTCACTGCATGAGTTGCAGTGTCGAGAGCAGTAACTCTAAAATTATTTTTTCAGAATATTAGATTATTCTCAGTGTCCTCACAAAAAACCTGTGCTCTTAAGTAGGAAAAACGTGGTTTTTCCTTCATGTCATTTTGATTCGTACTTTGTTTAAATGAAAATATCAGATTTTGAATCTTGTTAAAGACAAAGCAGGTCTTATTCTATTGCTTTTTCGTGTATATTGAATATAAATACTGAAATAAATGAAGATGAGAGAAACTGATTAGAAGGGGGCAAAGAGAGAGAAGCATAGGGTTTTGAATAATTTAAGGGGTGTCCTTTATTGGCAGCAAGTTCCTCTCCTACACCCCCCAGCAGTGTGACAGTCCTGTCCTGCACGTGCCACAGCAGAGCAGAAAGAGCAGATTTTGCTCCTCAAGCCCATTCAGTCCTTGGCTTTTGTCCTACAGCTGCAACACAGATATAGTTTGAAATGTGTGGTGTTGGTTTTGGGTTTTTTGTTTCGTTTTGGTTTTTTTTCTGTGAACATCTGTGCATTCAAAACTTTGTTGAGTTTTAGTCAACAGATTGCACTTCTTTTTTTTTTTTTTTGTTGGCTTTATAAATCAGAACTTTTGCACTTCACTTGGATGTGTAATGGTTTCCAATTTCTAAACAAAATCATTCTAGGTACAGTGGTTGTACAGCCTGAGCCAGTGCTGAATGAAGACAAAGATGATTTTAAAGGGCCTGAATTTAGAAGCAGAAATACCGTTAAAATGAAACCTGAAGCTCCCAAAAAGCGTGGAGGTAAATACAATTTAAAACATCTGTTGAAACGGGTTTAAATTGTTGCTTACAACCCCATTTGGTACATCTAAAAATTGTTCATATTTCTGATAAATTATCCTAAAAATACCTCCACTCTTCTGGCTTTTTATTCATTAAGGAATTTAGCTGATAGAAATTAGCCTCCATTGCTGCCCCTGCAATGCAGCAGTGAAAGCTAAGATTAGTTCCCATTAATAAACTCCTTATTTTCAGTAGGTATAGGATGCTTCATTAGGTGCAGTTGCTTGGTTGCAATCAGCTGTTAGAGGTATTCCTTTTTTAAAGGAATTGGAACACCATTGATACAGGAACGTTCACTGACTCAGCAGGAAAGCAACCATGTTTGAGCAGGGACATGTATGGGCAGATTATCCATCAGTGAGCTGAGAAAAAATCCTAAACCCTCAAATAATATAAAGACTTCTTTGTTTTGCTTTGAAATTGTGGGAAATTCCCTACCAGTGGGCCCTTCTGAGGATTACCTTTGAAAAGCTATTGTGTCAGCTGGTTTTCCATAGCTGCTGCTAAAACTGAGAACTTAGGTAGATTATAATACTAACAGAAATTAATTTCTCTCTATTTTTTCCCCAAAAGCAAAGGAGAGGAGGGAGGGTTATGTATAATGTAGCCAATAAGAAGGTAGATAATTTTGTTAGCCCTACTGGCAATATCTTAGCTCACACCCCTCCAGCAGCAGCCAGAGTATTCACACAAACAGCTCTTGCACACACTCTTCATCCTTCCATTGTATCATTTGAGATCCTCACTCTCTTTTAAAGTAATTTATTGAGTGCTGTTTCTGTGGGTGAAGGGGAGTGAAATGTGACTGTGTGGAAATGTGTTGTGCATGCACCTGGGCTCGTGTGGTGTCAGTGACATTTTGAGCATTGATGTTTTTCTCTAAATTGGGAACTTGGGAAGTTGGTTCTGTTTTATTCATGCAAGGTGTCCTGTTCATATAGGAATGCTTTTTCCATTTGTGCTTACAGCAATTCTGTGGTCCAACATATGTAGAATTGATCCAACTCCTCAGGGGTACAGTGTTAAAAAGATAAGACACTTGTGCTTGAGCTTTATGGCCTGTGTCTGCATCCCCTGGACAGTTGGTATCACATGCCCTTCCAGCTTTTTTAAACCCCATCCCTAGGGAATTTGCAGGCCTTCCTTTGTCTATCTGGACTGGTTACTCATGTATTGTGCCTGATATATACACATACAAAATATTTGCATTTCTAGCAGGGATTGTATGTCCTGTGTGTATTAGAAATAGTGGTGGAAGCAGAACTCTTGCCTTTCTAGCAACCAAATGCTCATATCTAAGACTCTAAGAGGGATTGTGTCATTATTTTCAAGTTTTGTGGCTGCAGCATGGTTGTGGTTGTATTGTTGCTAATAAATTCATTAGGAATGTTTTTAACCAAGTAGTTTCTCAGTATTAACGAATTAATGGTAGTTTAATTTCTTTGGATCATCATCATTTGTAGTAGTAACATGGTTTGCAAAGGTTTGCCTCATAAATTCTCTCTTTTCCTGGTGCCAGCTTGCAGGTTTGAGGAAGGAAAGGCCATAGTGCTTTCCCTTGGTTGTGGAAAAGAGAAAAGTGGCTCGAGGCTTGGCAGGGGATATCATGTTCTCCCTGAGTTGGCTGGGCCTCTCAGTGATTGCTGCAGCAGTTGAAGGACTGTGGTGTGTGCCAGGCTTGGATTCTGTGCTGCAGAATGTGGGATGCTTTCCCCAGGAGTGATGGGATGGGTGTGTTCATCCACAGTCACAGCAGCTTTTGAACCCGGGGTTTGAGCTGGTTTGGAGCTCCTGAGCAGGGCTTGCAGGTCCACAGGCTCTGCAGGATGTGCAGTCAGGAATGGCTGGAGGGTGCAAACACATCCTGTATTCAGAATTTCACTGAATTAGGAGTGTGGATCAGCTGTTTCACTGCCCTGAGCCATCTGAGGTTGTGCTTCAGCAGCAGATTGCTGGGAGCTTGTACTGTGTCTTGAGAATGTTCATTCAGTTCCTTAACATGCTGGTGTTGGAGCCTGGTGCTGATTCTGGGGTAGTGATTATTTAATTAAAAATAGAAAAAAATACAGAGTCTGTAACCATTAAATTCAAGTGTTTGAGTTAATTTCCATATTGATCTAATCACTGAGCATGACAGCAAAGAGCAAGTTGCAGTTCATAATCTCTTATCAAACCTATATCTGCTTGATCCCAAATTGGGCTTTTGGAAGTGCAGAACTTTCACAAATGATTTTCCTTTTTCTGCTGCTGAAAACAAAAAGGTCTCAGAGTATTAATTAAGAGCCTGACAGGCCCAAGTTCACCCCTTCTGAAGTGGACTGGGGGGTTGGCATGAAAAAAAGACCAAATTTTTCAACCAAATGTAGGTGGAGCAGCAGAGTGGTGCACACACCATGGGAGCAATCAGCAACATGGGGAGAACATGTGGAAACTAAAAAGCAAAACTGTAGTTTCAGAAAAACCCCAAAACCACCATTGAGAAGGGAACAAAATGTGAGAAAAGGTTTTTCAGTCACCATTACAAGGATTGCTTGCATTTTCTGTAAGAGTTTTCTGTGTTTTCCTTTGAGAAACTGAAACTGTGTATGAAAGAAATGGCATAATATAAACATGAATTGCAGTGGTATTTGTTGAATAAAGATTAAATGGGGAACATGGTCCACAATATCAGAGCTGCTCTGAAAGAATTTTGGTGATGACTCTGATTTAGGTGTGTTTTCATGGGACAACCAATTAACCCAACTTAAACCTCTCAAAGGGAAAGAATTGTATCTTGACCCCAAGTGAAGCACAGAAATCAGGAGAAAATTCAGTCTTAAAATGGCAAATGGTTACAGAAAGATTTCTCTGGTGCTGGGTGGTGCAGAAACAAAGGCCTATGAAAAACCTGACAGGCCAGGATATTGTAAGAAAGTGCAATAGCATACACACATTCCTCAAATAAGGATGAAAACAATTAATGTGTGGTTTGTAATCCTCTCCATAGAAGAAGGACTCCATGGAATTGTGAGCTGTACAGCTTGTGGGCAGCAGGTGAACCATTTTCAAAAGGATTCAATCTATAGACACCCTACACTGAAAGTGCTTATTTGTAAGGTATGTGGTAAACAGTTCTGTTTGGTTTTGTTTCAAGGTGTCATATTAATTGGTTTGGGTGGGATTTTTGTGGGAGTGTTCATTAGTCAATAAAGTTTTCAGTCATTAGCTGATAGAATTAAGGAAAGTAAAAGGAGGGGGAAAAAAAGGCAAATATACTTATGAATTTATATTCCTTTTTTTCTTATATCCCAGTTAAACTGGTGGTGGTTTCTTTGTTATTTATTTCTACAGCTTTAAGGGTATAATCTTAGTGAATTTTTAATGTTAAATGATCTGTCTGAAATTTCTGCCTACTCATAATGTATTTTAAGAACAGATTCAAGTCTACATCTCCTGGTAAAGCATTCCATGTAAAGCAGCACTGAAATAAGGAGCAGAAAAGCAGCTTTAAAGCCCTCTCTGTTTCCCCCAGCTCTTGGACTGTTTTAATTTATGGCAGCTTTGCAGTGCTGGTCTAGTCAGTAATCTGAGTTTTCAGCTGTGTGGCTTCCTGGTGGCTCCACACAGGCCCCAAGTCAGCTGCAGAGGGAAGAGGTGGGACAGGGCAGGAAGGAAATGTCTCTGCCTCTTGCTGTGGAGACCTCTGTTCATTTTCAAAGAGCTGCAGAGAGCTCTCTTGCATATTTTTATAGTGATGGAGATCTTGTATTTATAAAGATACTGCTAAAGATAGAGATACAGTTCTGTGTTATAATGATCATGTACCATTTCCCTGCTCTTCTTCCTCCTCCTTCCCAGTTCCTCATTATTGTTAGATACTCAGCTGACAGTCAGCCATGCCCATCTAGGCTGCTGTGCTGGCTCTTCTCTGCATTCTGGCTTGTTTCTTTTACAAAATGAGCTTTACAAAAATCAGCTCACAAGGTGACCTTTTCCCATCTCCATTGGAGTCCCAGCTCTTGTTCCTGTGCTTGCACACCTGTGTTCCTGCACTGTGACCTGGGTCATTTTTGTAACCTGGTCAGAGTCTTGGGCTCAACAGCAGCTCTTGTTTGGGAGCTCTGCTACATGAATTACATCAAGGGTTGTTTCCCTTGATTTTCTCTGGTTTTACTTAATTGAACATGGTCTTATGTGAATGTGAGAGGGAGGAATGGAAGCCCCTCATCTCCAGCTCTTCCATTATTTCTGTGCCTAGTTCTGCCTTATTTTTCTCCTACTTGGGTAAAAGTCCCAGACCTGAGAAGCTGTTTTCCTTTGACTATAAATGTTCCATCAAGTGTCTAAACATCAGATTTTACTGGGGTTTTATGTTGGTTTTGGTTGTTTGGATAGTTTAGCTGAACAGATGTGCAAGTCTGTTCCAGCTAATGGGGCATCATCATTGTCAGTTCAGGTGATGAAGCTGCTTCTGCATTCTGAATTGTATAAATGCCTGTTCAAAGTAGAGCTGCAAGTCTCGAGAACCTTCTTCAGTAACAGCTGGGAAAAAAAAAAATGACACCAAACCTTCAAAATTTGGTGTCAGTAATTCAGCAACTGAAGCCATCAGTACTCCTAGCTGAGTCATTTGTATTTTTTTTCTTACCATTCCCAAATTTTCAAATGAAGATGCTTTGTTTGCACCTGGAAATGGAATTCTTGGATGTTCACATCATGTTAAATGCTGAAGATCATTTAATCTAAAGCCTTATGGCATCACATGCTAACATAAGGAGCATCCAGATGAAAATTTTCATTTATGTGGGATTAATTGTGTCAGGGAGGATGTAGTGTTGATTTACCTAGGAAATAGATGGAAGAAACATTCAGACTGGAGAGAAGTATTCAGCTGATATTCTAAAATACACAAATATGCAGCCATCAAACAAAAGCCTGTTTAATTTTCAAACAAACCTTGAGCCATCTAAATAAATCATGGTTTGGGACCATGGAAGATGTTTTTTATAGATTAAAACAAATGTAAAAGGCTTAGAATGCTAAAGACCTTGCAGCTGCTGCTTTTACTGGCTTGCTTCTAATGCATGCTGAAATCTAATGAATTGCTGAAGCCAGTTGAGATTTAATAAAGAGTGCCTTGTCCTCTCTCTCTTTTTTTACAGACTTGCTACAAGTATTACATGAGTGATGACATCAGTCGTGATTCAGATGGGATGGATGAACAGTGTAGGTAAGTGTACAAAGACTGCAATGTGTGCAAAATGGGAGAGTGTGCAAAGACTGCAATGTGTGCAGAATGGGAGAGTGTGCAAAGACTGCAATGTGTGCAAAATGGGGAGTGTGCAAAGACTGCAATGTGTGCAAATGGGAGAGTGTACAAAGACTGCAATGTGTGCAAAATGGGAAAGTGTCCAAAGACTGCAATGTGTGCAAAATGGGAGAGTGTGCAAAGACTGCAATGTGTGCAAAATGGGAAAGTACAAAAACTGAAGTAACACCCACAGCTGTATTGGGTTTTTTCCTTGCAATTGTGATATAATTGGCAAATAAAGACAAGTACATAAAAGCTAGATCAACAATTATTTGTCACCAAGAAATACTTGACCCCAGGGTTTTTTGAACTGTTTGATTGTTGTTTTAGTAATGAGCAGGAAAACATTTTATAAAGAAACCTTTATAAGATTTATAAGAAATCTTTGTAAGATACCACATTTTTAACTAAGTAACATGCCACCTTCCTAACACCTTAAAGATGGGGATAGAATCTGACATTCTAAACTTTGAGCTAGAGCAGCTCAGTTCTCCAGATGCATGTCTCACTTTTGAAATACCAAAGCATTTCTGTGTCCTTATGTCAGATATCTAAATGTGTAATTCAGTCAAAATTGTGCAGTCTATGGTTTCTATGAGCTTTATTGTATACCACTTTTCAGTCTTCATGTACTGCAGTAGTAATATATGAGTTAAGGCCAGAAAGACTGAAGCTGCTTAATTTTGCTGTAAAATAAATCACAAATTCTCAGAAGAAACAGGGAAAATATGATCTAAATAATTTTTTCTCTTCTTTAAAGGAATCAGTGCTGAAATTGTATTTGAAAATTACTGACCATTTCAGCTTTGTGAGCTGTTAATCTAATACATGAATTTCCTGACTTTGCAGCTCTCCACTGAGCTTTTCAGACATGCTTTCAGTAACACTTTCAAGTAATGGATATCTGTTGATCACCTGAATTTTTAAATATGTGAACTTAATAATGTATCACCTCGTTGATGCAGAGACAAAACTTGTGCCTTTCTCACTCTCATTGCAGGTGGTGTGCTGAAGGTGGAAATTTGATTTGCTGTGACTTTTGCCATAACGCCTTCTGTAAAAAGTGCATTTTGCGCAACCTGGGCCGAAAGGAGCTCTCGACTATCCTGGATGAAAATACCCAGTGGCACTGCTATATTTGCCATCCAGAGCCTTTGTTGGACTTGGTCACTGCCTGTGACAGTGTCTTTGAAAATTTAGAACAGTTACTTCAACAAAACAAAAAAAAGATGAAAGTTGAAAATGAAAAAAGTAAAATCTATGACAACACGGTCAAGTGTTCTCCAAAGAGAAATAATGCAAATTGTAATGGGGAAGAAAAAAAATTAGATAATTCATATTCAGGTTCACTAACATATTCTTATAAAGCACTAATGGTGCCAAAAGACTTGCTTAAGAAAACAAAAAAACTGATTGAAACTACAACAAATCTGAATTCTAGCTTTGTAAGCTTTTTGAAAAACGCTGCAGAAAATGTAGAAATAAGCCCAACTGTGCAGCTGTGCCAGTTGAAAGCTTTTAAATCTGTGCTGAGTGACATGAAAAAAGCTCATCTGTCACTAGAAGAAGGCCTGAACCTGGAGATTCAAGCATTGAATGTTAAAATCAAAGATAAAAATACCAAAGAGAAAAAAACTGAGGTTAGATCAGAAAAAAATGAGGTGAAAAAAGATGAAGGAAAGGAACATGTGGCATTAAAAGAGGATGACGCCACACAGACACAGAAAAAAGTTGTGTCGGAGCAGCCTGACAATGAGCCCATGGATCAAAGTGTTCCCTCAGTGGAACAGACAGATAACAAGGCAGCTCCTGGGGAAGAGAAAAAGTCTGGCAGAAATGAAGAACCACAGTATGAGCCCAACAGTACAGAGGCTTTAGACATGGATATCGTGTCCATCCCCTCGTCCGTTCCGGAAGATATTTTTGAGACTCTGGAATCTGCTATGGAGATTCAGATGCCATCAGATGAGCAGGACAGTGGAAACACAGCAGCAGATCATGAGAGTCTAAATTCAAGTACAAAAGTGAGCGCTCCTGTGAAAGATACCAAAGGTGGTACCAAGTTGAAATCGTCAGCTAAAGGAACAAAAGAACTGGTTGTAAAATTGACTCCAGTTTCCCTTTCAGAGTCCACAGTTAAAGCTGATGATGAAGACAACAGCCTAGAAAAGGACAATAAAGACGTTGATGCATCTAAAGACACTGATGCATCTAAAGACGTTGATGAATCTCAACCTAGGGCAGCAAACTGTGATTCTGTAAAACAAAACCACAGTGTTGGCAGCGAGCCCTCCACGGAGAACGACGCTGTGCCCGTGGAGGACTCGGATCTCCGGAGGTCGCCGCGTGTCAAGACCACCCCGCTGAGGCGCCCCACGGACATGAGCCCCCTGACATCCAACTCAGAAGAGGACAGCAATGACACGAGCAATGAAAAACAGAAAAAGAAACCATCCAAGCAACCCAGGAAGAAAAACGATAAAAGGAATTCTTCTGACAGCACTGCTGATGGTCCCAGTCCTAACAAACTTTCCAAATCCAAAAAGCCATATGACTTAGATCACAGCTCGGACTCTGATGAGTTGCCAGCTGTCCTTAAAAAAGCAGGGATGATGAGTCACAGCTCCTCAGACAGTGAGAGCAACAGTGAAGCACCAGCAAAGAATCAGAAGGCTTTGGATCTTCAAAAGAGTCAACCAGTAAAGGATGAAAATGGGAAACGAAAAAGGAAAAGTTCCAGTTCCGGTTCAGATTTAGATGCTAAAAGAGGCAAATCAGCTAAAAATGCTGCTGCTGCCAAAAAGAAACGACAAAACTACTCTGATTCTTCAAACTATGACTCTGAGTTGGAAAAAGAGATAAAAATGTTGAGTAAAATTGAGGCTGCAAAAAAATCGAAGAAAAAATACTCACAAAAAGATGATAGTTATGATTCCTCTGAAGAAGAGCAGAGGAAAAAAGTAAGCAGTAAGAGAAAGGTAAATCTGAAGAAGAAGAGAGGTAAATCTTCTGAAGATGATGATGCTGAGAAGTCTTCTCCAGAGAAGGAAAGTAATCACTCTTCTAAAGATAAAACGGGTAAGAGGTCAGATGCTAAGGACAAGATAAACAGAGATTCAAAAGAAAAATCTGCGAAGGGAAAACGTGATGAGTCTTCTGATGCTGAGAAGTCTTCACTGGAGAAAGAGGAGAGTCCTGAAGTTAAGAAAAAGAGGGAATTGAAAAAGAAAAAGGCACAGGATGATTCTTCTTCTGAGAGTACTGAGAAATCGACAAAGAAGGAGCACAAGCTGGAGTCTTCAAAGGACAGACTCAAGAACAAGAAAGGATCAGACAGCAAAGCAAAGAAATCTGAAAAATTGAAAAAGAAAGGTTTTAAGAAAGAGCAAGATGATTCCTCTTCTGATCTTGATAAGTCATCTGCAGAGAAAGGAAGTAGCAACTCTTCTGAAAATGACAAAATTAAAAAGGAACCCGTGTTTACTGAGAAGAGGAAACTGAGAGAGAGAGTAGCTAAAAAAGTACACGTTGATTTATCCTCTGATACTGAGAAATCTCCCCAGAAAGAGGAGAGTTCTGATGATGATGCCGTGAGGCGTAAAAAACAATCTGAAACAAAAGAAAAGAAAAAAATAAGCCACAAAAAGAAAATTTCCAAGAAAGAACAGAATGACTCATCCTCTTCTGATGAGGAGTCTTATGAAGACACTAAGAAAAAGACTAAAAGAGGATCAGTAAAAGAAAGTAAGAAGAGCAACTTAAAAAAGAAAGTGGCAAAAAAGAAGGTGGTTGTCACTTCCTCTTCCTCGTCTGATAAGGAAGAAAATGATGATCAGAACTCCACGGGCGATGGAAGCAGCGATGAGCAGAAGATCAGGCCGGTGACCGAAAGCTTGATGCTGTCTGGTGGTGATGCAGGATTTTGTCAGTCATCAGGTGTGCAAAAGATGTTCATGTACACATATTAAAATAGTAACAGAGGAATTTTGTATGATTTGGGTGACAATCTTTAATAATCTAGAAGCAGAAAGCACTCATCAGTTGGTAATCGTACATTTAAATGTTTGCAGCCTGTTGGGTTTTCTGATATGCATTTGGAAGCACACGTTGTAAAGTTCCTTTCCAGCCCAACTGTCCTGTGGCTGTAAGAGTCTGTGATTTCAGTTTGTGCAGCTTGTGCCTTGAGGAAAAAATGTTGTTTGGAAACTCCAGGCAGTATTTACAACAGGTACTGCCTTGCAGTCCAGCTTTCCAAAGCCTGACCCTTGCCTCACCTGCCCAAGGACTATTTAGCAGAAGCAGGTTGGAAGGAGTACATAATGTGGTGAACTCAAATTTATCACCTCCTATCTGTGCACTGGAGGTGACTCTGGAGACCTGTGGCACTGTAATACACATTTAAAAATCAAGTAAATTATGTTTATGCCCCACAAGAGCCATGCAGGCTTAGAAGAGCCACTTAAAAATCTGCCATTGCTTATTGTTTCCATATGTTGTGTCTCTGTGCAGATAATACTGGGACTTGTAGGGCTTTTCCTTGAGTGCTTATCAGTGTTTTCCCCAGTGATGTCACTGCTGGGGAAGATTGCAGATAATGTTCATGGTTTGCATAGTAATGAATTGGTTTTTTGCATGTGGTTGCTGCCACAAGCATTAAAACTCTCCTACAGACAGCCAATTGATGGCACTCAGTGACAGTCTTCAGCACCACTGGACCATCAGTGAAAAATGCCTTAAAATGGAATTGCTCATGTACAGTTCATGGACTTGGTATTGAAGTGGCCCAAGAGAAGAAAGTTGGTTTTAATATATCAGATGTGTGAGGCATTGGGAGCTGTTGTTTCATTTACAGCTCACAGTGAAAAGATTGGGTCATTATTGGAGAGGTGGACAACAGGGTACAAACTGAACAAGAGTCTGGTGTGGGATGACTGACAGGAGAGTTAGACTGAGAAAGAAGTGGCTTGGTTTAGACTGGAGATAGAATGCTAAAAATGGAATATTTGACTTTCTGTCTGCAAATCACCTCATGGGCAGTGTGGGGGAGGCTGAGCTGGATGTGTGCCCAAAGGGATGAGAGGCAGTGGATACATTTATCAAAGATTTATCAAAGCATTTATCAAAGAAAACTGGTAGAAACTAGAAGTGTTCTTACACTGAGCATGGTCAAACTTGCCACTGGTTGCCCTCTTGAGCTTCAGAATCTTTGTCTTTGGAAATGCTCAAAACTTGACTGGCCAAGGCCCTGAAGTAACTGAGCTGACTTTGGAGTTAGCTTTGCTTTGAGGATGGAGTTGGAATAGAGCATGTCAGATGTCTCTTTCAGCTTTAGTTATTGTTTGATTCTGTGAAATTCTGCCTATGTTAGAGTATTTTCAGGGGAGAAGAATGTGGCCTTTGTCTGCAGTTTGCTTTTGGTTTAATAGGTGAATTAATAAAATAAGGGAGTCTGTTCTATGTCTGAATAAGGTATGTAGATTGATCATTGAATGAGACTTAGGATCTGGTTTAACCAACAGGATACTTTTACTTATCTACGTGAGGGACTTTCTGTGATCATCTTGGAGTGTGCCCCTTGCAGCCTAGTTTTAGTCCAGTCCCCACAGATAGAAAATAAGCAGAAATTATGAATGAGAGGATCTCAGCTCATTAGCATTGTGAGGTGTCTTTCCCTTAATTTCACTGCCTAGCAGATTTGTCTGACTTACATGCAAGACAAAAATGAGACAAAAGCAAGGGGAGAGGCCTGGGAGTGTGCTAGAAACAATCCAAATAACTCAATTCAGTCAGGAGAGTGCAGAGGAGCTCGAGGGCAGGATTCACACTGTGCTGTTCCTTCTCAATCACGTGTCCCAGGCTGTTGGTCTTGATGTCCTTTGTACATGAGACAGTGCCATGTAGTGCAGCTGAGTTTGGATATTTGCCATAAGGATAGCATGTGGAATTCTCAAAATACAACTCTTCACACACACTCATAGTATGAAAGCAAAAATAGGAAGCATTGATGTTCTCAAGTACTTCCCTCCCATGGGCTTGGGAAGCAGTTCTGTCCTGTGTGTGTTTGTGCCTTCTTTTCAGTTTGCACAAACTCACTAGTGGAACTTCAGGCAGAGCAAATAACTTCTTAGGAAACTTATTTCTGATTCCTGAATATTTAGTCTCTATTGTTTTGGTGTAAAATCCCAGATTCACAGTATGTAATTGGGAATGAGCTGCAAGTTGTGCATAGTAGTGAGCAAAACTGAAAAAACTAGATTTATTCTTGTCAAAACAGGTAGAAAAGTGGCATTACCAAGCTATTTTTAAATGGGCATTGTTGCTGGAGATGCAGTTCATGTGTCGTGGTGTTCATTGTGCTGTTTATGATGTCATGTATCGTTTATTGTTGAATTTATGTGTATTAAGCGTTTCCTGTTGGGCTTTTTTTTTTTCAGGAGATGAGGGAGAGGCTCTATCAAGGACTATCCCAATGGAGGAGGAGGAAGATGATGATGATGACGACCCTGAGAATAGGTATGATACCCTCCATAAGGACTTAAAAACGATTATAACACACCCTAGGCGTGGGCGCAAACCGGCGCAACGGAGGAGCAAGCAGGTGGTAAAAAGCACGGCTGCCTGCCCGGTAAAGACTCGCTCACGGGCCTCCCGCAAGCCTGAACACGGGGCCAGAAAACAGAGGCCCAGAGCCAGGAATGCAAAGCAAATGTTTAGAGGTGGTAGCTAACACACCTGGCTAGGGGGTGTTCAAAAAGCACTGCGGCGCTGTCCCACTGGGGCTCCCGGTGCTGGGCGAGGTTGGTGACAAGGATCTTGCAGGCAGGTGGAAAGCTGCTGCTGCTAAATGTGAATTTCAGTTAGTTGTGGGGGAATAGAAGGTGACAGTTTGCATCTGTGCAATGTGCAGTGCTGCAGTATTTTCAGAATGAATTTGGTTATTACTGTTACTTAATATGCCTTTTTTTTTTTAATTGAAACGCCTTTTCTCAATAAAGAGAAAGCACAAATGTGGGGAAAACCGTATTAGGTATTTTCAGCTGTTAATTCAACTGAGTTTTAATCCACTAAAAAGTACCTGAAGTGACTAATGTGAGTTAAGGCCATGATTCTACAAGCACTGTGCATAGGCTCAACTGGTATCAAAGAGACTAATTATATATTTTAAGTCTTTGCATAGATATTTTCAGAATTGTGGCTTATATGTATTGCTTCAGTTTGGAATTCAATAAAAAAGAATCTCTGTAAGATACAGTTAGCTAAGATATGTCATATTTTACCAGTACCATTGTAGTTATCAAAATTAGCCTGGCTAGAAATGTAAAAGCTTCATTTCCTAAATGCACAACATGAAGTATGGAGCCACAGGTTCTTTTTGGAAGTTACTGTAGTTAGAGTGAAGAGCTGCTCAACAAATTTTTATACAGTGTTTTCAGAAACTGATTTTTTTGGTTGTTGTTTTGGCCATATAGCATGTGTGGGACCAGTTGCTGGTGGAGTCTTTTTCTGCTTCTGAGCCTTACTAGTTTAGAATATGGAATCCTTGTTTCACAGAGTTGTATGTTTTGATATGTGGCTGAAGTAAATTTTAAAAACATTGTTTTATATCCTTTACGGACCTCAGTTTGGCATCAAAATGCTGCTGCTGAATTAGTTCTTGTGTGTTTTCAGTAATCAAATTTAACCCAGTAATTCAGCTCTTTAAAGAAACATGCTTTTTAGGGACTTGACAGCACAGGGTCATAAGCAGAACATGTAAACTTTGGTATAACAAGATTTTTAAAATTCTGCTTTATTTTCAGTCCTGTTTTAATTAATTTTTTCCTTTTTTTTTCTCTCTTTTTGTTGTTGTGAGTTTCTGGTTGATCACGAATACACTTTTGTCAGAAGTTCAGTATTTATCACACAAATGTTTCTGACAGAACTCAATCATTCAGTTTAAGAGCTATATTGGGAAATGAATTAAGCTAATTGATTACAAACAGTAATATAAATTTGGGCTTTAAAAATCAGTTTCTGTACTTTGTTTTGAAGCTGCCTCTTTGTTAAGTTTTTATTTAGGGGATCTTTTGAACATCTGTTTATGAGATGGGGAGATATTTTGTCAATAAACAGTGTTGTCAACCTTCAGACATGTTAACTGGTAATACAGTCTGACTTTACCTTCATCATGTGTTGTACTTGGCACCAAAATCAGAGCTATAAACTGTAAAAAAGATGGAACAAATTTCAAGAAGTTAAAAACTTGTTCTTCTGTTTACTCAACACAAAGTGTTTAAGTAGTTTACCTACTGATTCAGAGAAGTTGCCTATTTCCTTCCAGGCCAAAGAGGGTACCTAGTACCTGCTGGGTGTTTGTAGTGTGGGAACTCCTGTTTGCAAGTCTCTAGTTTAGATGTTCTGTTATTTGCATACCTGGGGATGTGCATGATATGAATATTAATAGCCTTGAAATCATCTTTTTGCCAGAATGCAATATCCAAGTGGGTCATACTATGCCATACAGTGCTGTATGCTTTCATCTTCTGTTGTGTAACTATTATTGGTCCTTCTGATCTTTTAAATGGTACTGTTTGATATGTTTGCAGTAGTTCTGTTTATTAAGAAGTCAATAGTGTATTTAATGCAGAATGCCTTTAAGTATTTGATGGTTACAATAAATTTTTGTAAAACGTTTTTCTTGTCCAAGCATTTAATTTAACCCAACTCTGACAGCTTGAAAATCAGCCTCTCCCAACAAAGACAGCACAGTATTTAGAACAAGATGTTTGGCAGTTTTCACGCTTTTTTTGGACATGTATGACATTTTACCCAAATATTAATTTCTTAAAATATATTTTAAAGGGTTCTGAATTTTCTAGTAAGACCCTGAAGGCCCATTTAAGCCAGTAGGGCTCTAGCTGGAATTCTGGTGGCTTTTATTAGCCACACTCCAACATCCTCCCCCACCCAAGGGCTTTGTTTGGGCAACCTTATTTCTACATATAATTAGTAGGTATTTATACACTGAGTGTGAGTTGATGTAATCTAATTGGTATATAAAACATCACAATCATGAACTAAAATTTTAGCTTTTTAAGAAAAATTACTTTTACAGTAATAGCATTGTCTCACCAAGATTTTGAACAATCTCATTGTATTGGCACTGTAAAATTGTTGAACAAGAATGGTGCAAATTACCATGGGGGCTTAACTCCACATCATGAGAGGCTGCACCTACTGTTCCAGTTCTGCTGCAAAGTCTGAAGGAGCTTTTAAAGTAGTGTAACCAAGCAACCCCTGGGTAATTTCCAGTCTGTCTCTTGTGAAAACTCTCTTCTTTTAGCACGACTTAAAAATCCATAGTAATCATTTCATTGTTTAGAAGTGTATTCTGCTGGTGTTGTTCTTACAAAGGGGAAATACCTTTAAATCCCAGTTGATACAAAATTATGCATATGTGCTATTATTTTATTCTGGAGTTGGTTTTGGTTGAGGTTGCAGCCCCATTCTGTGAGGCACTGGATAAAGGTGTAAGGGAAAGTGCCCTTCATATAAATGTCACCATAAGTTTAGATAAGGTGGAGTGGGGCAACATGACCTACTCAAGGTCACAGCAGATCAGTGCAGGAATGAGTAAAATGCAGGGATTTAAAATATTATTTTATTTTTTACTTTATTTTATACTGCCTGAAACCCTGTGCTGGAAGTCATATGGCTCTCTGTGCCTCTTAATTAAATCCATTGCTGTGCTCAACTGTTGCAAGTGAATGGCCAAGAATCTTTTATGTCCTTGACCTGATAAATATTACAATCTCTTGATTTCCATGGTTTTCTGAAGAATATGAGTGAGGGAATTTTCACACTATCATAACTTGTTTTTCTTGCTGCTGTTAATGCAAATACAAAAATGTTAAAGCTACCATATGAAGTTTCTTAGCTTAGAAACCTGGTGACTTAAAATGGGTTTTATCATAAAATAGAAATATGATATGTTATCCTGGTCAACATCTAGTGTGGTTTAGTTTAAACCCAGCTTCCAGAATCCAGCACTCAATTTATAATAATTCATGTAAGCCATTTGTTACATCAGTCATTTGTCACATGCATTTACAAGGCCTAATCTCTTTGGGTCTAATGCTGCTTACACTTATCATTCCTATCAGAGATGTAGTTAAATAAAAATGGGCATCTTTTAAATCTTGAACATCTTAATAATGTCTCACTTTTTTGGCCTAAATTCATACCAATAAATCATTGAAGAAAATGCAGCTTTTCTCACTAACAAATAGTCCCATCTCAGTTTGGTTGCAAATGGTTAAGTCTTTATCCTAGATAAAAAACAGGAGTAATTTTCTATCATAGCAATAACTTCTTAATCAATATTATTGTAAATAATTAGAAACTAATCAGTTTACCCAATCTGGTTGTTGGTTATGCTGGTGATTAATAGGAAAATGAGAGCATCTTCTCTTTATGGATGGTAGATTTTATGCATGGTCTTTTTAGGTGTTAGATACATTTGGTGTTTCCTATTCCTCTTAAAAAAGTAAATACTTCATTAAAGAACAAATTAAAATCAAGGTCTTGTTTTGCTAAGAGCCAAAGTCAGCCTTTTAAAGGTGACTTGTGTAGAGGTAAGTATTGCCATTCACAAATTGTGTTAACGTTGCTAATGCACTTGCCAAAATAAGTCAAAGGCAGGACTTTCAGGATTCAATTTCAATTTTTTTTATGGTCCTTTAGGTTTTTTCTCTTCCAAAACTTTGGGTTTCTATTAAGAAGAGTAGCCAGACCACTGCTCTCTGCATTTTCTGGAGTAGGAGTCAAGGTTAATAATTTATGTTAAAAGCTGTTAAAGGGAAGCCAGCCTGTGACATTCCAAGCAGTTTCATTTTGAAGAAAAAGTTCTGATCCTTAAGAGATGGAAGAAATATAGTCTGAATTTCTTATATGAGGAGCTGTTTATTTCTATTGCTGTGAAACATGTCGTGCTGGTTTTAAAAAAAAAATCAACAACCAACCAAACCCTAAATCCCTCTTCCAAATATCCTCTGGGAGGACCTAATGCAAAAAGAATTTGGAAGAGGATATTACTTATCTGTGGACTTTAGTAAGTTTTCTTTGGGTTCATGCTACGATTTCTTGATAGATGTGGAATTAAAGTTCTCCAAGGGTACTGCTTGGTAAAGTTTTAATCTGCCTTTTCTTCTCAAGAGAAGAGGGGGAGGGTGTGTTTTGGATGATCTGACGAACAGAACAATCTGAAATGTTTATGAAACTATTTTGCTTCCATCTTTTAATAATAACCGAATATAAATTAGTGTGAGAGTGTTCCTAAAAACTACACTGTTGCTCAAAAACGAGAAAATATTGTGTGGAGTGTCAGAAAAGATAGCTTGGGAAGATTCCCTTTGAAAAATTATTTTGTCATAGGGACACATTGCAGGCTGGAAAATGAAATATTGATTGTTAAAAGCCTATTTTATGGTGCTCCATAGAAGCAACAACTCAGTTTTCTGTTGTATAGGAAGCTTTGCTTGAGAGGTCCCTGTTCCTTTGCCATTCCCAAGTGAAGCCTGGGTTGTAGTTCAGTCCCATGGCTTTTGAGCTGTTGATTGCTGTGAGAGCTTTCCCATCCTGAACCATGAACACACAGCATGCATTAATTCTCCCAGAAGGCAAGACAGATGAGCTTTCACCTAGAAAACACCTATTTCATTTAAAATGGATGACCTCAGAATGAAAACTGTAGTATTCCTGATATTTATATGAGGAAGACCTGGTTTATTTTTTTTCCCATGGAAGTATAAGTACTCTGAGTCCACTATTTTCCTGTGCTTTTGACATACCTGCCCTGGATAGACTCAGACAAGATTTTTACATTGCAAATGCATATAAGGAAATATTTTTTCCATAGTCACTTGTGCATTAGCTGGAAGCTTGTTCTGCAGTGAACCATGGGAAGCAGAGTGGACAGTTTGTGGAGCAGGAAATAAGATAATGATTTTTATCTGGAATTCAGGTCCTGTAGTGTTGGTCAGACTTTTTTGGGTATAAACACATCAGGGTTTTTGCAAGAGCTGCTGTAAAGCAAGTGCTTGTGGTTAGTTATCCAGATAGACCATGAATAAAATGAAATCTCTTAAGTCTGTACATTTTATAACCATTTCAAGTTTGCTGTAAAGCAGGAGAGTTCTCTTTTAAAGAATCTTTCTACAAACCTGCTTTCTAAAAGCAAGTCAACACATTACATTTAATGTGAGATTTTTGCTGATAGATCCTGTCTTGCCACAATGACTTTTCATCACGTGTCTTTTTTTTTTGTTGTTCAGCTTTCAGCCCTTTTTTTGAAGTTCTGAATGGTGTAGGATTACACTTGTCGTTCATAGATTTCCTTGAACAATGGAATAAATAGTGTTTTCTGTTTTACTTCAAAGAATTGCCAAGAAAATGCTTTTAGAAGAAATCAAAGCCAATCTTTCCTCTGATGAGGATACGTCTTCAGATGAGCAGCCGGAGGAAGGAAAAAAGAAACCTGCAAAGCAAACTGAAAACACAGGAGATAATGGTAAGCACCAAAAAGCATCTGGGAAAAAGGGATCCTGTGGCACCTCTCATGATTTCAAGGGCCACTTGGGAAAATGATGATTGTTAAAGTTTTCAACAAAAAATATTACTGATTTTGATACGTGGTTGCCACATAGAGGCCAGTGTACATGGTCATGAGGATTATCACCTCTTTTAGTATTCTGTATGTTTACTTTTTTGTTAGAGTCTGGTTTTTGTAAGCAATTAAGAAGTCCTGGGGGTTTGTGTGGGATAATCTCTACAGAACAGTAAGTTTTGCAAGCACTGAGGAGAGATTTGGCTAACACAGTCACTGGAACAGGCATTCTAAGCATTCAGGCAGTGGGAAATACTAAACATTAGAGGAAACTGGTATCTTGTTGCTTGTAATTCCCTGGGAAAGCACAGGATTTAGCCTAAATTAATTAAGATTTTAATTCTTGCCCAATTTGTGTAAGATAAGAAAGTGACTGGTATGCATGTGGTACTACTGACTCTTCTGTGTGACAGGAGAGAAGGAGAAGGAAGACAAGAAGTCTGAAAAGGACGAAGGTAATTCTGAGTCAGATTCAGAGGAGGAAGAAACATCCAAGAAGCCCAGATACAGACACAGACTGCTGAGGCAGAAGCTCACCGTGAGTGATGATGGGGAGTCTGGAGAGGAAAAAAAGGTGGTGAAACCAAAAGACAAAAAAGAAGGAGGGAAGCGGCGAAATAGAAGGAAAGGTACATAATCCACAGATTTTTTTTTTGGTCATAAAAACTACTTGCTTCTGTAAAGTGAATCCAAAGCTTGTCAGAATGAGATCTCAACCTTTGTCATTTTAAAATCTCTGTATAAACTTCCTTGTGTGTGAAATCTAGCATTCCCTTACCATTGTTTGATAAATAGTTTTATTTGAAATGTCAAATACAAGTGCAGCTCTCCCCACTCGCTGTATCCTCTGAATTGGATTAATCCTGTGGAGTCTTAGAATATCCATCCTAAACAGCAGAGGCAAGGCCAGGATGTCTAAATGTGGGGAAATCAGCCTTGTCCTTTATGTAATTTCTTTCTTGGACTGGCAGTAGTGCCTGAGGAATGTGTCCATGCTGGAATTGCAGTGGAGCAGGCTGGAGCTGAGCACCAGATGGCACTGTGAAATGAGCCTGGGCTGGGGCTTCATTGTTGCAGGCAGGAACAAAGAACCTGTGGGTGTTTCCTGGCCAGGAAGGTGCACTGGGCTCCCCTGATCCCTGTGTTTCACTAATGCCAGCCAGCTTTTGTGGTCTTCCACAGAACAAAAGATGCAATGTGATTTTTGTAGCATTTTCCTCCGTGAAAACTCTCATTTTTATCTGTTTGTGTATTCATGGTTTTTCCTCCCTTGTAGGATTAAAACTCCACCTACAGCATTTCATGCAGGAGGAATAACTGTAAATTACGTTTGAATTAGTGTGCAAATAAGAGGCAGCTCAGGGTTCTTTAGTGCAAGCCTTTGAAGTTGACTGCTCTCAGAAAGAACAATATATTTGATTTCAGTTTGCCCCTTTTAGCCCTATGTTATTAATGTTACCTTTTCCCATGTATGTAGAATAACTCATGTTTTAAGCCTTGTCATTCATGAAACAATTAAACTTGCCACTGTGTTCAAGGTCAAGCTGAAATTAAAGGTGTTAAATGCCATGCTGGTGTCTTCATTACCTAAAAATGCCAGTGATAGCTCCTCAAAGTAGTTAGGAGAGTATTGCTAATGCTGCTCTAGGTGTATTTTTAATTGCTTTTTGAGGCAGCTTTGAGCTTGCATTACCTGAGAAAATGCCAAGCCATAAATGTAGCAATGCAATTTTATATTTTGTGTGTAAATAAGGGCCCTTTTCTTGAAGTATTGTTATAAAATGACATGTAAAAAAGCATTTGAAACAAAAGCTTCTGTTTAACTAAAAATCACCTTTTGTTTTCTGAAGTTCCATTCTGTTCCCCACAGTTCTCCTCCATCATTTATGCTCTCTTCCATTTGCTTGTAAAATAAATGTAGATGTTCATGCATAAGGACTTCAAGGTTTGTGGCACAATAAGCCATCCACTAGGACTCAGCTAGTGCTTAAATTTTAACCTTTTCTTCTCTGTAGCCCTTTTATCCCTCTTGCTTCTTATAAATATGGGTCCCATATTGTCTGAAATGAACCTTGGCAGTGCTTGTTGCTCTTAAGCAGTTTGTGGTGCAGTGAGAAGCTTTGCAGTGATACTCACCATGAAATAAATGCTGCTTTCTTTTCCTAGTGAGCAGTGATGACTCAAATGACTCAGAGTTCCAAGAGTCTGCAGTGAGTGAAGAGGTCAGTGAGTCTGAGGATGACCAACGGCCAAGGACAAGGTATGAAGAAAACTGAACTGTGCTTACCCTGTGTTTATTTGGGGTTTTAACAGTGCAGTTTATGCAGGGAGATGGTAAAAGTTAAAACACTTTGGAGCAGTTCTTAAAAACCCTTGATGATATTTCTGTAGGAATTATAGAACATTAATTTATTTTGCAGCAAATGTGGGAATTTTGAATTTGTACCACAGTAGAGGGTTCAGAACAATTTGATAAGCCAGTACAAAAAAAAATCAACAAAAAAATTGACATTTTAATGCCAAATGCATCACTGTCAAGTGGTGGATTGCAGTATAAAACTAATGCTTTATGGTTCTGAGATTCTGTAAGGTTTTCTCACTGCTCTGTGTCCAGTGGACCAAGCAGGAAAGAATTTGGAAGTCAGCCCTAACTGCACAAAAGGAGTGCATATGTTATTAACTAATGATGTAGCACTCCTTTACCATTGTTTTTCAGTGAGGCAGAGGATTATTATGGTTAATCAGTAATATTGCCTTTTTGCTTTTTTATTAGATCTGCCAAAAAAGCTGAGGCTGAAGAAAACCAGCGCAGCTACAAACAGAAAAAGAAACGAAGGAGGATAAAGGTTCAAGAGGATTCATCGAGTGAAAATGAGAATAAGGTGCTGTGTCATGTCTTGAAGTAATAAATAGGGAGTTCCTGTCTCTTCTGCCAGCTGCTCAGGGTGTCTCAAACAGCCTCTGCACAAAAGACAGTGAAAAATTAAAACTTGTCTCAATGTCAGTTCAGGCTACAATTTGTAAAATGCCACCATTGTGGAGGTAGAACATTATGTTGGACTGAAATTTTCCTGTCTAGATCTTGATAAAAATAGCTTGATATTTAAGTAAATTGAATTTTTAATCTAAATGTAGATGAGCCAAATTGTAGATTAAGGCTTTGGTAGTGTTGGGGTTTCTTTTCTTGTGTGGTGTGGGTAAGGGCTGATCTGATTTAGCACTAGTATAACAGGAAAAAAGTGTTTTATTAATAATCATTAGTTACTATCAAATTATAGCAGTGCCTTCAGTACTGCCTTTGCACAGCTGGGCTTATCTTTGATATCTCAGAATGCATTACAGTTAAGGTGGCACTTCTTTTGTCAGGCTTTTACAAAGGCATTTTTTTCTTATTTGCTGAACTTCATCTGTATAAGAATTTCTGGGAGCTTGTCTCAAAAAGAAGGGTTTGCTGGTTTGTGCCATGATTTTCTTGCTAATGTGTACTTTATTTAATTTCTAATAGAGTAACTCTGAGAATGAGGACAATGATGACTCAAAATCTCCTGGAAAAGGCAGGAAGAAAATCAGGAAAATTATTAAAGATGATAAGCTTAGAACAGAAACACAAAATGCACTTAAAGAAGAAGAAGAAAGAAGAAAACGTATAGCAGAGAGAGAACGGGAGAGAGAGAAGTTGAGAGAGGTATGGTCTGGTTCCTGTGTTCTGTGAATTCTGTGAACTTGAATTCCTGATGATGTTTAAGATGATTAATTTCAACCTCAGTGTAATTTGATGAGTTATTTTTGAAAGCTGCTTACATGCAGCCTTACAAGCCACAAGTCTTGGCTGCAGTTTGCTGCAGGTTGATCTTGGTAAGTTTTATTTGACTGCTGTGACCTTAGAAAGGTGTTTCAGTTCCTTGCTGCTTCACTTCAGTGCCAGAGTAAGTTGTGATGCAGTAAAGAATTGGAAGTTTGTCTTTACAATAAATGAATGATGTAAATGAATGATGACTTCCAGTACTGGTAAATCTGAAGTATCTCAAACACTGGGTGTCACTCAGGAGAATATTCCTCTGATGCCCTGTTTCTGTTTGCAGGTGATAGAGATCGAAGATGCTTCGCCTCTGAAATGTCCCATTACAACCAAGCTGGTTTTAGATGAAGATGAAGAAACCAAAGAACCATTAGTGCAGGTTCACAGGAGTATAGTGACCAGACTGAAGCCACACCAAGTAGATGGTAAGGAAAGAGCTTAAAGAATAAAAAGAATTTTTTTTCTCTCCAGGGACACAGCACCTTACACAGACTGAATTAGAATAAAGAAAACTCCCTGACTGGTAAAACCAGAATGTGTCTTCTCTTCTCCCTGCCCCCAAGTTCAGGCAATCTGCATCCTTACAGGAATATTTTCCACCCCAGTTGCCACATCTTCAATGAAGCTGTGAATACAATCAAGTTCAAGACAAACACCATCCCACATACAACCTACAGGACAGAAATGAATCCATAATTATCCTGACAACTGCTTTCCTAAGAGTTAACATGATCTCAGTGATCACAGCATGCTCTTACTGGGTGAACTTTAATAAAATGAATGTTTAATGAGAAAACTTTCAATAATTTTCTTCAGGTGTTCAGTTCATGTGGGATTGCTGTTGTGAATCTGTAAAAAAAACCAAGACATCTCCTGGCTCTGGCTGCATTCTTGCTCACTGTATGGGCCTGGGGAAAACATTACAGGTAAGAAACAAAATGTATTTCCAAGTGCTGTGTAGTTCTCTTGCAACTCAGAACAAGCAAATAAATACAGCTGACAGGAGAGAGGCTCCAGGAACCTGTTTCTAAGACTGGAATAATCTCAAGCAGATTGTGGTTTTTTCTGTCCTCCTCATTCATTTTTTCCCCTTAAATGATTTATTTTCTTGGCTGTTGTTAAATTAATTTGCTGCTGATAAAGTACAAGTTTATCAGATTTGGTTGTTTTTATTTTTTAATGTCAGACCTTGTGTGTAAAGGCAGATGCTGGTGGGTTTGTGGGGATTTTTTGAGTGACAGAGAGCTGAGGATGATCAGAGAACAGAGGCCACTCCCAGTATGACCGGTTCAGGCCAACCAAGCTGCAGCTGTGGTTGGGCTGGTGCACAGCAGGATTTTAAGCCCAGCTCCAGCATATTTGTAAATTTGCTTTGTTTAGGGAGATGGGAGTGACAGCCACAGTATTTTGACAGTCTGCAATTTTACAGAACACTTCAAAAATCACCTTTGAAAGGTGTATTTTTACAGACTTGTTCCTGGCTTAGGTGATGTGGTGCCTGGGGAGTTAATCAAACCTTTTAGTGGAGATTTGCAATGCTTTGCAGAGCTGTTGTGTAGGGGATTTTTGCCACCTGCACTTTACACACCATGTAGTTTGATGAAATACTTAGAGCAGAAGGTATTTTTATAGTGATCCAGATGTGTTAATGACAGTAATTTTGGCTGTAACTTCTTGATAATCAAAGAAAACCATAGTTAGAAACATCTATCAGTCTAAACCATTTCGAAGGTTGGGGTTTGAAGCTGAAGTGGTTGTTTTTTCCATATGTGTCCATTTGCCAGTCACTGCTGTGCTCTGTGATGCCATTTTTGTTGAGCTCTTAAAAGAACTGAACCAGCCAGGAGTTCTAGCAGACTTTGCCAGCTGCAGGGATGTCAGTAGAGATCAGGGAAATCAGGGAACTGGGGACTTGCTGGCCAGGACAGAGGACTGTGGTCATGAGACTGCCTGGGTAGTTTTGTCTTACACAGAACCACCAGTAAATCCTTTTCTTTCAAAAGCACTTTGCTGCCCAGTGTTCCAAGCACAGTCATGCAGTTTAAAATTCCTCTGTTAAATCAGAATTGCCACATACCAGGATTTGCTGCAGAAAGAACTTCTGCTGTTGTACATCCAAAGGGAGAGCTGGAGCAGCCATGGGATCACTGACTCTCCTGCAGTGCTGCCTTTGTTTGCTGCTGCTCAAAACAGGCAGCCCAGCAGAAGTGACACCAAAAGGTTTTTGGGTTTTTCCCCAACATACAGCCAGGCTGGCTGCAGGGTGAATCCTTGGAAAACACTGCCATAACCTGCTGCAGAGCTCTGCTGAGAGAACTTGCCTTGAAATACCTTGAAAAAAAGTGTGAGAAACTGCTTTAAGACTGAAGTTCACTTTTAAGAAACTTGGCTGTGAATTTATTTTATGTTTGGCATGAATGTTGGGGGAAAGCTTAAAAATGATCTGATAGAAATGTTTGATTTATGAAAATGATTAGTGAAATGTAAAAGGGAGGGTTCTCTATGAAATCCTTCAGCAGTTCAAAAGTATCTCAGTATGTGAAGGATGTGTGCAGCCATGGAACACAGAGTAAGGAGTGTATGAACTCCAAATACACCTGTATGAAAATTTAACCAAAACTTCTATTTGTTTAACCAAAAAATATATTTAAACAAGGCTGTTGTTGGTAATTTAATTACATAATTGAATAGATAAGATCTTTCTGAATAGATAACATCTTTCTTTCCTGATGTTTATTTGCTGTTCTGCCTGTTTTTTTCTGTTGCAGGTGGTTAGTTTTCTCCACACAGTCTTGCTATGTGACAAACTGGATTTTCGGACAGCTCTGGTCGTGTGTCCACTCAACACTGCCTTGAACTGGCTGAATGAGTTTGAAAAATGGCAAGAAGGTTTAGAAGATGAGGAAAAACTAGATGTAAGAGGCTTAAAAAGAGTTCTTCATGAAATAACTGGATGATTTGCATAATTGGGAAGCTCCACCACTTAAAGGCTCAGAAATGTGCTTTAATTATGTGAAAAATCTACTTGCATTAACAGATCAGAAGTATTAAAAATTAGACCTCTGTTGAATATTTTAAGAGGAATTAAAAGGATTTTTTTTTCCCTTTGGAAGGTCTATGAGCTGGCAACTGTGAAGAGGCCTCAGGAGAGGAGTTACATGCTGCAGCACTGGCAGGATGAGGGAGGTGTGATGATCATTGGCTACGAGATGTATCGAAACCTGGCACAGGGCAGGAATGTGAAGAGTAGAAAACTCAAAGAAATATTTAATAAAGCTTTAGTCGACCCAGGTAAGTGAAAATTTGGACAGCTTGTGTAGTTTGGGCTTCCAGGTTTATGTATATGAGCAAAGAAAATAAATAGTGTTGGTAAGATCCATCAGATTATTTTTGTTGGCTTTTGCTGGGTTACAGAAATTTGTTCAGAATCTCCCCCATCTGCTTTTGTAAATAGATTTCTGTAACAGTGTTTTCTATTAAATCAAATACAAGGAATATTTTCTAGAAACTTTTCCTATTAAGTATTTTTATTTGCTGGCTTTGCTTCCTTTGCAAAGTAATTGGAAGTGCCTGTTGGGGACCCAAGGCTGTTTTAATCTGTTAATTTGTTACAACCACAAGCTGTTTTGTCCTTGATGGAAATCTACCACTAAGGGGGCAACTACACATGAAAATAGTAGACAATGTACCTTAGAAGTATGAAAAAAACAACTGTTAATGAAGTGCTAATTAAGGGAATGCAGATTAAGCAGTTAATTATTTTTTCAGTCTTGAGAAACAGATGCCTGGTTTGAGCTGAGCTGAACTTAGCAAACTCGTGTCAACATTGGGAAAGTCAACCTTGAAATAACTCCTTAATTATTTCTGTAGAATCTTGGAATTTTAAGGTTGGAAAAGACCTCCAAGGTCCAGTGCAGACTCTCCATGCCCATTAAACTGTGCCATGATCTTCCATGTCTACTCATTTTTTACACTTCAGGGGTGATGATTCCACCTCCCTGGGCAGTTCCTTCTATGCTTAACCACTCTTTCAGTGAAGAAATTTTTCCTAATATCCAACCTGAACATCTCCTGGCACAACATTTCGTGTTGCCTCATCACTTTCTCTATTTTAACTAATTGCAGAAAGACAGAAGTGCCTGTGTGTTGTTACCCATTAATTTTTGGAGCCATTTGGATTGGCTAAATGTGCATTGCAAGATTCTCTTGCTCTCTTGGTGGGTCAGCATGGACAGTTGCAGATTCCAGTGCAGGAGAAAACCATTTGCTGGCTTCTGCTGGGACTGGAAATTGGGAAACCTTGGCCTCTGGGAGCACTTCCCATTCAAAAAGCTGCAAATTTGGGATTTGAATGCTAATTTAATGAGATGTATCTGGTGAATACTGCTGGGGTGAGATATTATATGGGAGAAGCTTGTGTTGCACTGTCAAGGGGAGCAGAGGGGGAAGGTTTAGCCAAAGTTTATGGGTGGAGAAGTGATTTCATTAATTAACTAGCTCAGCTATGTGGAAGAATGGAAGAATGGCAGGATTTCATACACACAAAGGGTTTCCAGGCTGCCTTGTGCCACTGCTGGAGAGCTGTTGGGTTATTGATCACTGCTCTGCTCTGCTTGAAGCAATTCAATAACTTGAATTTTTTTTTTTTACTTGTTGCTACTTAACAACATTTCTGGTACTGTTTAACTTGGAGATTTCTCTTTAACTGGCAGTTGTATAAAGTTCTTGTAGACTTCAGAGGAACAGGAGAACTGTGTGTACATATCTATATATATCTTTTATGTATTTCAATATATTAACAAGTGCAGTAAGAAGGGTGAGAAGATAAAGATTTTGAGGAGGGATTGCATGAGTAGCAGTTTTTAGCCTAAGAAAAATCCAACTAAACTGACCAATTTTCCACCATTTTAGAGCTGCTTAGTGAAAGGAGTGTTGTCAGTTGGTTTTGACGTGATTAGGAGAAAGGAAAGGACAGAATTTATTCAGATTTGTGGCAAATTGGGTTTTATTGCACAGTGTTTTAGCAAGAGAGAGGCTGTGGAGTTTCCCACTTCTGTCAGGTCTGCCCCTTTCTCATAACCCTTATCTCAGATGGAGAAAATGATCTAAATGATCCCCTGAGGTCCCTCTAAGCTTTACATTCCTTTATCATATTTTGAGGAATGTTCTGTCCATAATGATTTGCATTTGTGTTTTGGAAGAACAAGGGAAAAACCCCACAAACTGATGAAAATCCCTGCTGCTGAACTGTGGCCAAGATGTTAGTTCAAGATATCAGTGCTGCATTTCTGCCAAACTAACCATGAATAATTGTACTGAGATAGGTTTTTTTCATATTTTAGTGTCATTCAAATACTCTAAACAGCAGGTTTTGAGGTGGTTTTTTTTAATTTAATTTCTTTAACTTCATGTGAATGAATCAGTCTTTAATGAAGTGAGGACTAGAGAAAGGATCTATCACTGCTAGAGATGGTTAATTAAAATTAAGAGAAGGCTTTGTGTGTATCCACTCAGTGTTTTCATTCTGTCAAAACTGGGAAGGTACAAAAGTCATGAAATAATCTGGGGAAATGTTTCTGTGGCAGGTGGGAAAATTGAGAAATACATTGGCTTGGACAAGCCTAAGTGCATTTGGAATTCATATGTGGATTTTCATAATTGTCTTCTAGACTCGTTTCAAAAGTTTGGGGTTTGTTTTGTTTGGGTTTTTTGCTTGGAAAGAAATATCTTCTTGATTCCTTTCTCTTCACATGTAAGATTTAAATCACTTTTAAATCACCTTAAAATGACATGATTAAGGTGAGTGGCCCTGGTGTGTGTGTAGTCAGAGGTGTAATTGATTCTCTGTTGTTGATCAGTGCCCCAGAATTAATTTTATTCTTTACAAGGCAGTTTGAATTCAGTCTGAGACAAAATATTCTCAGGAAATTATAAAAGATTAAACTGTCCTTGCTGACAAATCCTCCTTTGCTCCTCAAATATTGGCCTTTTTAGTGCTGAATTGCTGAACCCAACTGGTGGCTTTTCTCCAAGGTGCAGCAACTTCTCATGAGCTGCTTTCAGAGCTGAGAATGCTGGAACTGAGGTCAGGTTTAAAGCTGGTAAAACATTTATTCTGAGTTACTACTTGGATCCTAGAATATCTTTTACTTCATTTTCAAGGAAAGAAATTCCAGAAATTGTGCTAAGTCTGAAAACAATTAAGAGTAAGTCTGTTCTGCCAAGTTGGGTATTATTTATCTTATTATTAGAGTTGCTTTGCATACTGTGGGAATGTGTTGTGGTGTGGTTTTGACATTCCTTGTGCAGCTCACTTAAACCAGACTGATACTTTATCTCCTGGAAGAAAGCTGAGGACATTCCTGAGGTGACTTTCAGCTGCAAGGTGGCAATTCACTTGTCTGTAATTCAGATCAAATCTGGTTGTGTTTTATATTATCTAAGACTTCTGATTGTACTCTGTTCCCCTAGGGATATTCTTGCCTTAATGAAAAATTTCAGGTTACCTGGATTTTGGGTGTTTTGGGATTGCCCAAGTGTCAGTAGATGGCAGCCTAAAGCTGGAGAGAAGGAAGTTTTACTCAGTTTTGACAGGGTAGATGGAGGTGCAGCCATGCACAACCAGCAGCAGGAACAGACCATTTTAACAGGAATGTGCTGCAAAGCTGAGTTTAATCCTTGCCATGAAGACTTTACAAGTAACAGCCTTGATTTTACCAGAGTGGCTACTCTGAATGCTCTGAGTGCAAAAGCTGAGAACCCAATCAGTGCTAAAAAATCTCACTAAAACACAGATAAACAGTTGAAAAAAAAACCCCTTAAGTAATATTGGTAGAATAAAATTTGGATGCTTTTGGCTGTCACGTTCTTTGTGGCAATAAAATATTGTGGAGAGATTTAATATTGTTTCTTTCCAGGTCCTGACTTTGTGGTGTGTGATGAAGGACACATATTGAAAAATGAAGCATCTGCTGTCTCTAAGGCAATGAATTCTATTAAATCTAGGAGAAGGATAATTCTGACAGGAACACCACTGCAGAATAATCTTATAGAATGTGAGTAGTTGTCTTTTATTTCCTTCAGTACACTTTTGCCTGTCAGCCATAGAAGATATATTTAGTTTGATTGCAAGAAAAGGATTTGAAGCAGTGCAGCTGCCTGCTAGGCTTCTCTGTATTTAGATTTATTTTCTGTTTGCCTTAATCCCAGCACTGTGCTTTCCATTTTGCACCACTCAAGTCTGATCTGTTCCTCCTAGATCACTGCATGGTTAACTTCATTAAGGAGAATTTGCTTGGCTCAATTAAGGAATTCCGGAATCGATTCATCAATCCCATCCAGAATGGGCAGTGTGCAGACTCCACCCTGGTGGATGTCAGAGTGATGAAGAAACGTGCTCACATCCTCTATGAGATGTTGGCTGGCTGTGTTCAGGTGAGAACAGTTTGTCCCTAACTCATCACTTCATTTAACTGCAAGGAAGGAGAGGAGTTTTTGTCTCACTCTGATGAAATCACCCAAAGACCTGTAAACATTTGATTTGAGAGCTCCATAAATCTTTTAACTTAAATATTTTCACTGATTGTTAGATCCCTGCATTATTTGTGACTAGAAAAACTTCATAGATTTTCTCCAAATGTCAGTGTATTCTAAAATACAAGTATTAGAGGATACAGCTATTTCCTGGTAGGAGACTAGAACATTTTGTGGTAAAATAGGACATTTGTTGCTCTGAAATACTCCATTTTAATTCCATGTGCACATTAAAGAACTGCCTTGAAGTTCAGAAACTTGAAGAACTGCACAGAAAGTTGCTGGTCCATAGTTTGTCAGTTGTTTCTGATCTGTGAGAATCAGAACAACGGAAAACAAGACAGAAGGAAAATTATTCAAGTTCAAAAGGGTGAAGAACTTGTTACTTTATAGACCTTAGATAAAAAAAAAGGTTTGGATGGAGCCCACATGGATTTTCTCCCAGCCCTGTGCAGAGCAGATCCTGGCCATAGAAAGCAGCTCTCTCTTGTGGTCTTTGGTGAGTGGAGAGACAGAGCAGTGTCAGAGTCAAAAAAACCCCAAACAGAAGTAAAATCTGGTGTTAGTATTCTAAAAAAAACCCCTAAAAGTAGTTCCCAGAGCAGCTCCTGGAGCTGCAGTGAACTTTGCAAGGACTTGCAGCTGGACATGACTTTAGCAGGTCCCAGATTTTGGCCTGAGGAGCACCTGAGTGGGGCAGGTGAGTTCCTGCTGCAGGTCTTGTAGTGAATTGTATTTCCTGGGCTGATTTTCCTCCTCTGGGGCTGGAAAGCACCAGAGTCACCATCACTGATCCCACGGTGCTTTGTCCTTTGAGATGCCCCAAGTCCTGAAGCTCTCAGGAGTCGTTCCCATGTTTCTGTGACTGAAGCACTGTTTGTCACATTGCAGAGGAAGGATTACACAGCATTAACCAAGTTCCTGCCCCCCAAGTACGAGTACGTGCTCGAGGTGCGTATGACCCCGATCCAGTGCAAGCTGTACCAGTATTACCTGGATCATTTGACAGGTATGTGCCTGCAGCTCTGATGGCATTTGATAAAGGGGCATTTTGCCACAGTTGGTAGGTGAAAACCAACTTTCTGAACATTGTCCTAAGCACTGAAGTGGTTGGACAGCAAATAGGCTGGGGTTTTTTAGGTTTTTTTTTGTAGTAGAATACTGCAGCATTACAGGTCATTAAAGGTAGCTCAGATTAGTTAGATTCATTGAGACCTAAATGCAAATGCTGTTTGGTGTTTTCCACCCTGGGCTCCTTTTACAAAACCTAAATAGACATTTCTGTCTTTTTAAGAGGATTTGTGTACATTCCTGTACTGGGGAGCAGTGTGCTTTTATGTAAAAAATATAATCATGTTTCTCATTATCAAGAAAAAGGAGAAAATCTAATTTTGACAACTTTAACTAGGAGGAAAAATGGCTGTGAGTGAGTAATTTGAGCCCTTTTACAAGAGATGTTGCAGTATGATGTGCAGCTGGAGAGAACACTCAGATCTGCACTGTGCCGGGCTCTTCAAAGGGGAGCAGAGTGTGGCAAACTCACTTCAGGGCTCACTCTAAAACCTGAACTTTATTGTCAGGTGTAGGTGGTGGCAATGAAGGTGGAAGAGGCAAAGCTGGAGCTAAACTATTCCAGGATTTCCAGATGTTGAGCAGAATCTGGACTCACCCTTGGTGTTTGCAGCTGGACTATATTAGCAAAGAAAATAAGGTAAATTAGATATATCAAAATACTCTCACTTGAGAACTTTCCAAATAAGCTCTGCCAAACTCTAGGTAAAGTTTCATCAAATTAATGGAAATCTTTGTTGCTGTGGGGTCATTTTGCTGCTGGTTTTGTCGTATTTTTCTTGCTGGGTATGTTGTCATTCCTAAAACATTTTGCAAGGCCAGGCCTTTGTAGAACTTAGCATTGTTTAAATGAAGAGTAAGCAGATGGCTAAAGGTTTAATAAAAGCTTCTGGGTGAACACAGTTAATAATTTCTGTTTTTTTCTTTTGAGGGCTATTTTGATGAAGACAGCATGGATGACTTCATAGCTTCAGATTCAGAAGAAACTTCCATGAGTTTAAGTTCTGATGAATACACAAAGTAATTGACTTTTTATTTAGTTTGTTGATGTTGTTTTCTTATGGAACTGAAGTGATTTCTATAAAGTGAATGTTTATTTTGTATTTTATGTGTCTGTTAGAATATGGTTTTTTTCAGTGGGATTTTAAAAAAAAATAATGGGGTGTATAATGTTGCTTTTTAGGAAAAAAAAATCCAAGGGGAAAAAGGTGAAGAAAGAGTGTAGCTCAAGTGGAAGTGGCAGTGATAATGATGTTGAAGTCATTAAAGTCTGGAATTCAAGATCTCGTGGAGGTGGGGAAGGAAATGTAGAAGATCTTACAAACAACCCTGCATCAACAAAGTCAGATGAAGGTGAGGATAACACAGAGTGATGAAAACGTGAGGCAGCTTCATTTTGCAAAAGGCAGTTTGAGAGGGCTGGAATTCAGGAATTCTGCTGTGTGGCAGAATGGCAAATTCCTTAATGGTTACAGCTCCTGCTACTTCTCATTATGTATTTATCCTGGAAAAACAAGGGGCATCAACTTTTAACTTGGGGATTTTCAGTCAGGGAAGCTGCACAGTGAATTTTTTTAATTCAGAAGTACAAAATTATATAACCTGGAAGATTAACAGAAAGATTAGGAAATATATCTGTCATAATTTGTTGCATCTGGAATTTGAATTGGGTGCTTAGCAAGTAGACCCAGTGCAACAGGAACACAAGACCTTTCTAAAACTGTTATTCCAACTTCTTACAGCCTCACACTTAATTTTTGGGTTTTTTTCCTGTAATAATCTAGCTTCTGTCTTTAATCTGGTATCACAGAGATATTTTTCTGATTCTGTTATTTCATATGTGTCTAATCTCTTTCCCTAAGTAATTTAAAAATTTTGGGACAGTTCAGGTGAGAAATCTTTTTTTGCTCCCATCCCAATGGGATCATCTTGTAAATGTGCAAGGGGTGGAGGGTGTGTCTGTAAAACATTTGCACACAGAGATCAAATGTGTTAAAGGAGCTACATTATAAGCAGGGTGAGTTTGTTTCTGCATCCCTTAAATATTTAACTCTTGGAATTGCTGATAGTGCAAAGGCTGTTTTTTCTTTGCCTCTTTAACTCTTTTCATACCACTTAAGTCTAATAATGAGGGAACAATTCTGTAGTTCAGACATTCAAAGCATTTAAATGAGGACTGTGTTCTCATCTTTGATTTTTCTTTTTTTTTTTTTCCCCTTTTTAATAGGCAAAGCTACATCCTCTTCCAATCCTGGCAGCCCAGCTCCAGACTGGTACAAAGATTTTGTCACTGATGCAGATGCTGAGGTGTTGGAACATTCTGGAAAAATGGTGCTGCTCTTTGAAATTCTTCGAATGGCAGAGGAGCTGGGAGACAAAGTGTAAGTTCTGCACGTGTTATTAAAGGCTTTAGGAATATATTAGTCTGACAGTGTTCCCCATCCATTCTTCATTCTGCTGGGGCTGTTTTCTCATGGTACACTCCTTTTTGTCAGGGATCTTCCCACACCTGCATGTGCTGCACTGAGGTCTTGCTCTGTTTGTCTCAAAGGTCGTATCAGAAGAGAGGAGGGAACAAAAATGAAGCAGTACAATAATCAAAATAACTCCAGAGATGAATTCTGTGTTTCCCTGTTTCTTTTTTCAGCCTAGTGTTCAGCCAGTCCCTAATATCTCTGGATTTGATAGAAGATTTCCTGGAGCTGGCTAACAGGGAGAAATCTGAGAGAGATAAGCCTTCTATCTACAAAGGTGAGCATCTCCTTCAACAGCTGCAGTGTTCAGAGCTCTTTCACAAGTCTCTGTTCAGTGCCCAGGGACAAATCAGTGTTTTCATTAGGATATTGCATGCTCTGGACTGTTCCTGAGGCTTGGCAGGATTATTGGGCTCCCCTGCAGGAGGTCTCTGCTGTCCCATGATGGACTCTCTGATTTCACTCTCTATCATCCATGCTTGTTGTAGCCTAAGCAGATTAAATGTTCATATCTGAGAGAAGGCATTTTGTTCAATTCTGCACAAAAATGATGTTAAATTCTGGTGTGTGGCAAATCCTGATCCTTCCTCCTGGGAGAGAGAGAGTGAAAGAAAATGAAGCTGCTTTAAACCAGTGTTAAAACATGGAAAATGTGAATTTAGCTTTATATGCACAGCAGCAGGTTGGCTTATGGATTTTATAAGGGAGCAAGTATTGAATTAATATTATTAATTATCCTGGTGATGCTCAAATGGCATGGAATTCCTCACTGGGATGTTCCCAGAGCTCCTGAGGATGCTGTTCCTCCTTACCCAGAGTTTCATTCCCAGGACATGTGGATTGAAGAACTCCTTCAAGTCTGCCTTTCCTTTCCAATCTCATCCAGCTCTTCCACGTGTTTGCACTTAGAGATAAGGGAAAAATGGCTCAGTGATGGTGACTGGAGATCTCCAGTACCTGTCTCTCACAGATTTATTGTTCCTGCCTGAATTTTGTCATCTCAGACATTACAAGCTGTCTTTTTGAGGAACTGTGCCTTTATTTTGAGATTCTAAAGAGGTTGGAGTTTTTATTTGTGATAATTCTGGCCAGCAAAAATTACATCATGGAGGATTCACCTTTCCTAACAGAGCTCACCAATCTGCCTCCACAATGGATGGAATTGAGCAGTGTTGCTCCCCAAAATGTTGTTTTCTTTATGATTGATGGCTCAGGGATATTAATTTTGTGTACATATACCTTGGTGGCCAGAGAAGGTGGAAGGTTACTGTGGACTGGGGAGAGAAGAAAATCCTCTATCAGCTGTAGTTATTTTTTCCCCCAATCTGACAAGAAGTTCCTGTAACTCACAGGGTAATTAAACTCAGAGATTTTGCTGGATTTCAGTTCCAAAATGAGTTTGACCTTTGAAATCTCCTTTGGAGCATTGACTTATCAGTGCTGGTTGTGTGGGAGATTGACTGACTGACACTGGTGCTGTAACGTGAACCTACCTGGATCAATTGGAAAAGTGCAATTAGTGCTGCAGCACCTAAAGATGAGATGTAACAACATCTTTGGGACTCCTAAAATTAACTTTGGCTCCAAGTTAAGGCATAGCTCTGCAAATTTATAAATACAGCTAGAAAGTGTGAAAAATAAGAGGACATCCCCCTACCAAAAAAAGCTCAAGTGTTTTCAAATAATTCAATTAATTTAACCTCAGAACTATTTTTTTTTTTTTGATTATAAATTTCTGGTTTTGAATTCCAGTTGGCTACCAGTCTGGTTATTTACACCATCCAGCATTTTCATAACTTGGCTGTTGCATTTCCAGGTGAAGGAAAATGGTTCAGAAATATTGATTATTATCGCTTGGATGGCTCAACCACAGCTCAGTCCAGAAAGAAATGGGCTGAGGAGTTCAATGATGAAACTAATGTGAGGTGAGATATATGTGCTTTATTTCCTCCTTTTGCTTTCTTTTTGTTCCCTATTTGTTATTACTTATGTTAGACCTCAGGACCAGGCAAATGATGATCAGGGACAAACTTGTATTTGGATGAAGTTAAGGAGCTTCACCTTTCTAAAATGGTTTAAAAACTAAAATATGTAATGGTGGTGCAGTAATTTATAATGTGCAGGGGGGAAAAAAGGTAAAATTAAGAAGTGAACTAATCCACTGTTAATACTTTTAAATAGTTTATTCTGTCAGGTGTCTGTCAAGAACTGGTTCCAAGGTAAACCTGAGTGAGGTTTTTTGAAGCTCAAAAAACCCAGATATATCAAAGAGACAGTGTCATTGGAGAGTTACCCTGAAAGTTTGCAGGCCAGGAAAGAGTTTCAATGGCATGGAATCTGCCTGTTTAAAATTATGGTTTAATTTGATATAACAAATTTCATTAGAGCTTGAAAATGCAAACCTCAAAGTTTTTTCTTCCCTGCCAGTTTTTGTTAACAGCTAATTTGCAAAAGGCCTTGATGTGTATTTTTGGGAGTGTATGTTTTGCTAAAAGTGTTGTTCCTGTAAAATCTGCATCTGTTTTATACTTAATACATTATTTTAATGAAGTTTTAGAAAGTTATTTCAGTGTATGAACAACTCCATAGTAACCCAGCAACACAGGAGCAACAGTTATTTTCCAAAACACTCAAATTTTGCAACTTTCCTCTGTTCCAGAGGCCGCTTGTTTATCATATCCACTAAAGCAGGTTCCTTGGGAATAAACCTGGTGGCTGCTAACAGAGTCATCATCTTTGATGCCTCCTGGAACCCCTCCTATGACATCCAGAGCATCTTCAGGGTTTATCGCTTTGGGCAGAACAAGCCTGTGTTTGTGTACAGGTTTTTGGCTCAGGTATGTTTCTGGCTGCACTTTCTGGGCTGTTTTTCCTCCTGCAATCAGATTTGGGACTGTGAGGACTGTACCTGTTTGGGCTGGTGTTGGAGTCTGTAGTGACCCAAGTTGATCCAGTCATATTCCAGCTCTGATCTGGAGCAGCGTTTGGCCATGGAAGGAGCTCATGAGGGAAAGAGTGGTAAAATAAATGGCACATTATTTCCTGTACAGTCCCCCTTGTCTGACACTTTGTGTGACCCAAACTCTGGAATTCCAGCAGTGATTCACATGTCCAGACCCAGATTCAGAACAGGAATCTCAGCCTTTTTCATTTGCACACCACTAAAAGCTCTGAGTGGAGCAGTCCCTGCAGAGGGTGGTGGTGGTGGTGGTAGGGAAGAGCCCCTTCTGCAGGCCCTGATGGTCCACCTGGGGAGACCAGTTAATTTTTGTAAAAAAGTATCCAGTCCTGACTTGAAAACTCCTCTCACACCCTGCAGATCTTAAAGATGGGTAATAACTGGGGTGAGCACTGATCTGTGCTTTATGTCAGGCCATTATATCTGTTAGGAAGTGCCTTGCTTCAGCTTCTGGTTCCTCAGGTGTGACAGAGGAGCCTGGAAACCTTTCCCAGTAGCACTTAACCCTTGATCCAGTCACTCTTTCCATCCCAGCTGAAGCAGATCCTTGTCTGGGACACATAACTGTTAGAAATGGGGTTTTTCTTCAGGCTTCAGTTTATTTTTGTAGTTTTCTCTGTGCACTTTTGAACTGTTGATACCCTTTTTAAATTACGCTGTTCAGAACAGGCTGTGCTGTTCTTGTCCTTCTCAGTCATCTTTTTTTTTTTTTCAAAAAATAAGTAATTTTCCTTTTTTTCATCGAAGATCTAATTTTTTTGTACACAGCTGTGGTGAATTAGACTTGACTGCCTCCCTTCCCCTCTCCCCTCCACCACAGTGATATGGTATCTGTTTTCCTTTTTACAGCCTGCTCAAAGCAGCAAAATAAGGTACATGCTGTGAAAATTGCCATTTTTTGGTCATAATCCTTCTTTGGGGAATTGAAGCAAAACTGGATCTCTTAAAAACACCACTAAAAGACCAATTTTCTTCCTCTAGTCAACAGCTAGAAGACATCTGTCCCATGCACAATTCCTGCTGTGCTGCTTCCAGCAGGTTTTTTTCTTTTATTGCTCAGCAAACAAAGGGCTTGAAAGTGGTAGAAACTTGGTCATGGTGAAGCCTTGAGAGGCTGCCCAGAACAGAGGCTAGCCAGTGTTAAAGGAATCAGGTGGGGATTTATTAAAAAGGCCTTCCAAGGAAAGACAAGTATCTGCCAGGGAAAGCTGGAGTTTCCCTTGGAATGGAGAATGCAAACCCCTCACCCCTGCCAAATTATAATTTTGCAATTAAGGGCTTTCAGGCAAAGATTTGGGAATAGGAATAACAGTTCTTCACTAGGAATATTAACAACAGAAATCCATAACCCAAGACACAAGGGTACACCTTGGGCAGTACAGAGCCCAGCCATGGCTCCACCCAAGATGGACCAGGAGTCACAAGTTTCACACTTTTTAAGTTTTGGTCCATTTACATATTGGGGTTAATTGTCCAATTACAGCTTCAGGTAGCGAAGTCCCCTCCCAATTTGCTCTCCTCAATTCACTGTTGTTTGCACTTTCTGGGCCTGGAGCTGCAGTGGTGTCCTTGGTTCTGGGGCTGGGAAAGGTTTGTTTTGTCTGACTGAGCTGTGAGGAGAGCTGGCTAACACTTTCTGTGAAGTTCAGAGTTACACACCAATGCTGCAGAATCTGGAAAATACAAAAGCTGAACCTTAAGGCCTCGACGGAAACAAAGCAAACAGAGCTGCTGGGTTGTTATTTTGGCTTTTTTAACCCTGCAAATATTCCTGGTGGTGAGCAGTGGGTGTGTCTGTGTGCAGGGAACCATGGAGGACAAGATCTACGACCGGCAGGTGACGAAGCAGTCGCTGTCCTTCAGGGTGGTGGACCAGCAGCAGGTGGAGCGGCACTTCACCATGAACGAGCTCACCGAGCTCTACACCTTCGAGCCAGACCTGCTGGATGACCCCAACTCAGAGAAGAAGAAGAAGAGGGTCACCCCCATGCTGCCAAAAGTGAGTGGTGGCCATCAGCAGCAGGGATTTTGTGCTGCAAAAACAACCTGGGGCTGTTTGAATGTAGTGTAGGGCAGTGCGGGCCACTTGGAGTGGAAGGGAACAGCAGGAAACACAATAAAATCCATAATTAATACAACAAATCCTGTAATGAGCTGGGTGAGGAGTTCCCCCTCAGTGTAATTGACACTATGAGGGGAAGATACTCATTAAAAGACCCAACTTTTAAGTCAGAACAGACATGAATTATTTACTCTTAACTTCCACTGTTTGATTTCATTCATCCCCAATCCCTGCCCAGCTGGAAAGGGCTGCTTTGGAATTTCAGTTCAAAAAAGGCATCTTAAGGCTGAATGATCACTTGGTGACCTTTGCTGTGTTTAAGTACAGAAATAAGGACATTACCATGTACAGAATAGTGAAGTACAGTCCATGAGCTGGACAGAGGCAATGTTGGGGCACTGGGTGTCCCTCAGGACTGGCCCTGCTGTTGCTCCCCTGCCCTGGGCTCATTCCCCACTCCTCATTCAGGGAATTAGAATTGAAGTCACTTCTTTATTTATGTGAGATGAAAACTTGGCTCAGTTGAGGTCATGTAATGCAGATTGGAAAAGCAGATGAAAATCATGGTTCAGATTCAGCTGGATATGGTGGATCAGTATGTTATACTACCTCAGGACAGAGACATGTGGTTTACTGTGGTTCCATACTCAGGGAAAATTCACAGCTCCATGAATTTTGATCTCAGGATTAGAAGAATTTGCTTCTTATTTAATTTTTTTTATTATTTTTAACTTTAGTATTAAATGTTCAGCTGGTTGAGAAAAACATATGAATTACACCATAACTTGCATTCCTTCATGGAAGATTTCCTTTCTAATACACTGATCTCTCCATAGCATTTAATTTCCATCAGGATTTAAAAAAGACAAATGGCTATTTTATAATTCAAACTGCTTTTTCAGTCTCTCTTCATATTTTCATTCATCACTGGGATTTTGTCTGAAAGCTTACAAACCAACTGATAATGATTATTCTATCAACAAGCTAAACAAATAATTATTCTGATGGTTTTTTATGTGTAAGGTGGATTTATTTTTTTTATTGTAAGATTGAACTAAGTGTGAGTTTATTCCACATCCCCATTTTTGAGCTCCCATCATTAAAGTCAATGCAAAATAAAGTTTAGACAAAGGAAAGCAAACACACAGTTGGATGTAATTTAAAGCACGTTTGGAGGGCTGTGCTGGCTGAGAGAGGCTGGGTTATTCTTCAGGGCTGTTTGCAGCCCTGCAGTTCTGGCCCCTCAGCTCAGGATGGACATTGAGTGCTGTGTCCAGAGGAGGCGAGCGAGGCTGGTGAGGGGCTTGGAACACAAACCCTGTGAGGAACAACTGAGGGAGCTGGGGGTGCTCAGCCTGGAGAAAAGGAGACTCAGGGGTGCCCTTATCACTCTCTACAGCTCCCTGAAGGGTGGCTGTGGGCAGGTGGGGTTGGTCTCTTTCTCCAGGCAGCACTGACAGAACGAGAGGACACAGCCTTGAGCTGTTCCAAGGGAAATACAGGTTGGATATCAGGGAAAAGTTTTTCACAGAAAGGGTGATAAAGTATTGGAATGGCCTGCCTGGGGAGGTGGTGGAGTCACCATCCCTGGATGTGTTTAAAATAGACTGGATGTGGCACTCAGTGCTATGGTTTAGTTGAGGTGTTAGGGCTGGGTTGGACTTGATGACCTTGGAGGTCTCTTCCAGCCTGGGAATTCTGTGATTCTGTGTTCTCAGGGCAGTTCCTGCACCTCCAGGAGCCCCCCAGCCAGTGACATGCCCTGGGTTCCTCAGCCACCTCCCCTGAGCTTTGTGTCACCCCCATCTCTGGGGTGTCTGTGCTTCCATCCCAGCACCCCAGACCCCCATCCTCTGTCCCCTGTGCCCAGCAGTGGTGCAGAGCCCACCTGAGATGTTCTGGGAGGAGCTGGTGATGAAGACAATGATTCACACCAGATAGGAGAAGGGTGGCACAAAGAGCAGATCACTGATAATTGGTTAATGTAATTAACTTCTCAAACACACAGAAACAAACAGCTTTGTGTAGCTGCTGTGACAGACCCCTGGTCAGTACTTCCACAGAGTGGCTGCAAAAATCTGTTTGTTTGTGGGTGCTTTATTTCAGTCATTGTTCAGCTGAGATTATAAAATGCCAGGGTGGGACAGGCTGGATTCCTCCTTGTGCAAACCCTGGCACAATGGGGGCACGACATGGAGGGGCTGGAGGGACCCAGGTAACTCCTGGACTGTAATTCCTCTCAGGAATGGTTCAGTGATGTTTTCATGTTAGGAATTTTAGCCTGAATGCTGAGGTGTGCTGGAGTTTCCTTAATTCCTGAAGCTCATCAGCCACACAAGTCCTGTAAAAACCCCTGTTCTAGAATGACCTTGGCAAAGGAGCTCCTGAGGTGCAGCAGGAGCAGTTTTTCATAGTCCTGTAGGGATCTTTCCCTTCATCTTTTGCAGCATCACCTTGACTTTCAGACAAAAAGGTTTGACTTAAAAAATGGGAGATGTTGGACCCAAAGTACTGCCCAGTGTTTGACAGCTGTGGAGATGCTGTTTGTGTATAATAAATGCAGATTTATTGATGGGTCCTGTCTCTTGTCCAGCCTAAGCAAAGGAAAAGCCACTGAGCACATTCCATTCTTTTTAGGTGCATTTATTGTTGTGGAATCTGAGTGCATTCCTGTGGTTTGTTAAGTGACTAGACTGTCATCTCTGCAGCAGATTGTTAAACCATTGCTCTCCCTCTGAGGAAAATTGTACTTTTAAATGGTTTTCAGGTTTTATTGTGCTGGGAGCTGCTGTCTGTGGCATGGGGAGGGAGCAAACAGGGCAGAGCTGCTGAGTGACTCCTCAATCTCCTCCTTTGAACAGGACACGATCCTGGCAGAGCTGCTCCAGATCAACAAGGAGTACATAGTTGGGTACCACGAACATGATTCACTCCTGGACCATAAGGAGGAAGAGGAACTCACTGAAGAAGAGAGGAAGGCAGCCTGGGCAGAATATGAAGCAGAAAAGAAGGTAAAGCTGTTTAATTGGTTTATGCATATGAAAATAACCTTTCCAGGTGTAGAGTCCCAATTACCTTCTCACTTTGTCTTGGGGTAATTAAATTTTGTTACAGACCAAGAAATGAACATACAAAGCAAATTTTGACATAGGAAAAATAGTGTGTAGCAATGAGGGAACAGAGAGACACACAGCCCCTTGTGCCTGCAAAGGAAATCACTTTATTGCAGAAAACACTCCCCTTTTATACCTTCAACTTCCACCAGACAGAACCAAAACTCAGCAGATGAAGGGCACCATTGGCTGCTCAGCTGCAGCCTGCTGTCCACGTGTCCAGCACCCAGCCAGCCTCCCTTCCATGTGCTCCTCCTGTCCCAGCACCCAGCCAGCCTCCCTTCCATGTGCTCCTCCTGTCCCAGCACCCAGCCAGCCTCCCTTCCATGCTCTGTGCACACTGAGCAGTGCCTCTCACCCCCAGGCAGCTTCCAACCATCCAGAGCCTGCAGCTGTGCCCTCCTGCAGGCCTTTCAACAATTATAATCCCATATCCTACAGTTGTGTGTCTTTTTTGCTCCTTTGATTCTGGTACTTCCTGTGTATTTGCTTTATTATTTAATTACAAGTTACTTCTACACCTACATTTTTTTTTCTAATTGATGATAAAACTCAACTGATGTCCTGTGTAACCCCTCTTTTTCCATTTGAGGGTGTCCCTGTGAGGGGCTCTGTGTGACAGGGTTACCTTCCTTAGCTAATACACACATTAACATATCAAACAATACTTAATAATACAACAGAAATCAGGGAAATCACAGTAAGGTGAAACCCTGTTCCCATTTTGCTGGCCCATGCCTCTATTACATCAGATACAGTTGGTGGTGATTTTTCCCCCTAACTGGGTGTGTGGGGGGCACCAAAGCTCTTTGTGTTGCTAAAAGAAGAGCTGTGCCTTTACCCTTGGCAGGGTCATAAGGGAAGTTAATGAGATGCCACCAAGGTTGAAATTCTTTCAGATTTGTTGGTGTTACCCCAGATTACCTTCTGAATTTCAGTGGGTCAGGCACCCTCAAAAGCCCTTCACTAAAAGTACAAAAAGTGGGTGTATAAATTGCCACTGACCACCTTGAGTGAACTGATGAAAAGGTTGGGGGAAGGAAAAGAAATAGGGAGATAAAGAGTAAAATCTGAGTTTGCCCTATGAGAAATCCAAATGGCAATGAGCTTTACATTCCTGCTAATAAATTGTGCATTTTACTTCTTCAGAATTTCCTTACAGGCTGGTCAAACTCAACATTAAGTAGTGGGTTTTCAATATAAAAAAAATTATCTTCACCAACTTAAGCTGTACTAATAAGCTGTGGTCATTTATATATCAAACCTTGGCAAGCCAAACTCAGAGATCATTCAGAGCTGGGACTTGGCTTCCTCTGTGGGGACTGAAATGGGGTTCTCAGCTGAGGTTTGGGAAGCTCCATGATCAATGTTCAGGGCCTGTGCCTCTCTCTAGGGGCTGCTTTGGCTGTGTGGTTATTGCAGAATTCTCAGAGTTGGTGACAAGTGCACTTTGTGTTTCTCAGGGCATCACCATGCGTTTCAACATGCCCACAGGGACCACCACCATGCCCACAAACTTCAGCTCTCAGACATATATTCCTTACAATTTGGGTGCTCTGTCAGCAATGAGTAACCAACAGCTGGAGGTAAGGAGCTCAGCATGCCTGTGTTGCTGCAGGGGTTTTCTGACACAAATTGTGGATAATGTCAGTCTGAAATATCTTTATATTTTTAATAATTTGGGGGTTTGGGGGGGGTGTTGCATGTAGCTTTATTGGAGTTTAATTTGCATGTATAAGAACCTATACCTGGGCAGATTGTCAGGATTCTGGAGCATCACCTGCATTCTTTGCAGACTTTAATTACCACTTTTGAAACTGTAACACCTTCAAGTCTGTAGGGTAGAAAATTTACCTGGGTTTTTAAGCATTCTGGTGCTGGTCTGAAAACCTGTGGATACAAAACTAGGTTTTTACAAATGCTGTCTACAAATTGCCAGGTTTATACATGTTGTTCCACTGCTCTGTGCTGAAATTCAGATGGGTGGCAGCTTAGACTCATTGACTTGTGCAAATTGAGAGCAGAAAGGTAATGAAAGTCTAGGTATGTACAAGAGAAAGATTAAGAAGGTTGGGAAAGAAATGTCTTTGTTGTTTCTGTGCTTTATACCTGATATTCTGGTGTTTCCTCAGGACCTCATTAATCAAGGGAGAGAGAAGGTGGTGGAAGCAACCAACAGTGTGGCTGCAGCAAGAATCCAGCCCCTTGAGGACATCATTTCAGCCATAGTGAGTGCAGTGGGTAACCCTGGGCTTAGATCAGGAGTGGGAAACATTAAACATTATCAAACAAAGATACTGCTACTGCAAATGGTCATCCAGCTAATGAATTGCATTATTAATGAGCATCATTTCCAGCTGGCAGTGACCTTTCTCCCTGTGGAAACCAACCCTTGGTGGTACTCAGCTGGCACAGAGCCTTACACGAGTGGCAGTTTAGATCCATAAGTATTGCTGTGCCCTGAAAATGCTGGTTTTTGTAGAAACCACAATCAGCAATTACAGGCAGGTAGTTGTATTTTGTGTTCTGCTAATTTCCAGTTAGAAGAACTAATAACTCCTGGTTCTGGTGAAGCAGTTTTGCACTGACTGGAAGTTGGGCTGATTTAACTCTTGGTGCAGCTGCGAACGTGACACAGGGCCTCAGTTACTGTCAGGCTTTTGTTCAAAGGAGCAGTGCCAAGAAGGTTTTGGGTTTTTTTGCTTTTCAGTGGAAAGAAAACTTAACCCTGACAGAGAGCCAGGTGCAGGCCCTGGCCTTGAACAGACAGGCGAGCCAGGAGCTGGATGTGAAGCGCCGAGAAGCCATTTACAACGACGTCCTCGGGAAGCAGCAGATGGTAAAATATCTTACATTTATTTATCTACTGTCAGTGTTCAAACAAGGATCCTGTGTGTGTTCATTCCTGAACTACAAGTGTGTGTTTAGGCACATAAATATCCCTCACAGAATGGTCAGCAGTGTGCTGGAGTTCATTGCTTGGCCTCGGTGAGGGAGCCACGGGAGAAGTTCATAAAAAAGCCACTGGCCAGGTTTTTGAGCTGAAGTGCTTTGCTGCGAGGTCATGAGGCGTAAAGAGAAATCTGATTCCCAGAGCTCAGCCAGCCACTTAGAAACACATCTTAGAAAGTGTTGGTAATGTTGTTTTAGCTTAAAATTACTTTGCAGAATCTGAAAGTTGCCCAGATGATGTCAGAGGGAAGAGTTTTTCTCTCAGGCAAACAAACACTGACAGTCCACAGGCGGGACTTTCAAAGGGAAGATGAATGGTACCTGACAAATGATGATGTAACTTATACCTGGGAATAATTTCACAGTGGAGTACATGTTGCCATGGCAACTCACCTAAATGCTGCCTGCAACACAATAGCCAAGTCTTCCGGAGAACTGAGCCCTAAATGCTGTCACTAAATGGCTTCTCCAGTAATGGGCTGCTGAATGCCATCACATTAGGGATGGTGATAACAATGGGGCTTTTTCCCCCAGCCATGCTGTCCCTAACAAATTGATTTCAGCTCTGAACCTGATCCTGGGAGCAGGGGGACGGGTCGTGCACTCAGGCAGCTCTGCTTTCCCTCCACAGTTAATCGGTTGTGTCCAGAGGATCCTGATGAACAGGCGGCTCCAGCACCAGTACAACCAGCAGCAGCAGCAGCAGATGTCCTACCAGCAAGCAGCCATGGGCCACCTCATGATGCCAAAGCCTCCAAATCTAATCATGAATCCTTCCAACTACCCAGCCATAGATGTGAGAGGAATGTATCAGTCAGTGTCTGGTGGGATGCAGCCACCGCCCCTACAACGAGCACCACCCCCAATGAGAGGCAAAAATCCAGGGCCTTCCCAAGGGAAATCAATGTGATTTTGCACTAAAAGCCTAAAGGATTGTTAAAATCAGAGAAAGACTTTTATTTTTTTAGGAATCAATGGCCTAACAGAACTCAACTGTAAAAAAAAAAAAAAAGTAAATTAAAAAGAATAGTTTGGTTGCTCCCCTTAAATACCATGTTCCATATTAGTGTTTCAGCTTTGTTTAAATAGGACACGATGTTTTCCCTGTTGTCAGTGATGTTGCCTAGAATCTTCTTACATATGTTGAGTACAGGAGATAACAAGTTGTTTTCAGTGAAAACAAGTCCTCCCGTTACAGTAGCATCTCCGCAGGTTTCCTGTCTAAACTCCTCCGCTTGCTTTTCGTGGCTGCAAAGCTTTGGGAAGCTTAGGAAGGACTGCAGGTCTGTATGTTCAGTCTGACATATGTGAATTGTAAACAGCTGAGTTCTTGATTAGAGTTGATTCCTCAAATTATGGAATACTTTTCTGCTTACCCGTTTCTTTCTATTAGTGGGAACATTGTAACAGAAATAGTCTAGTTTCCTTCATGGGTCATCTGTGCTGAACGGAACAGGAGTTGAAAATACTCTCTGAAACAGAACTGAGTGCAATATTCGTAACTACTACTGCTCTGAACCTTCTGAGGCACAGGGAACTGTGCATCCAGCCTTAAACAGGACTGGGCCTTCCCCAGTCTGCTGCCATTTGTTGTTTTCAGTTGTCTGTGGTGGAATAACAGCTGATGATGTGGGAGTGGGAGATGCTTTTCCTTCACACGCTAATCCCTCGCTGTGGAGTCCAGCACAAAGCACATTTCTGGTAACTCCTTCATGCTGGTGCTACTGTCTCCTCCCATTGCCGGCAATGGGGGACGGGCCAACACAATCCAGTTCCTGTCTTTTGGGGGAAGATGGTGATGGTGGCCAGGGTCAGAGAACCTGTCAGAGAACCCCCTTTAACGTGGCACAACCATTGCTGATGGAAAATCGACAGAGAAAGTGCTGTAGCAACTTCCAGAGCTGCCAGAAGCGTGAAATGACTTTATTGATAGAGATGTGGTTATGCACTCCTCCCCTCAGTTGTGTGAAAACAGGGGTTAGGACACAAAGAGCTTGATTTTGGTTTTGTTTTTTCTATTTTGGATTTTTTTTTTTTTTAATGTAGGCCAGAGATAAATTTTGGGTTTATTCTATACCTTTATCACTCTTTGCCCTCACTTGTTGTGCTTATGAAGTTGTTATTGAATACAAATAGGGCTTTCCTTTGCATAGAGTTTGGTTGATTCTCACCCCCCCCAAAAAAACCCCATTGATAATCTGGGGGCACAAGTAAGTGGCAGGAACATGGAGGCAGTGCTGTGTGGACAACACAGGGCTCTGGAGATGGATGGAGGCGGTGGCCCCAGATTGTGCTGCACTCTTCTGATGCTGGCATGAACTAAAATCATTTTGGTTTCTGGGAAGTTTCTTGCAGGAGTTTGAGTTCTTGCCTTGAATGGACAAGTTTTGCATCTAAACATGCAGATGTTCCATGATGTTCCAGTGTGTGACTGACACTTGATTTGTGACGAGGACAGAGGTTGGTTGGGCTGCTGCAAACCCAGCTGACAAGTTGCTGTCTTGGACTCTTTGATGACAAGATACCACAAAAAGACCCTCAGTGTGTTCTAGTGCTCTGCCAGCTCTGCAGTTAACTCTGATCTGGGGGAGGGAGCAAAGAGAGACCTGTTGGCACTAGAAGAGACAAAAGTGAGACGTTGAGATAAACATTTGAAGGCAAATGTACTCTGGGCAACTCTCACTGATACTCCTTCGTGTTGTGAATAAGAGAAGTACGTTCTACCAAACCTGGACATGTTAAGTGGAGTTTTACAGTTAACTCAAAGACTTAAATGTGGAAGTTTTAGGCAACATTGAAAGGCACATTTTATTTCATCCTGGACAAACCTATGGATAACAGAAGACTAATGCACAAGAAGGAATCCGAGATAAGCAGTTGAAGTAAAACCTGGACCACTTTGCTTATGTTTCTCACTCGACATTTTAGCTGCATAACAATGTGCTTTGAGTATAACATCAGGCTTTAACCAGTACTTAAAGACAGAACATACATCAGTAAGATAATAAAAGGCTCATTTTTTTTATATTTGTTTTAGATGTTTTAACTAGATAAAAATGGCTTAAGATGACAAATAAAAATGTTGCTTGTAATACAGTTTTGCCTGCTAAATTATCCACATTTTGTAACCTGTTTATTCCTTTGGATGTAAAGCGTTTTTGCTTAGTATCGTGATATTGTATATGTTTTGTCCCAGTTGTATAGTAATGTTTCAGTCCATCAACCAGCTTTGGCTGCTGAAATCATACAGCTGTGAAGACTTGCCTTTGTTTCTATTAGATGGCTTTTCAGTTCTGTATTAAATATCTTAAGTACTATAGAAAAGGTGTCCCCTCTTCCTATAAGGCTGTTTTGTAATATATAAGGACTGGAAATGTGTTTTTAAAAGAGAAGAAGCATTCAAGTATGACGATATACTATCTGTGTTTTCACCATTCAAAGTGCTGTTTTAGTAGTTGAAACTTAAACTATTTAATATCTCATTTAATAAAGTGACCAAAATACATCAGCGTGCCTTGTGCTACATTCACAGCCCTGCCTTCAGCCCACAGGGATTCAGCCTGGGAATGTGTCTTTGGAGAGCTGTGCTGGGAGTTAAGCTCTTACTGTTTTCTACAATGACTTCAGTGGATATAGCCAGTGATTTCAGTTAAGGAAAACAGCTGTGGTCCAGATTTTCAAAGTACTTTTAGTAATAGCAGCTTCTGCCAATCTGTCTGTTAAAAATGAAATGGGTTGTCCAGCAAGTGAGATGGTTAAAAGTGAGATGAGGTTCTGCTGCATCAAATCAGAATAAGGTGCTGCTGTATTTTAACCTTGTAGTTATACTTCTCCCTTCCTTAGTTATTAAATCCCACCTTTTGGGCAAAACACCCCCTTTCCTATGCAAAGAAATGTGTAATAATTGTGTTTAAAGGTGCCCTCTGCTCGTTCCCTGGCAGTGCTCAGGGCTCCAGCCCTTCTTGGTAAAGCTGAGGGAGCTGGAAATGGTGTCTGAGGTGAAAACGCTGGAGTTGTGCTCCAAGGGACCCTGTGGGCAGTGTGCTTTTAAATATCCCTGTGACTTTTAGCTTGGCTGAACACTGATGGGGGGCAGTGGGCAGCTCAGGCTGGATGTGGCTGTGTTGGGCTGGGAAGTGTCCTGGGATGAGTCCCATGCCCAGAATGTTGTGCTGAGGTGTCCCAACCAGCCCTGTTGCTGTGTCAGCTGTGCTCAGCCTGAGCAGCTTTTGCCTTTATCTTAAAAGCAGAACCACTCTGCTCACAGTAAATAAAACTAAAGTCATCAGTTCAAGCAAAAAATAGTTTTGAAGTTGGATAGATTTTCAATGTTTATGGAAAGCCAAATGTCCTAAATGTTCCCAGCTGGAGGAGTGTGGAAAAATGCTGGTGTTGCAGCACCAGCACCAGTAATCACGTGGTGTCTGAACTTCCCAGACCTGCTCAGGTATCAAATAACCCCCTGTGCACCCTCTGTGCTGTGGAACCCCCCCTGGGGATGAGGCCTGGGATAGAGCACCAGCAGAATTCCAAATGTGGCTCTGGGAAAGCTGTGCTGCTGTGCAGGGTCTGGAGAAGCTCCTGCTCTGCTGTGTGTGGCTGGGATGAGTGGGATGAGTTCATCCTGTGACTCGTTCATCCAGCCACGGCTCCTGTTCCTGCTCTCCCCAGGGAGGAGATGGCTTGTGGGTCACTGGAGGGGAGTGTTGGGAAGGGGCTGTGGCCTGAGTGGGGACACTGCCCTGGAGAAGGGCAGGGGCTCAGGGAAGGTGGGGTCACTCCTTGGGTCTGTGCTCAGCCACTTCCAAGGTCTGATCTCAAACACCCCCCTGGCGTGCACAAAACTGCGTGAGAATGAGGCAGTAACTGATACCTGGGGCACTGCTCAGAGCCCGATCCAGGCACAGCAGCTGCTTCAGGAATTCAGCTGTGCTGAGCGTTGCTCATTCCCCTGGGTCCTCAGCCATGCCCAGCAGCAGCAGCAGCAGAGGATGCGTGCCCTGGCCCCCTTTGGTGTCGTGACCTGCCCTGCTTGGTGCCAGATACATCCTGGCACAGTGAGGGGAGAGCCTGAGAATCCTTGGAATTCACTTCCCAGGGCTCCTGCTCAAACCCAGCACAGGTAGGAGGTGACACCCTTGGTGTTCTCCATGATGAGGATTCAGCAGCTCTGGGGCAGTTGTTCTGGAAAAAGCAGTGACCAGCAGTATCCCAGGGGGTGCAGGTGCCTTTGTCTCTGCATTGACACGAGCTTCAGCCCTTCTCCTTCAGGATTGCTCCATCCCTGGGTGCCCTTCTAGGAACATCTCAGCCAGTCTGGCAGCAGCAGCATATCTCTCTGGATGTACAGGTGGGACAACACCAGGACACCTTCATTGCCTTCCAGCAGTTTCTGGATTTTCTGGATTTCTTCTGAGTTTCTGGATTCCCTCTGCTGTTTCGGGCTCTCCATCACTCTCTCCACAGGAGGTGAGTCTTTGGGGCCTCCTCTCCTTTCCCCCCTTGGAGAAAGGCACCCCAAGCTATGCATTCCACCCAGAAGAGCTCCCCACAGGCAGCGGGGTCTCCATGGGCGTGTCCATGTGGGCATGTGGATGTTGCCACTCGTAAATCAGTCTCCAGGCAATCCATCCAATCCAACCCTGTGCCCTGGATCGTGAGCCAAAGCCAGGGAGAAAGGCACTGACTGCTGTGCTTGGCTCCACATTGGCCTCTCCCAGGCAGCTCCCCTCTGTTCCTGCACCCTCCATAGTCAGACTCCAGCACTTTCCCACCTCTCTGCTGGAGCCTCCTCCCTCCTGCTCTGCACAGCTGTCCCAGGATAATGTTTCCCACAGAACAGGCCCTCCCCTCCCAGGCGGAAGGAGAAGGGTTGAAGAGATGCCTTTTGTCCCCTCGGCTATGGTGTTTCCAGACCCACAGTCCTGTGTGTAGAACAGCTCTGGGGTCAGGGGCACAGTGGAGTTTCTGGGGGTCACAGCCACCCCCTGCACCAGCCTTTGTGTCCCCTTTGAGAGAAGTTTTCCAGTTGGCTGTTTTGACTTTGAATCCCATGGAATCTGCATGAGCTGAGACCCCAAACACTCTTTCCTTCTGCTGACTTGGAAGATTCTGTTAGCTTGAAGCAACCCATATTTTCCTCTCAAACTTTCCTGTAACATAACACCTCCAAGCTGAAGGAGCAGTTGGCATCTTCAGGTGAGGTAACAGCTGGACCGAGGGGGATGGGATGGGGTGGAGAGGTGAGAGTGTCCACACAAACCCTCTGTGCATCACAGCCCACTCCTGTGCCACTCAAAATGCACCCCACGTCTGTGGTGGTTCCCTCTGCTGCTGTTCAGCTCCCAGGTCACTCAGGTCACTCACATCTTCAGCTGCTTTACTGAACCAGAACCAAACAAAGTAAATTGCTGTGAAAGAACCGTTTGGGTGGGATTTAGCAGTGCTGAATTCCCCATTTAATGAATGCCCCACACAGGACAAGACACCTGCCTTTACCAAGGGGTTTCCAGTAAATTCTTTGTGGACTTTGCTTTTTGCAAGTATGAGTTTTTTGAACTCAGATCCTGAAAAGGTGCTTTACAGCATCCTGTGTGTCTCCTTCTGGCAGGAGGCTCTGCTGCAGCAGCTCTTTGAGTTGGGTATCAGAAGAACAAGTCCAGTGTTGCCCCCATGGGCCAAATCATCTCCCTTTGGAGCTGGTAAAAAACGTACTTGGCATTGCTGAGATCAGGTTTTGACCTTCATTTTGAAAAGGAGCAGGATCTTAACCACCAGATTTATTTTCAAGCACAAAGGAAAGCGCTGGCAGGAAGGGAGCAGGATCATCCCAGGGGGCAGAGTGAGGCTCCAGGGCTGAGGGATTTCCCCTTCGTGCAGGGGAAGGTCAAAAGTGCACCTGAGGACGCGTCCTGTGACGGAGCTCCCGACACAGCAGCCGGGGATGAGATGTTTCGGCAGTGACTCAGAGGAAGAAGCTAAATAAACTCTTTTTATTTCAAACACGGGATTAAATTCCTTCATGTCTGGATCATTGAAGGTAAAGCTCCTGTAATCTCCTCGTTGCCAACCCCAGCCTGTCGTCTGGTGGCTGCCGGAGCTGCTGGGACAGCGAAGGGACGTGGCAGGGACACAGGAGGTGGCAGAGAGGGCGAGAAACAGTCGGGAGCAGAGCTGGGCTCTGGGGCTGCTGCTCCAGTAGGGATGTAGCTCAGGAAGAAGCTGGTGTGGATCATCTGTAGGTCAGTGAAAATGTCCTGGGAATTCACAGGCTGAAGATGAAGGAACTGAGGTTTTACCATGACTGTTTTGCAAGGAGGAGGTTAAGAAACACTGTGGACAGAGCAGCTGTGATAAGGAAAGCCCAGAGCCACCACAGCTGTAGTTGCTCAGGTTTTTGCACACTCTAGAGAATCCTTTTGCTGTTGGCCTCTCCTCGTGCTGCAAAGTGCCTGTGTCTCTGCAACCACACACTCCTGCTCCCACTGCGTGCTGAAATCCCACTCCTGCTCATCACAGGGGACAAAACATGAACTGGCATCGTTGCTGGAAGCTTTCCCTGCAGCTCTGTGACATCCCAAGCAGGCAGCAAGGGCAGATATGTGGGACAAGTGTCACTTAAGGGCCTGTGCAGGCACAGCCAGGCCTCCCCAATGAGTGTCCCTGGCCTGACTGGAGGAGGGCTGCAGCTCCCTGGCACTGCTGGGAATATGGGGCTGGCTCAGGGCTGCCAAATGTCATCAGGTTTGCTGAGCCCAGCTGGAGGCAGAGGAAAGGTGACAGGACTGTGGGACCAGGCAGCTTCTGCAGAGGAAAATGCCACACAGCCATGAACATCCAAGCACTGCCTGCAGGGATGATCCTCATCCACGGTAATTACCTAAAAGTGAGGGTGTTTAAATTGCTGCTGTTGCTTTCTATTTCTCCACAGATTTTTCATGATGCTGCAGGTTAATCTCATGCAATATGTGCTGGTTTTATTGCAGGACTGATGGGTCCATCCAGAACACAGCAGATGCTCCAAATGTTTGTCCTCTTGGTTTTGGGCAGGATGGTAAATCCACGGGGATGCCTCACGCCCCAAGGAGGCCGAGCTGGTGCTTCCCAGAGCTGTCATTTGGTGTCACCTTCCTGCAGGAGTTCGGGGCTTAGGTAATTATCTTTAAAGCCCTTTTAGAGGTGGATTTATTGTTCTTATTGCTGGGGAAATACTGGGTTAGTTGTTGAAGGGTGCCAAAAAAAAAGGGCTAGCAAGAAATCTACAATATAAAGACAATTTTATTGCCGATAAGCTCTTAAAACTTTTTTTTTTTTTCCTGTTTCAGTAGGACCTTATTCTTCCTGATGAAAATCCGGTCATAGCATCTCTCATTAAAAATAAAATTATTTTGAAATAAATAAATATATAAAATAAATATCATATACATTTTATAAATAGTTTTTGTCCTTATGCACAGTATCCATGCTTACATCTGAATAATGTTCCTCACCCCATTCCCACCCCAACAGCAGGAAGAACCCCACAAATCAGGACCAGTCCATGGAGCATCATCCATGTAGCAAACTCCCGGGCTGCTTAAGCAGGGCACCACTCAAAGGCTTTTCCTAAGCAGGGAGCTATCCCAGCTCAGCAGCAGCATCTGCAGCAGTTCTGTGGTCTTTGTTTTCTTTTCTTCTCTTCATTTCAAGGTTGTTTTGGGGCTTTGTTTTCCCCAGTGATCAGGTTTGCTCACCTGCTGGTTCCTTTAAGCAACCATAACATTGAATATTCGGCCTCTCTTGTAGCAACCAGGTAACGAAAGTGAATGAAAATGGAAGATTAAATGTAGGGTTCCCTCCCTTCCCTACCCCCGCCCCATAAATAACCCAGGTTTGATATACACTGGAAACAAGGAGGAACAGCAGTGTCTGAATTCAATGTAAGTGCTTCCCTAGGTCATCTACTCTTACAGGAATGATGGAATGACTATTAATAGAGTGCTCTGGGAAAAAGCTTGGGAGCCCAAGTATGTACACCGACACTGCAGGAACCATCACCTGTAGTGGAAGAGGTCTCTGTACATGGCAGGGATTTTGGCAGGGTCCACAGGCCGGGGTAGGAAGTGGGTGAATTTCTGGTGTCTCTTAGTCCTGTACCCCTCACGGGGGGAGCCGTCCTTGTTGAGGGCCACGTAGTACTGGCGCTCGGAGTCGGGGTGCTTGTAGAGGGTCGAGGCGTAGGTGTTGTACCAGTTCTCCTCGAACTGCTCGCGGAAAACGCACTCCCGGGTGAGCTTCTTCTGCCGGGGGCAGCACAGAGGGGGAACAAAGAGACACTCGTGTCAAAAGGTGAGAAGAGAAAAAACACTGTCACCCTTCCTGACTCTTTGTTTTTCTAGCGTTTGCCCAGCTGCCTTCTCCCGGCTCCCCTGAGGAGGAGGATTGTGGGGATGTTTCCCCTGGATCAGAGCTGGAAAAGGGCACAAGTCAAGACCCAAGGATCTCTGGAGTTGGAGGAGGAAGGAGACAAAAGCAGGTGAAAGCGGGTGTGGATTTTGCATGGTGCTCCATGAATAAATTAGACAGGCACACAGCAAAGCTCCAAACCTGTCCAGGTGTGAATTTGAGCTTGCTGGGGTGGTTGTGCCACCAGGCAGGGACACATCCTCCTGTAGCAGCCCCCCTCAAATCCCCTTTTGGGTGAGAGAAGCAGCAGGCAGCACATTTGAGGGTCTTAACAGGAAAATAGGAGCAAGCACTGCTTTGAAGTTCAGGGCACTGAGATGGGAATGAAAGCCTTGCTCAGGATTTCACCTCCTGCAGTGCCAGTGAGCTGTGATGGGAGGCTGTAACAAGACCCAGAGGGACGTGGGATATCAGACCCCAGGGAAGATTTAGGGTGGTGATAGGTGATGTGATGAGGGTGTGCAGCTGGTGCATCCCATGCTGGCACAAGGGGACAGATGGCACTGGTGTCACCACAGCCACAGCCAGCCTTCCCATCCAGCCCTTCCAGCTGGGGGTTCTTGGCAGTGGCTGTTTGATGATGGACTTTTTGCTCATGTCCAGTGCTCCTTCCCTCTCCCTCCCATCTCCATGTGCCAGCTACAGGCATGTGCCCAGCTGCAGTGGGGAGCAAAGCTGTCCCTCTGCCCCATGAGGACCCTGCTGTGCTGTCACAGAGGGTCCAGCCATCCCATCCCATCCCATCCCATCCCATCCCATCCCATCCCATCCCATCCCATCCCATCCCATCCCATCCCATCCCATCCCAGAGGTATTGCCAGGGTGACAGGGAGCCCTTTCAGCTGAAGGGCAGTCTGCAAATGCAGAGAGCTCTAATATTACAGCCACTGTCCCTCCACTGTAAACTATCCGGGCAGGGAATGTGTCCCCTCTGCGGCACACGGAGTGCTCAGTAAATGTTACTGCCTGCAGTAGATGTGTTTTGTAACACAATCCAGGAGCTCACCTGTGCTCAGAACCTGTTTTCAATGTTTTGCTGCTAATTAAATAAAGCCTGAGGTGAGCTGTGAGCCCTCCAAAAGTTCTAGGCCACAGCCTTGGCCATCTGAGACCCAGGGAACCGCGGGCTTCTCTTCCCAGATGTGTCAATAAATCCAGGCTGGGTTTTTTCCTTCCTCTCAGATGCCATCTACTTGGAATATGTTGGAACCTGATGACTGGCTGAACTCTGGCTGTTGCTTTGCCCCCCTTCCCCTGTGCTGCACTGGGCAGTTTGGAGTACAGTGTTTGTGGAAAATGTTTGGCGAGTCTGGGGTGACTCTGCAGGGTGTGATTTATTCCTTTCCAAGCCCTGGGATGTCCCCACTGAACCTGACACCACACAGGCAGCAGGCAAGGTGCTGCCCACGACTTTTAGCTGCCCTAAGTATTAGTGGCATTTCTGAAATCCTCAGGAAGCTTTACAGAAATGCTGGCATGAGGTCAACAGAGACAGGCGGGAAAGCTCTGTGTCCCGAGGGGACTCCACGTGTCGCTGTGGGGATGGCTGGCTCTGGCTGCATCAACACAGGCATCAGGCAAAATTGGCACAGAGGGAAATAAGAAACTTGCTGAAAATTTAAAAATACCGCTGCACTGTGATCTCCCAAAATACCATTGTAATGCTAATGCTGTTGTCAGGCGCTCTTTTATGGACCTTTAATTAAGAATACTGTAGTGGCTTTTGAGTTCCAAAAGCCATCATTGTACAACCCACGTGTCCCAGATTTTAAAACTCCAGGGTTATTTGGGGACCTGGCTCGTGACGCCAGCACAGTTTGGAGCAGCCTTCTGAGTGTGTCCCTGCAGTGTCCTGCCTGGTGCACAAGATCCCAGAATGGTTGGGGTTGGAAACAGCCTTAAAGATCACCTCATTACAACCCCCTGCCATGGGCAGGGACAGCTCCCACAACTCTCTTCAGGTCAATTCTGTTTCCAGGTTCAGTGCTGCAAAATGTTACCCTATTTTTTGTTTCTGTGTTGTATCATGAACACGGGCTCTAGAATTTAATTAACCCATCGTGAGACTTGACTCACAATCAGAGCTGCAGGGTTTGAGGCAAAGAGGGGGGATACATGGGCTCATGTTCTCCAGCAGGCACCAGTGAAAGCTGCAACTCCAGGAGCTGCTGAGCAGCCTTAGAGTTTGATAGGAGAGGTGCTGCTCCAGGTCTGCTTTCTGAAGACTGCTTCAGGAGATTTTGTGTTTTATGGAATCCTGGTGATTTTTCTTTTTTCTGTTTTTCGCATTTTTAATTTAACCACTGTCTCTGCATTTAATTGCTGTTGCAGAAATGAGGTGGGAAAAGAACAGTTTGGGTGCATGCAGTATTTGATGGTCAGAGAATCACAGAGTGGTGTGGGTTGGAAGGGACCTTAAAGCTCATCCCCACCCTGGGCAGAGAAACCTTCCCCTATCCCACATTACTCCAAGCCCCATCCAGCCTGACCTTGGACACTTGCAGGGATGGGGCAGCCACAGCTTCCCTGGGCAACTATCTCATATAAACATCAGCAACTGTGTCTTAAATGGTGGAAGGATCTGTGGCAGTCTCAGGTGGAAATGGGACAAGGAAAATGAGCTAAACTGTTTGCCAATCAAAGGTTTTCTAACAGCTTCTGTGTATGCAGAGTACATGAGTTTTAACTTGTACACTGAGGCTTATCTGATGGTGAGAGGAAGTGCTGCCTTCTGCTTTGGCTTAAAACTGGTTTATTTTATTTCATTTTCTTTTTATTATGATCCACCCTTAATTGAGTTAAATAATTAGGAATTGAGTTAAATTAACCTGTAGGAAGCACCTCTGCCTAGCTGTTAAGACCTGGCATTTCGACTGTAAGTCGTAACACTTAATGAGTTTACACTTGGGGTTTTTAGTCAAAACATGGTTTTTAGCCTGAAAAGGGCACTTCTAGGAAATCATAAGCAGCAGCCTTAAAGTCCTGAAAGGAGTTACAGGGAATTTTACAGTAACACTCAGGCCACAATTTCAGCTTCTGTTGGTTTAAGAGCCATAATACAAAGACAGGACCTGCAGATGGGTGCAGACCTGACCACGAGGAGAATACAACTGATGTGTCACTCGGGCTGTGGAAACACATAAACAGTACCTGGCTTTATGCTAAATGTTCCCCTGCCTTTATCTAACCATTTCTGAAAGGCAAAACCTCAGTGTGATGTCTGGGGGCTGGGTACCACTGTGGGCTCTCACAGTAGGAGTGAATGATCCCTCAAACCCTCAAAACTCAATTTCCTATATGTTAAAACTGCAGTGGCATCAAGGGTAGGATGGAGATCAGTGGCATCCCAAGGACATGAGGGGCCTGTGACACAGCTGAAGCCACAGGCTGCAGTGCTGGCTGTGGGACAGGATGGGATCAGCCCAGCCTGAACTTACCGACCCATAGAGCTCGCCTCTCTCATTCATGCCGAGGTAGAGTCCGGAGTCCACCCCACGGATGCTCACCAGCCCCACTGCCAGGCTAATAAACTCCAAAATCCCTAAAAAAGAAAAGAACTGCAAATCATACAGAGGAAATAAACAACACCAGGCTCCAGCAATGAAAACAAACCAGCCATTCCCAGTAACAATATGGTTCTTAACTCTATAGCGTGCAATCTTCTAATTTCCAGTCTGGGCTTCTCCCCAGCATTGTGAATTTGAGTTGCCCAAGAGGGATTATCTTTGCTAATGAGAAAAGCTTTGCAAGGTCTTGTTAGTTTGAGTTTGGATTTTTTTCGTAATTACCACCAAGAAGACAGACGTAGAAACTTGTGCCTGGCCACTAGCAATGTCAGAAGGCTGTGACCGTGCTGGGTTTTATTCTTCACCAAAAGGAGAGTGATTCTGTCTTCTGGAATAAGATGATTGTCCCACAGGTTTTAAGTCATGTGTTCAGTGAAAAGAAGTGACAAGCACTAGAAGAGATGTCTGTGAGGACCATCTTCATCATGGCACTCCAGTGGGATACATGCCAACCCAAAATGTATATACAAGACACTGAGAAAAAATTCCGGCTTCAAAGCACACAGGTAAAAATGCATCTTCCTCTGCAGCATTTGGAGCCATGGCACTGCCACTCCTTTCTCCATCACCCCCTGCCACTGTTACTGCCAGAGCCCCCCTCCTGTCCCCTATGTCCTGCTGCCTGTCCCAGCCTCCTGCCAGCCTCTTCCCAGTCCAGCAGCATCTGTCTCAGCCATCCCTAGCCCTGCAAGGGCAACTGTTTTACCCATGGGCTGCAGCCTGCTATGATGGTGTCAGATACTTTAAAAGTGAGGGGCAGCCTCATTTTCTCTGGAAAGAAGTAGCAGGGTCTGGCTGCTGCACCCCCACAGCCACAGCTGTTTCTATGGGGGAAAGAGTTGTAACAGGAGAACCTTTGGTGAAGCACTTAAAAACAAACAGCCCCTTCCCAACACCACAAGTGGTGGGGACATTCAAACTTCCTAGGAAGACTTCCTGAAGACAGCAGTGGGACTGTGTTGTGATGGATTTCACACACTATCTATGCAGAGGTCACACAGGCAGTTTTGCCAGTGTCCAGTGCAGGATTAATTAGCTGGGAGACAGAAGGAAGAGGGTTTTCCTCATCTCATCTGATGACTGCATGCCTCCATTGACTGGAGGGGAAAGTTGCTCTAACCTTTAGCATGGTTCCAGCTCTCCTGATATAGCTCCCTAACATTGCTCCAGCCCTGGGCAATTGATGCTCTGATCAGGTTACCTCCCAGAGCTCCTCTTAAAGTATTGCCTTGGTTTAAAGCCACCGCGTGACAAGCTGCCACCTGAGCCAGCTGACTTCAGTGGCAGCCACAGCTCTGGGTCACCCCACAGGCTGGGGCATGGATGTGGCAACTCTCAGATGACACTGCAGCACTGCCTAAATAAAGGACAGCCCAGACGGTGATGGACACCTCTGACCCCCTTCGTGCAGTGCACACTCATCATCAGGTGCAGGCAGCTAAGCTGGCTGCAGGAACTCCTACCTTGCATCAGACCACCTGTCCTCCTTTTCCCTGCCTTGTGCATCTAATCCAGCCCTCCCTGAAACCAGCAGGTGCTGGGGAACATGAAATATGGACTTGGGAGTGGCAAGGCCTGGAGACAAACAGGGAAGCAAACACCACAAAACACACTTTATGGACCAGAGCAGACATTTTACAGGCTGAAATATGCCCAGCTACACATGCTGGCCCCAGGGACACATCCTGCCTGCAGAAACATCAGGAACAGGCAGCACAGGCAGGGAAGGCAGCCTTTTCAAGAACAACAGTCACAGACCCTGGCTCTGCTCTTCTCAGTAATTGTTGTGGTTTCTTAGCTGAAAAGAATCCCAAACAGGGAGGAGAGAGGTGCAGGATGAGGGGTGGTTTCCTCCCTTCACTACCCACCAGTTCTGACACAAGGGAGTTACTGAACTTCTGAGTGCTTTTTCCCATCCACAGACCAGAAATTACCACAGCCACTCTTAGCAAAGGAGGGAGTGAGGGAAGATGGACAACTACAGGGAGTGTAAAAACTAAAGCAGGAGTACAGAGATACACCCAGGAATGGGGGAGTCTTTCCCAGGCTGGAGAGAAGGGAATATTCAGGTGAAACATATCAGGTAACTGGAGAATGGTAGATGGAACTTCATGGAGGTACAGACACAGTCCTCAGCATCAGCACTATTTTTGCCTGCTGTCACTTCTGGGAAGCAGGAAAATATTGCTGGTTCTGTTGAGAAACTGAGGGATGTGTAAGGCAGGGAAACCCAGTTCTTTTCTTGAATATGCCCACATGCATGCTCTGTATGGGGCATGTGAATCCAAGTCTCCAAAGGCCTGGGAAGGACCAAGCCAGGAGCAGCATCAGCATCTTCCCTCTCTGAGCAGGAATGAGACATAGCTCAGCTGGTGCAGGTTGGGTCGATACAGGTTTTGCAAATGAAATTTCTTCCAAGGTGTGCCCATGACAATCTCTTCTGACAGCATCCATGTAGTATTCCCCTTTTCTGATCTCTGAGTGGCACTTGCATGGAGGATGACTATGTTGAAAGAGCATTAAGAACGTAACTTGAGCTCACAAAAGTCAGGAGACAGAGTGAAGGCTGAAAATATGTGGGCGGATATCCATCCTGTCCTTAACTCACTCCAATTCTAGACAAAATTGCAGCTTCGTACATCTGATCTCCAGCAGCACAGGGAGTGGCCACTGGGGCCAGCTCAAGAATTCTCTTTCCAATTGTAGCGGTGTGTTTTTGTGGTAGAACATGCTTTTGTTTTTTCTTTTGCTTTCTTTTTTTCTTTCCCCCAGGCCTCGCCTCTTTTTTTTTTTTTTTTCCCCTCACTTTGATTATTCATTCTCTTTGTTCCTTGAGTCTTTCCAGATAAGACTTGGAGAGATTTGATTAAGACTCTGACTGGATTCATTTACCACCAAAGCACTGGATAATCTCCTGAGCTTTGCCATGGCTGGACCCACACACTCTCGCCTTACTCTAAGCCATCCCTCAAAGAACAATTCAGGCCCCTGCACCTGTCTCTTCTTACATGACTGTATTCAGGAGCCGAGGTACAGAAACATCAGATGTTGTATTAATGGCTACAAACCTAAAGCTTCGGCTAAAAACCTCGACAACTGTTCAGCAACAGGTGCACTATGGTCTGAATGTCAAAATTACAGCCAAACTTTCTCTGGAGGTCTCAGCAGCTTCTCTAAGAGCCTGTGTAACAGATCCATGAGCAGGTTTGTACCCCAGAAGAGCTTCGTTTTCTGCCTTTATTTGTCTGCAGTGCAACCTCAAGGCCTCTTTCCTCCACTGCAGTGAGTAGCAAGGGTTCACTTGTTTAATGCTGCTGTAAAGGAGATGTGAGGCAGAAAAGGAGCAGTTCCTCCTGGAAGGGATTTTCCTGGCAAATTTCTCTCAGTTCACTCTGAGAAGGATTGTCTGAGGGGTGCTAATGTCAGTCCAGACCCCCTCCAGATTTTGATCATCCTTAATTTCTTTGTAGAGTAAGGTTCTGAGCAGATGGAGACAGAGAGATACATTTTGGAAAACACTGTATTCTTTTGGGGGTGACCTTGCCAGAGCTGCCAGTTTAGAGAGTGAATTTGGGCACCTCTGTGGTGTGAGAATGAGATTTCTTCCAGCAAACTTAGAGGGCTTTTCCACATTTTGCATTAAAGCTCCTGTAGGAAAAATAAGCTGTGCTCCATTGTTCTTGCAAGAATCTGTGTTTTTACAAGTATAAAATATCACATTCCAGAAGACAGGTGTGATTTAGGAAGGCTCCAGTCCTTAACTGATGAGTGGCAGTAGTTCCTGTGATTGCTCAGGCATTGTGGGTGGATGATGCCAGTACCTCCCCTGTGTCCTACCCCCAAATGCTGTGGTACAAAAGAATCTCTCCTTTTAACCCTCACTGGTGGGACCTTGGGACTCTGTTCTGCATCAGCAGGGCTTTGGCTATTTTCCTGTCTGGAAGATGTGGATGTCTTGCACATCTGGTAGCTTTTGGGATGACTGTGCATGGGAGGGTGCAGATACTGCCTGTCTATTCCTGAATCCCTTCCCAATGAAGAGACGGGGATGCCAAGTCTGGTTCTACCCTACATCCCACCTGCAGCTGGACACGTGCCTGGGCTGTGGCATTGCAGCCATCCATGGAGCACCTTCATTATCTGCTCATGGTACCAGCGAGCACCTTCCAGCCACATGGGCTTGATCCTGGATGTCTAAGTATTTCTCCAGATGCCTCAAGATTTAAGGCAGCTTTAAAGTGCTTCCCTGAACCCTTCATCTACCTCAACCTGAACCCTTCATCCCTCACCACAGCTTTGGAGTCCCCAGAATCGCTCCAGCTGCCTATTCCTGTTATAAGTTACTTCTTTCTGACTGTTGCATGCAAAATTTAGGAATGCATTGATACATGACATCCTAATACGAACCATACCAGTAACATTGGAATTTAAATATTCATGGCTACTGAACGCAGATGGTGAATACTGTGTGCCAATACGTTATTGCTTTGAGTCTCTGCTGAAGCAAGGCTTAGTCCAACTTGATCTGAATGCAAGGATTCCAGTCTAATCCTTTGGGGCTTTGTCTTGCAATTACAACAAATAACTATTTATTTTACACTGCCTCTGGGAAAACCCTGAAGCAGAAAACTATAATATCTGAAGTCTGGTCTAGTTTACGGAGCTGGATGTGGACTGCTAAAACACTTAGGGAATGCCAATGTTTCGATTTATTGAAAGCACTGTGTGACTTAAGCTTCAGTGTGCAAAACCCATGAAAAGTTTTAGCATGTCTAACATGTTTTTTCCAAGTTTGAAAACATACTTGTTTGACTCAACCTTTATAAAAAATGAACCTGAGACAAATGCTGCCCATTTGAAACGGGCTGTTTAGTTCTACAAAGGTAAGGAAAAAGAACTGATAGACCAGAAACACTACGTGGCAGCTTGAACTAAAACCAACCAGATGCAATGGGTTTGCTTTCAACTCTTTGAACGTGGAAACCCATTGCATATTGCAGCATGAAAGGTTAAAAGATGGGTGTTTTCAGGAGGTAATTAAAGAACGCTTGCCCCATGAGCATATTAGTACCTGACTCTGACCCGCGGGTTATGACTTTCTTGTTGATTTAGGCAGGGACATGCCATGCACACACCTGGTGTTTATGGAAAGATAAGCTTCCCCAATTGTTCCAAAAACCTGCCTTACACCTCCAACAATAGCAGCGGCAGCACTTCCCAGAGTATCAGAACTGACTGGCTGCGAACAAGTAAAGGCAAAAAAAGAATTCCTTTCACCGAGGAGTTAAATCGCTCTTGAAAACTATAAAAAGCCTTGCAAGCACATCTTGCAACCTGTTGACAACATAGCTGAGATCACTGGCATGGGACTTGTTGATGGCTTATACAGACACCTGCACTAGGTGCTGGAGTAGCGGCAGTTTCTCTCACTGTGCTCAAACTGACTGTACTCTTTCGCCTGTGGCTTGGGACACATTTTTTGAAGATTACATATAGTCTCATTAGAGGTCACTGCTCTTGTATGCCACTGATACAGGCACTGCAGTCTTCCAGCTGTATCCTGGGCAGCAAGGTAAATCCACGGTGCTCTGCCTATTGTTCCATCTTCTTTCTTTCGAGGTCCCTTAAGTGTTTTTCCCTCTTCAGCTTCCCCCTTTCTTTTCCAACAACCTTCCCAAACCCAGCTCCTGACACCCCTCCAGCCAACAGATCCATTCCCGCTTTGGGGAGACGCTCTTCTAATCAAAGTCACGCATGTAAAAGAAAGCAGCTCACAAATATCTGCAGACGCCAGAAAGAAGGAGGAGTTTAAAAAAAAGAAGAAACTACTAAAAAGTGAGGAATTTCCTTTTTCCAACCCAGGAATTTCCAAGAAATTCCAACGAGGAACGTCTCTGTTTTGCTTCCCTCACCACTAACTTCAGAGGCACAGCTAAAGCTGGTCGCCGTCCTCTTTTATTTCTTTATTTAATTTTTTTTTTTACTTTTTCTTTTTTCCCCCTTGCGAAGGCACGTTTTAGTGCACCTGCAGAAAGGCTGAGCGCCGGGAGAGTAGGAAATTGGAAATAAAAACTCCCGCATTGCTGGGGAGTGAGCGCATTTGTTTAGGAGGCCAATTATATCCATCCCAGGATGATTTATATTAGCGGGGTAATTAGTTGTGCGCGCGGGGCACCTGCTCCCGGCCCGGCCGGGCACCCCCCCGGTCCCTTACCGAAGCGGCTGTGGTCCTGCCGGGTGCCCTGCACCGTGCCGTTGGGGAAGATCTCCAGGTGGAAGCCGGTGCGGCAGTAGAGCTGCCGCCGCCGCAGGATGCCCTTGAGGTGGGCGAAGTCGGTGGGGGAGCCCCGCTGCAGCCGCCCCTCGATCTGCCCCAGGCGCTCGTTGAGGAAGCCGGGGGAGTCGGCGAGGGGCAGCCCGGCGCCCAGCGCGGGGGGGAAGCCGTGCAGGTCGGGGTCCAGCGCGCCCAGGAAGCCGCCCACCTCGGCCATGGGCGCGGAGCGGAGCGGCCCCGGGGGCGCGGGCAGAGCGGCCGCTCAGAGCGCGGGCTGCGGCCGCCCGGCCCCGCGCTGCCGGCCCCGGCCCGGCCCCGCGCCGCCCGCGCCTCCCATCGCTGGATCCAGTGTCCCGCCGTCGGATGCGAACTGCACTTTATATACGTACACACTCCCCTTACATTGACATATTGGATATTTAAATGCAAGCCACACCTCACTGGCATCCCCTTTGGCTATTGCTTCCCTCCCCCCCCACCCCCCCACCCCTTCTCTGATCCATTTGGCTTTTTTTTTTTTCCTTAAAAAAAAAAAAAAGTCCCGCTTCACTCCCTCTTTTATTATGAAAAAAAAAAAAAAATGGCAGGAAAAAGCTACACATCGCAGTGAGGCATAACAGCTCTTGGCAGGTCCCCGCCAGCCGACGATGAAATCATGGAGCCCCCGCACGCACCCGCTCCCGCACCGCCGGCAGCCCCGGCCCCGCTCCCGGCCCTGCCCGGCCCTGCAGCCGCGACCCCAGACCCCGCACAGCCCGGCTGGGTCGGAGCCCCCGGGTGGGTCGGTGGCCCCGGGGCTGTCGGAAGCCGCAGGTCCGTCGGTGCCGCCACCGCCTCAGCCCCGAGCGTGTCCCCCCACCCACCACCCCCCGGAACGGACACGGTGGAAAAAAAACAACACGTGAGGAGAGGGTCGAGACGCGTTTTTCAGCCGAACGTGTGAAAACGGAATGCGATCTTTCTGAAAGGCGATCCCGCGGGTTGTACGGCCGGGTTACAGCCGCCGTGAGGGGAGGGAGCCCGCGGCGGAGCCGGCCAGCGCCGCTCGCTCTCCCTCCCCACCTTCCCCATGTTGGAAACAGGTGTTTCCGCGCTCTCCCGGCCCGCCGACACCGTATCTGTGCCGGCAGCTGCGGCCGCGCTGCAGACAGACGGAGCCGGGCGGGGCGGAGCGGAGCGGGGGAACCGGGGGGAAGCGGGCACAGACGGGCCGGGAGGGACCGAGGGCAGGGAGCGTCCCCGCCCTGCCCGGCAGGCGGCGCTGCTGCTCGCGCCGCGCCGCCCCGGGGCGCTGGGCCCATGGCACGTGCTGAGGGGGCCCAGGTGAGCCCGTGGCTGGGACTGGGTTGTCGTGTCCCTGGAGCAGGGTGCCGCCCGCGGCCTCTGCCGTGCCCCGCCAGGGGACAGAGACCCCACAAACAAACAACCACAAGCAGCTAAAACTGCCCCCAAGCCACCAGCCCGCTCTGCTGGAGTGGCTCCTGCGGGTGATATCGAGTGCAGCGCTGAGGCATCGGTGATGTCCACCTCAGCAGGTCTCCCCCACCCTGAGGTATCCCGTATCCCCACCGTGGGGTCTCTTCCCAAGTGGGTATCCTCCCAGAGGGTTTCTCCCCTCAGCGGGTAGTCCCCCCCATAGTGGGTACTCCCTCAGCGGGTTTGTCCCCTTAGATTGGTCTCTTACTTCAGCAGATCTCTCTTCAGATCTCCTCTGAAAGGGTGTCATCCCCCAGCAAGTCTTCTCTCAGAAGTTCTCTCAGTAGGTCTCTCCTCAGCAAGTCCACAACATGGTGGAAGAGAACTCAGCAGGTCTGTCATCTGAGAAAGTCTCTCCTTTCCAGTGGATTTTCCTTTGATGGGTTCCAGCCTTGGTGGGTACCCCCTCAGTGTATCTATCCCCTCATCAGATCTCCTTCAGAAAGTACCACATGGCAGATCTAACCCCTCAGCAGGTCTTTCCCCTCAGAGAGTGTCTGCTCTACTGTGGGTATGCTCTCAGTGAGTTCCTGCTGTAGTGGGTCTTTCCCCTCAGAGAGTATCTTCCCTACTGTCGATTCTCCCTCAGAGGGTTCCCGCCATGGCGGGTCTTCCCTCAGCAGGTCTCTCCCCTCAGAAAGTGTCTCCACCTCAGCGTGTTCCCCCCGTTGTAAGTCTCTCCTCAGTGCATCTCTTCCCTCAGCAAGTCTATCCTGTGGTGAGTCTCCCCTCAATGGGTCCCTCAACACCGAGTGTGCCTCCCTCACAGTGGATTCCTGCTCGGGGGTTCCTGCCATGGCAGGTCTCTCCCCCACACCGTGGATATGCTCTCAGTGGGTTCCCGCCATTGTGGGTCTCCCCTTAGAGTTCCTCTGCCCTTAGCAGGTCTCTTCCTCAGCAAGTCTATCCCATGGTAAGTCTCCCCATAGTGTGTCTCTCCCCTCAAAGTGTGTCTCTCCCACAGTAGATTCACCCTCAGAGCCATGGTGGGTCTCCTCTCAGCAGGTCTCTCAGCTTGCACAGTGTCTCTCTCATAGTGAATTCCTCCTAAGTGGGTTCCCGCCATGTGGAGAAAGCCTCTCCCCCTCAGCTGCGTTCCCGCCATGGTGGGTCTCCCCTCAGCAGGTCTCTTCCCCTCAGTAAGGTGCTGGTCCCCATATCACCCCAGGGGGAGGGTTAAAATGGTCCCTGCTTGGAGGTCATTTCCCCCAGACCTAGGCAGTGTTTTCTTGTGAAGACATGAAGGAAATTGTGATACTGTGACGTGAAACCCGTGTGTCTGCAGTGGGTGAGGAGTCTGATTTTTAAATGGGGTTTGGGGTGGTTTTTCCTGTCAGAGCTGTGGCTGTAAAAGGGGTGTTGATGCAGAACTTGACATATGAAGCTTAAACTCATATTTATTATAGAAATACAGGCTGTTTCAGAGGTACTAAAATCTACTGAGGTGCATTTGTTGACTATTTGTTTATCATGTTTGGTTACATGGAGATACCACTGTCTGAAGAGTTCAAGCATCCCACTGCAAAAATTATAGTTTTATTGCTGTAGTATCTATATGAAGGCTCAGGTGTGATGAGGTAACTGAAGGAAATAAATTGTGCTTTGGTGAAAATGGCAGAGGTCCAAGATGGGGAGGGGCCAGATACAACTGACAGGACACCCCAAACCTGGAATTATTGTTAAGGATGTAGTCCTGTAAAGGCTGTGAATTTAATGCATAAAATTAATGTAAAGTGAATGATCTCGCTACAATCAAAGACACTCTTCTGTGAAACCTGGTTTTGCTGATGTAAGTGTGAGGCCTGTTGATCCATAGCAAATTCATGGTTTTGAGTCCTTATTTCTGCACATGTCTGAGGGCTGATCCCAGGGTGATTAAAAAGTGAGAGGAAGACCTAGTTTCCACAGTGGAGGACTAGCCAAACCCTGCAGAGGCCTCTGCCGAGGACTTCAATCTCCTCTGGATCTGTCTACAATATCCTTAAACCCAAATCCACACAAGCACTTAGTGGGACACTTAGGAAACTGAAAAAGGTAACAGAGTTCAATTACACTGCAGCAAAATCCAAGATAAAGTAAAAACCCACAAACCTGCATGCTTAACTAATGTATAACAAAAGCAGCACAATCCCCCATCCAAGCTGACATTCCTCACTTAACTCTCCTGATTATGGTCAGCTTTTGAAGTGTCCCGATACATTTTATTGAGA